>NC_069425.1:4040424-4066536 GCF_026875155.1 Cherax quadricarinatus | reverse complement strand
GTTCAACGCCCCCCCGGCCCGGTCCCATAACCAGGTCACTGGGCACCGACACATGTCAATTGTCCCTATGATTTTGCCTCGGTTATCGTACACCTGCGTTGAAAATTTAATCCATTCAGATGAGGCTGTTACTTGTTTTGACCGAAATGAAAATAGAAAGTCGTAAGAAAAAAAATAGAAAAATCTGATTTGTTTGGCTCATCTTCGAAAATCTGATTAGAAAAAATTCCCAGAAAATTGTATAATTATCTTTGCATATAAATATTATCCATAAGTATAATAAAGAGGCAAAATTAAGAGAATTTTCCATCTGGGAGAAGAAAATAATTAAAAATAAAATCAACAAAAAGGATTCAAAAAAATTATAACGAAATATTTTATTGCAAATAAAGAACGTAATATTTAACGTATTACTCGGCTGGTGCTAGAGCCGATGAGGGGCTAGCAAATAAGCTCATCTTGTTGGCTCACTCACCTAGCTGCTTAAGTAAGGAAAGTAGTTAGTGGTGTGCGCTTGGCACTCGGCTGCCGCACCAGGCAAGACTCAGACTCGGGTGCCGCACCAGCAAGACTCAGACTCGGGTGCCGCACCAGCAAGACTCAGACTCGGCTGCCGCACCAGGCAAGACTCAGACTCGGCTGCCGCACCAAGGCAAGACTCAGACTCGGCTTGCCGACCAGGCAAGTCACACACTCGGCTGCCACACCCGGGAAAACTCACACTCAGCTGCCACACCAGGACAAGACTCAGACTCGGCTGCCACACAGGAAAGACACACACTCGGCTGCCACACCAGGCAAGACACACTCGGCTGCCACACCCGGGAAAACTCGGACTCAGCTGCCAACCAGCATGACACACACTGGCTGCCAACCCCAGGCAAGACTCACCCCTCGGCTGCCACACCAGAAAAAACATACACTCGCTGCCACAACAGGCAAGACACAGACCCCGGCTGCCACACCAGACAAGACACACATCGGCTGCTACACCAGGCAAGACTCCACATCGGCTGCCACACCAGAAAGACACACACACTCGGCTGCCCTCATCAGGGAAAGACACACATCGGCTGCCCCACCAGGCAAGACACACACTCGGCTGCCACGCCAGACAAGACACCATCGGAAGCCTCACCAGGCAAGACACACACTCGGTTGCCACGCCAGACAAGACACACACTCGGAGCCTCACCAGGCAAGACACACACACGGCTGCCACACAAGGCAAGACACACACTCGGCTGCCACGCCAGACAAGACACACACTCGGCTGCCACACCAGGCAAAACTCAGACTCTGCTGCCACACGAGGAAAGACACACACTCGGCTGCCACACCAGGCAAGACACACACTCGGCTGCCACACCAGGCAAGACACACACTCGGCTGCCACACCAGGCAAGACACAACACTCGGTTGCCACGCCAGACAAGACACACACCGGAAGCCTCACAAGCAAGACACACACTCGGTTGCCACGCCAGACAAGACACACACTCGGAAGCCTCACCAGGCAAGACACACACTCGGTTGCCACGCCAGACAAGACACACACTCGGAAGCCTCACCAGGCAAGACACACACACGGCTGCCACACAAGGCAAACACACACTCGGCTTGCCACACCAGACAAGACACACACTCGGCTGCCACACCAGGAAAGACACACGAAAAATTTCCGAACTCCTTGTCATTCTTGTTAAATTTCCCAAGATGTTCTTATTAAATGGCGAAAGAATTTACTTTGTGAACCTAATTATCCAGGTTACATTCTTGTTATTTGAGAGAGATAGCGAGAGAATAGCGAGAGAGAAAGAGAGAGAGACAGAGAGAGATATAAAAAAGGCAGAGTTTACCAGAAGACAGATGACACCATAAATCTCTCACAACTTTACATACCACAACCTCGCTCCTCGTTGGAGAAAATATTACCCAAAAAATATTGGGCCACATTTTTGTGTTTACAAGCTCTGTTGATGTTAGTTTTTTGAGCGAATGTGTTAAGACAGAATTTTTGTGCATGAGATGAAAATTGTACAAAATGCGGACAGAATTAAGACATATTTGCAACATTTGGATATTTTTATTGTTGAAACGTTCCGTCTACACAGTAGGCTTCTTCAGTCAAATACAGATATAACAGGTGAAGTAAATAAAAAGAGATAAGGTAATCAGCCTATTAACAAAGGAGTAATATTATTTACTATGGTCAGTCCTTCAGCCTGGCGAGGAGTTCATCCTCATGGGTCTGGAACTACGTCGTTCCAGACCCATGGAGATGAACTCCTCTCCAGGCTGAGGAACCGACCACCTCGTATCTCCAAAGTTGGTGGACTGACTACAACATCTTTTCACTGCTACACCTGTTGTCACCTGAAGATGCTTACTGTGACCAAACAGAAAATTCTGATAAGAGCGGAGGAAAAGATAGAGGAGAGTTAAGTGGAAGGAGACGGAAAGAAGCATAGAGAAGGAGGGAGTAAGAATAGAGAGAAAAGTAAAAACAAGGAAGGATGGTACAAAGAAAAGTAAGACGGTAAGAAGAACCATGGAAAAGACGGATAAGAAGCAAGTAGAGAGAGTAAGACACAGGGGGGGTAATAAAGAGGTAGGGAGGGTAATAAATAGGTAGGAAGGACAAGAAAAAGTTGTCAGAAGAATAAACAGTGTGACACAGCAGTGTGGTAATGTGACACAGCAGTGTGGTATTGTGACACCCCAGTGTAGTAGTGTGACACAGCAGTTTGTTAGTGACACAGCAGTGTAGTAGTGTGACACAGCAGTGTGGTAGTGTGACACAGCAGTGTGGTAATGTGACACAGCAGTGTGGTATTGTGACACCCCAGTGTAGTAGTGTGACACAGCAGTTTGTTAGTGACACAGCAGTGTAGTAGTGTGACACAGCAGTGTGGTAGGATGACACAGCAGTGTGGTAGTGTGACACAGCAGTGTAGTAGTGTGACACAGCAGTGTGGTAGTGTGACACAGCAGTGTGGTAGTGTGACAAAGCAGTGTGGTAGAGTGACACAGCCGCGATGTAGAGTGTGACACAGGAGTGCAGTAGTGCGACACAGCAGCGTGGTACTGTGACAAAAGAGTGTGGTAGTGTAACACAGTAGTCTTGTAGTGAGACACAGCAGTGTCGTAGTGTGACACAGCAGTGTGGTAATGTGACACAGCAGTGTGGTAATGTGACACAGTAGTGTGGTAATGCGACACAGCAGTGTGGTAATGTGACACAGCAGTGTGGTAGTGTTACACAGCAGTGTAGTAGTGTGACATAGCAGTGTGGTAGTGTGGCACAGCAGTGTGGTAGTGTTACACAGCAGTGTGGTAGTGTGACACAGCAGTGTGGTAGTGTGACACCTAAGTGTAGTAGTGTGACACAGCAGTGTGGTAG
This sequence comes from Cherax quadricarinatus, assembly GCF_026875155.1. Taxonomy (NCBI): domain Eukaryota; kingdom Metazoa; phylum Arthropoda; class Malacostraca; order Decapoda; family Parastacidae; genus Cherax; species Cherax quadricarinatus. The sequence goes on along the minus strand of NC_069425.1, from coordinate 4,063,133 downwards.
TGTGACACAGCAGTGTGGTAGTGTAGCACCCCAGTGTGGTAGTGTGACACAGCAATGTGGTAGTGTGACACACCAGTGTGGTAGTGTGACACAGCAGTGTAGTAGTGTTACACAGTGTAGTAGTGTGACACAGCAGTGTGGTAGTGTGACACAGCAGTGTGGTAGTGTAGCACCCCAGTGTAGTAGTGTGACACAGCAGTGTGTTATTGTGACACAGCAAAGTGGTAGTGTGACACAGCAGTGCTGTAGTGTGACACAGCAGCGTGGTAGTGTGACACAGCAGTGCGGTAGTGTGACACAGCAGCGTGGTAGAGTGACACAGCAGTGTGGTAGTGTGACACAGCAGCGTGGTAGTGTGACACAGCAGTGGTAGTGTGACACAGCAAAGTGGTAAGTGTGACACAGCAGTGCTGTAGTGTGACACAGCAGCGTGGGTAGTGTGACACAGCAGTGCGGTAGTGTGACACAGCAGCGTGGTAGAGTGACACAGCAGTGTGGTAGTGTGACACAGCAGTGTGTAGTGTGACACAGCAGCGTGATAGTGTGACACAGCATTGCGGTAGTGTGACACAGCAGCGTGGTAGTGTGACACAGCAGTGTGGTAGTGTGACACAGCACGTGAGGTAGAGTGACACAGCAGTGTGGTAGTGTGACACAGCAGCGTGGTAGTGCGACACAACAGTGTAGTAGTGGTGACATAGTAGTGTGGTAGTGTGGACATAGCAGTGTGGTAGAGTGACGCACCGCGAAGTAGAGTGTGACAAAGGAGTGTAGTACTGTGACACAGCAGCGTGGTGTGACAAAAGTGTGTGGTACTGTGACACAGCAGTGTAGTAGTGTGACTCAGCAGAGTTGTAGTGTGACAAAGGAGCGTGGTAGTGCGACACAGCAGCATGTAGAGTGACACAGAAGCGTGGTAGAGTTTGGCACAGCAACGTGGTAGTGTGACACAACAGCGTCGTAGAATGTAACAGCGTCATGGTAGAGTGTGACGCAGCAGCGTGGGAGTGTCACACAGCAGTGTGGTAGAGTGTGACACAGCAGCGTAGGAGTGTGACACAGCAGCGTGGTAGAATGTGACAGAGAAGCGTGGGAGTGTGACAAGCGTATGAGTGTGATTCAGCAGCGTGGTAGAGTGTGACACAGCAGAGTTGTAGTGTAACACGGCAGTCTTGTGCTGTGACACAGAAGCGTTGTAGTGTGACACAGCAGCGTGGGAGTGTGACTCAGCAGTGTGGTAGAGTGTGACACAGCATCGTAGGAGTGTGACATAGCAGCGTGGTAGAATTTGACACAGCAGCGTGGGAGTGTGATACAGCAGCGTGGGAGTGTGACAGCAGCGTGGTAGTTTGACACAGCAGCGTGGGAGTGTGGCACAGTAGCGTTGGAGTGTGACACGGTAGCTTGGTAGAGTGTTACACTACAGAGTGGTTGTGTAACATAGCAGTGTTGTAACATCAGAGTGGTAGTGTGACACAGGAGCATGGTTGTGTGTGGCACATGAACATGGTAGAATGTGACACAGCAGAGTTGCAGATTGTGACACAGCATCTTAGTAAAGTGTTACATTGCAGCGTGGTAGAGTGTGACACAGCTGCGTGGCAGAGTGTTTCACTGCGTCGTGGTTGAGTGTGACGCAGAACTTGGTACAGTGCGACACAGCAGCCATGAAGAGTGTAACATAGCAGCGTAGTAGAGAGTGACACACCAGTGATATAGTTTGTCAGAGCAGCATGGTACACTGTGACACAGCAGCGTTGAAGAGTGTGGCATAGCAGCGTGGTAGTGTGTGGCACAGCAGCGTGATAGAGTGGGACACAGCATCGAGGTAGATTTGTGGCACAGCAGAGTAATGAAGTATCACACAGCAGGGTGACAAATGGCACAGCAGCGTGGTAGAATGTGACACAGCAGTTTTCATAATGTGACACAGCATTGTTTCAGTGTTACACGTCAGTGTGAAAATGTGACACAGCATGGTTTTAGTATTGACACAGCAGTGTTGTAATGTTGACACAGTAGCATGGTAGAGTGCGACACAGCAGCATAGCGTATAATTCACAACAGTTTTGTAGTGTCATTGACAGTAGCGTTGTAGTGTGTCACAGTTGTGCTGTAAGTGTGTCACAGTGTGCGTAGTGCTCACAGTTTGTTTGTAGTGCGTCACAGTTTGCAGTAGTGTGTCACAGTTGTGTTGTAGTGTGTCACAGTTGTGTTGTAGTGTGTCACAGTTGTGTTGTAGTGTGTCACAGTTGTGTTGTAGTGTGTCACAGTTGTGTTGTAGTGTGTCACAGTTTGTTGTAGTGTGTCACAGTTGTGTTGTAGTGTGTCACAGTTGTGCTGTAGTGTGTCACAGTTGTGCTGTAGTGTGTCACAGTTGTGCTGTAGTGTGTCACAGTTGTGTTGTAGTGTGTCACAGTTGTCCTGTAGTGTGTCACAGTTGTGCTGTAGTGTGTCACAGTTGTGTTGTAGTGTGTCACAGTTGTGTTGTAGTGCGTCACAGTTGTGCTGTAGTGTGTCACAGTTGTGCTGTAGTGTGTCACAGTTGTGTTGTAGTGTGTCACAGTTGTGTTGTAGTGTGTCACAGTTGTGCTGTAGTGTGTCACAGTTGTGCTGTAGAGTGTCACAGTTGTGCTGTAGTGTGTCACAGTTGTGCTGTAGTGTGTCACAGTTGTGCTGTAATGTGTCACAGTTGTGTTGTAGTGTGTCACAGTTGTGCTGTAGTGTGTCACGAGTGCCGAGTTCTAGGGGAACTAGTTATATAAGAACGAGATAGATATTGAAAAGCCAGGGACCTTGGGTGATAAGGACAGTAATAGGTTTAGTAGAAAAATAGAAATGAGCAGGAAGGGTTAAAGAGAAAGGAGAGTCTTTCAATGTTTATTATGCTAATTGCGTAGTGCTAGGAATAAGATGGACGAGTTGAGATTAGTTGCTAGTGTCGGTAACATTGATGTATTTGCCTACTGAGACGTGGTTTAATTCAAAAAGTCGGAAATTAGATCAAATAGAAATGACCCAAAATGGATGAATAATAGGCTGAAATATCTACTGGGCATAAGAAAGGAAATTTATAGGCGTATCAAAAGAGGCGAGGGTCATCTTATGAATCAGTATATTGACATTAAGGGGACATTAAAAAGGGGATAAGAAAGCTAAAAGGGACTATGAAATTAAAGTTGCTAGGGATTCTAAATCTAACCCAAAAAGTTTTTTCCAGGTCTATAGAACAAAAGTCAGAGAAAAGATAGGTCCCCTTAAAAATAACTATGGCATCTTACTGACAAAGAGAATGAAATGTGCTCGATTTAAATAATTATTTTCTCTCGGTTTTTACACAGGAAGACACTAATAATATTCCGGAAATTTAAATTTTTTATAGTGATCAGAAGAAGATAAATTATGTAACATCACAGTCACTAGTGAAATGGTTGTGAAGCAGATAGACGACTGAAGCAAAATAAGTCACCGGGTCCTGATGAGGTTTTTCAAGGGTTCTTAAGGAATGCAAAATGGAAATCTGTGAACCATTAACTAATATTTTTAATTTATCTCTTCAAACAGGTGTAGTGTCTGATATGTGGAAGATGGCTAATGTAATTTCCTATTTTTAAAACAGGGGACAAGTCGTTACCGTCAAATTACCGCCCAATAAGCCTGACTTAAATTGTAGGCAAATTACTTTAGTCAATTATAGCTGAGATTATAAGAAGCCATCTCGATAAGCATAGCTTGATTAAGGATACTCAGCATGGATTCACAGAGGCCGGTCTTGTCTAACTAATTTATTAACTTTCTTCAGTAAAGCTTTTGAGGCTGTTGACCACGATAAAGAATTTGATATTGTTTACGTAGATTTTAGTAAGGCATTTGATAGAGTTCCGCACCAGAGACTGTTGAAGAAAGTAGCAGCTCATGGCATTGGGGAAGGGTGCTCTCGTGGATCGAATCAGGAATCAGTCTTGGGCCCGTGTTGTTTATAATATATATCAATGTTCTTGATGAAGGAATTACTAGTGATATGAGCAAATTCGCCGATGACACGAAGATAGGTAGGATAATTGATTCAAACGTAGATGTTAGGGAAACTTCAGAAGGATTTAGACAAACTCTACTCTTGGTCAAAAAGTGGCAGATGCAGTTCAATGTAGATAAATGCAAGGTTCTGAAGCTCGGGAGTGTCCATAACCCTAGCACTTATAAGTTAAATAATGTAGAACTTAGCCATACAGATTGCGAAAAGGACTTGGGGGTTATGGTAAGCAGCAACCTTAAACCAAGACAGCAATGCATCAAGCGTACGTAATAAGGCAAATAGATTACTGGGATTTATATCAAGAAGTGTAAGCAACAGAAGTCCAGAGGTCATACTGCAGCTTTATACATCATTAGTAAGGCCTCACCTAGATTATGCAGCTCAATTCTGGTCTCCATATTACAGAATGGACATAAATCGTTAGAAAACATCACGTAGGATGACTAATTAATACATAGCATTAGAAATCTTCCTTATGAAGAAAGATTGAAGACTCTTAAGTTACATTCACTTGTTAGACGAAGAATGAGGGGAGACCTGATCGAAGTGTATAAGTGGAAGATAGGTATTATAAAGGGGATATTAACAAGGTCTTGAGGAATATCTCCACAAGAGAGAACCCGCAGTAATGGATTTAAATTAGATAAGTTTAGATTTAGAAAGGACATAGGAAAGTAATTGGTTTGGAATAGGGTAGTTGATGAGTGGAACAGTCTACCTAGTTGGGTTATTGAGGCTGGGACTTTGGTAGTTTCAAATTTAGGTTGGATAAGTACATGAGTGGAGGGGTTGGATTTGAGAGGGACTTGCACATCAGAGCTTGTTTCGTGGGTGGCATTGAAAATTGGGTTGGTCAAATGTTTGTTAGTGGGATGAATTGTAAAGGACCTGCCTAGTATGGGCCAGCAGGCTGCTGCAGTGTTCCTCCTTCTTATTTCTTATGAAAGTTAATAAATTAGTTAGACAAGACCGGCCTCTTGTGAATCCATGCTGAGTATCATTAATCAAGCTATGCTTATCAAGATAAGAACATAAGAACGAAGGAACACTGCAGAAGGCCTACTGGCCATGCGAGGCAGGTCCAAGTCTCCTACCGGCTTAAGCCAATGCACCCAACCTAGTCAGGTCAGGTCACATTGACTTAATAATCCCTTTGTCGTGTTTGGCCGAAAAAAATCGGTATTGATTACGTGTTTTTGGCGCGTGTCATACTTCGCGCCCCGCGCGGCCAGCTTCCCGTTCTTTAGTTCCAACCAATCACAAGCCTTCCCTGAGTCTCTTCAGCTAAGTACAGTTCGCTTCTGCCGCCTTCCCATTGGTTGAGAGATCAAAATAATAAACACTGGCGCTTGGCTTCGAACACACACGCTTTTTTTTTCCCTCCACCCTTACTAATCTACTCTTGGATTATACATTCTACAATGTCGGTAAGTACTGATTGTTGTGTTTAGTGCTTACATGAATAGTTTAGGCATATTTTGATATATACCTAAAGTCCGTGTGAAGCATAATATGAGTGTAGCATGCAGTTGAAAAAAGTGCAAGCATTTTAGTCCGAATTATTTGGGTATTGCGCGAGTTTCCGGGAATGTCCAATTATAGTCAAATAAATATTTATAAAAGATTTTCAATTGCATATATGAACTCTGTAGTGGTCTGGTTTATACAGGAGGTTTCTATTGTCCTTCCAGTTCCATGAGAGGCTGTTTTATGGGGAGCAGTCGACCAGCAGGTCGAGGTATGTCTGCGTTTCTGAAGACAGTGACTCGGAACCAGAGGTAGACGAACCAGAATTGCTGGATAGTGGTGATGAATACTTGCCACCGGATGCACAGGATGCAGAGATGTCAAGTGATGATGAGGAGGAAGAAAGGAGAGAAAGGCCAGCCAAAAAGCAGAAAGTAATGAGAAAAAGAAAATCTTTAGGATTGAGGAATACCCGGATGAGGAAGAGACCCATGAGAATATTGCTCTTCAAGTTTCATCTGAGTGGACCGTAGATGACATTGAAAATGATCCTTTGCCGGCATATGAACATGAAAAGCCTCTTGCAATTAGGTCTCCATATGAGTATTTTCGTATGTTCGTTACTCCAGCCATGATAGATAACATAGCATATCAAACAAATTTGTATACAAGGCAACAAGACGTAAATAGTACTTTTTCACAGATTCTGAAGAGATCATGAGGTTCATAGGTATTTGTTGTTCATGGGTATTGCTCCACTACCATCCCTCGAAGACTATTGGAAAGCTGCTTTTAGGAGCCAACAGGTTGCAGATAGCATGGCGTCTAAGAGGTTTAGGTACCTTAGAAGTCATATTCATTTCAATGACAACACAAAAAAGGATAATGACAGATTCTACAAAGTAAGGCTCTTTACACTGAACTAATAATGCTTGCTTGAAAATTCCAGCTACACCCAAGCAATCTATTGATGAAGTCATGGTTGGTTTCAAGGGTAAAACTGCTGGAAACCTAAGGCAGTACATCAAAACAAAACCAGATAAGTGGGGTTTCAAACTTTTTTGTCGTGCAAGTCAAGATGGACTCATACATGATATACTCATGTATCAAGGCACAACAACTTTTGACACACATCCCATACAGCTGCCACAGGAAGAATCTAAACTTCCAATAGTACAAAGATTGTTCTGGTACTTGCACAAACTATGAACAGACAAACACATCAGCAATCTATGCTGACAATTTCTTTTCAAGTATGCCTATTGGTCAAGCTACTAAGAGATAAGTATAACTGCAGATACACTGGAACAGTACGTGACATATAGATGTGGTAAGCCACATCTGGTGCCTATCAAACAAATGGAAAAAAACAGTGTGGTCAGGGGCAATTTTTGCTTCAACAACAATGATGGTGTCCTTGTTGTACGATGGAAGGACACCAAAGTTGTGACTTTTAGTGACAACTGATATTGGGGTCGAGAGCCATGAGTCTTGTTGAGAGATATAACAAGGTTACAAAGAAGAAAGAGAAAATATCATGCCCTGCAGTCATCAAGAACTATAATGCAAACATGGGAGTATTGACAAAAGCAACAGTTGGTGCATCTCTACAAAACACCAATGAAATCAAAACGTTGGTACATGCAGCATTTGCCTATATTATTGATCTTGCTGTTGTGAATGCATGGCTGCTTTATTGCCGTGATTCTCGAGCAATAAAGCAAAAGTGTATGCAACTGAAGTATTTCAGGAATTCTATCTCTGAAATTGCAGGTCTAAAGGACAAAACATAGAGGAGCAGCTAAGAACAACTCCAAGACCTTCACCAACTAATTCACCATGTACTTCCAATGGTGTTGGCATAGTGAAACCTGGGAGGGGAAAACGTACAGAAATGCCTGATGACAGTGTTAGGAAAGACATTAGTCTAATGCACTTCCCAATGGCAGGGCAAAGGCCGTTTACTTGCAAGTATTGCAGCACCTCGAAGAAAACGGTAACATCGTCATTCGTGTGTAGTGTGTGCAAAGTAAATCTGTGCATAAAGACTGATAGAAATTGTTTCTCAGACTTCCATCTTGCCATTTAGCAATATAGAATCATTGGTCTTCCAAATGAATCTCAGGAATATAGGGATTGAAACTTGCATCACTTTGCAATTTGGCATTGTTGATATGTGCTTCCTTTTTATATTTTTGTAACAATTAAAAAATGTTTTGATACAAGTTCCATTTATGACCTGGTAGCACAAGCTATCAGGTCCAACTCACACCCACCCATATCCACTCATGTATTTATCCAACCTATTTTTAAAGCTACACAACGTTCTGGCCTCTATAACGGTACTTGGGAGTTTGTTCCACTCATCCACAACTCTATTACCAAACCAGTACTTTCCTATATCCTTCCTGAATCTGAATTTTTCCAACTTAAAACCATTGCTGCGAGTCCTGTCTAGGCTAGATATTTTCAGCACACTATTTACATCCCCTTTATTTATTCCTGTCTTCCATTTATACACCTCAATCATATCCCCCCTAATTCTACGTCTTTCTAGAGAGTGCAGATTCAGGGCTCTTAGTCTATCCTCATAGGGAAGGTTTCTGATACATGGGATCAACTTTGTCATCCTCCTTTGTACATTTTCCAGAGAATTTATATCCATCCTGTAATACGGTGACCAAAACTGTGCAGCATAATCTAAATGAGGCTAACAAGGATGTATAGAGTTGAAGAACAACCTGAGGACTCCTATTATTTATGCTTCTTGATATGAAGCCAAGGATTCTATTAGCTTTATTGCGAACACTTATGCACTGTTGTCTTGGTTTCAGATTACTGCTAACCAGAACTCCTAAATCTTTTTCGCAATCCGTAATATTAAGATCTACATTATTTAGTTTATATGTGGCATGGTTATTGTCCTGTCCAACATTTAGAACTTTGCATTTGTCTATATTAAACTGCATCTGCCACTTCTCCGACCACTGCATCAGTCTATTCAAATCTTCCTGGAGTGCTCGAATGTCCTCGTCAGAATGAATTCGACGGCCAATTTTGGCTTCTTATAATTTGAGCTATAATTGACTCTAGTAATTTGCCTACAATTGAGGTCAGGCTTATTGGGCGGTAATTTGACGGTAACGACTTGTTACCTGTTTTAAAAATAGGAATTACATTAGCCATCTTCCACATATCAGACACTACACCTGTTTGAAGACATAAATTTAAAATATTAGTTAATGGTTCACAGACTTCTATTTGCATTCCTTTAGAACCCTTGAAAAAACCTCATCAGGAACCGGTGACTTATTTTGCTCAGTCGGTCTATCTGCTTCACAACCATTTCACTAGTGACTGTGATGTTACATAATTTATCTTCTTCTGGCCCACTATAAAATTAATTACCGGAATATTATTAGTGTCTTCCTGTGTAAAAACCGAGAGAAAATAATTATTTAAAATCGAGCACATTTCATTCTCTTTATCAGTAAGATGCCCATAGTTGTTTTTAGGGGACCTATCTTATCTCTGACTTTTGTTCATATACCTGGAAAAAACTTTTTCGGGTTAGTTTTAGAATCCCTAGCAACTTTAATTTCATAGTCCCTTTTAGCTTTTCTTATCCCCTTTTTAATGTCCCTCTTAATGTCAATATACTGATTCATAAGATGACCCTCGCCTTTTTTGATACGCCTATAAATTCCTTTCTTATGCCTAGTAGATATTTCAGCCTATTATTCATCCATTTTGGGTCATTTCTATTTGATCTTATTTCTTTATAAGGGATAAACGTTCTTTGAGCAGCATGTATTGTGTTCAGAAAACTGTCATATTGATAGCTCTCTTCGTTAACCCCAGTCAACAGATGATAAGTGTTTCTCTAAGCCATCGTAATCTGCTAAGCGAAAATCTGGGACTGTTACTGAGTTATCCCTACTATCATACTTCCATTCAATGCTAAATGTAATTGATTTGTGGTCGCTAGCACCCAGGTTCTCTGAAAACTTCTAAATTATAACAAGGGATTCATTGTTTGCCAGAACTCAGTCAAGCAGGTTATTACCCCTTGTAGGTTCTGTCACAAACTGCTTCAAAAAACAATCCGAACTACTTCTAAGAAGTCGTATGATTCTAAATTCCCAGTCAAGAAATTCCAATCAATATGACTAAAGTTAAAGTCTCTAGAATTACTACATTATCGTGCCTTGTGGCCTAACAATTTCCTCCCATAGTAGTCTCCCCTGGTCCCTATCTAAATTTGGGGGACGGTATATCACACTTAAATTAATTTTTCATGCCCCTCTGAAAATTCTATCCAAACAGACTCTGTATGTGTTACTTCAGACTTAATACCCGTTTTTATGCAACAGTTCAAGCGATCTCGGACATACAATGCCACCCCACCCCCCTTCCTGATACTTCTATCTACTTGGAACAATTTAAAACCCTGAATGTGACATTCTGCAGGCATGTCCCGACTTTTTGAATTAAACCACGTCTCAGTAATGGCAAATACATCTATGTTACCTGCACTAGCAACTAGTCTCAACTCGTCCATCTTATTCCTAGCACTGCGACTATTTGTGTAATAAATACTTAGAGACCCTCCTCTCTCTTTACCCTTCCTGCTCCTTTCTGTTATTCCACTAAACCTATTACTGTCTTTGTCAATTAGTGCCACTGGCTTTCCAATATCCACCTCATTTTGCCTATTACTAGTTCTCCAAGTACTCATATTACTACCCTGAGACTTCACAGTTTTCCCGCAAAAACCCATACCACTAACTATTCCTAGTTTAAAGACCTAACAGCTCCCTCCACTGCGGTGGCCAGTGCTCCCACCCCACACCTAGATAAGTGAACCCCATCCCTGGCATACATGTCATTTCTGCCATAGAAGAGGTCCCAGTTGTCAATGAATATTACCGCATTTTCCTTACAGTATTTGTCCAGCCAGCAATTGACACCAATTGCTCTGGACAACCATTCATTTCTACTCCTCTCCTTGGCAAATGCCACATATGACAGGTTTCCCACCTTCCTCCTAATTATCTCTATTGCTGACTATACCTGCTAATCAGGTCCTCACTCCTACGTCTGCCAACATCGTTGCCTCAGCACTGAGACGATAATAGGATTGCTCCCATTACCTCTCATGATGTCATCCAGACGGCTAACAATATCCTTCCTATCCCTGCCCCAGGAAAACACACTCTCTGCCTCCTACTCCTATCCTTCAAGCAGAATGCCCTATCCATGTACCTAATCTGGCTATCCCAACAACAAACAATGTTTTTACCTTCCTTGGCGTTGTCCGTCGTGATGCTCCGAGTAGTCGACTCACATTCGCCAGGTAGCATTACACCACTTGTAGAATTCGTCAAGACGTTCTCGATGGTCTTCGTTGGGGTTTCTAGGATGTCTCACTCATGTCTGTCAATGCTTCTTTGGTGCTCGTTGTGGCATTCCCAGTAGAAACACTCACATTCGTCAGGAAGCACCGAGAATGGGTTGGAAGTTTCCATGGTAGTCTTCTGGTTCTCGTTGTTTCTGCCTCTCCAACCGTTTTCTTGATCTTCAGCTTGGTTCCATGTTGCCCGGCCACTGACCAAGCTCCCCTCTTAACCTGGGGACTCACAACAGGAGGATTACTACGAATCCTCTTGTTCTCCGTTAATCGCCGTATGTCCATCTTAGCAACTCTGAGCTCTTCTCTCAGCTGCTGGTAAAGTTGCTCAAGAGAGGGTATCCTGGTTCAGATTCACAGAGAGCACACAAACAGGTCTTCACAGAGCTAAGTACACGTCACCACATATTCAGCGTCACTTGTATGTTCTGCTGTTGTTGTTCAGCTCAGCACAGCTATTTCAGCAAGCCAGAGGTGAGTTTTGTGGTGATTTCTGAGTCCAGTGTGAGTATTTCGCCATGTTGTGTGTTTGAGAGGAGGAAGTGGCCAGATCCTACCTCGCCATATGCTCACTCACGCTCCTCGCCACCACACTACCATACACCACCATGCCATCACTCCCTCTGCTGTGTTTTTCTGCTGTTTTATGTGTGATGTCATTGCCAGTGCTGTGTATCTGAGTGCCCGAGGCCACTCGAAGCTACGTGGATCAGCGAGCCATGTAGTTCGCTAAGCGACGTGGATCAGCAAGCCACGTGGATCAGCAAGCCACGTGGATCAGCAAGCCACGTGGATCAGCAAGCCATGTGTATCAGCATGCCCTGTAAATCACGACGCCACGTGATCCCGTCACCACTGAGGTGTGGACGAAACCACGTGGATCTACGAGCCACTTTGAGTTACCGATGCTGCTGCCCGACTTTATGACATCACCATGTCTGCCTGATGTCACTCTAGTTGTCTGCTGACGTCAGTGCTGCTGACGTCACCTCGTGACATCACTCCTGGAAATCACATGATGTCACATAAGAACATACGAAATAAGAAAAGGAGGAACACTGCAACAGGCCTTTGGCCCATACTAGCAGGCCCTTTTACAATTCATCCCACTAACAAAACATTTGCCCAACTCAATTTTCTATGCTACCCAAGAAATAAGCTCTGATGTGCAAGTCCCACTAAAATCCACCCCTCCCACTCATGTACTTATCCAACCTAAATTTGAAACTACCCAAATTTCCTAGCCTCAATCACCCAACTAGGTAGACTGTTCCACTCATCAACTACCCTATTTCCAAACCAATATTTTTTTTATGTCCTTTCTAAATCTAACTTATCTAATTTAAATCCATTACTGCGGGTTCTCTCTTGGGAGATATCCTCAAGACTTTATTAATATCCCACTGGCTTTCCAAATATCCACCATCTTTTTGCCTATTACTAGTTCTCCTAGTACTCATATTACAACACTGCGACTTCACTGTTTTCCCGCCAAAACCCATACCAAAGATTGAGAAAGATATATGTCGTGTGTTAATTAATTCGTCTCAGTCAGTGTTCTCACATGTTAATGTATGGCTTAGTGTAAATTTTTTGTGTACAGAAAGCATCTTTTGCTAGTTAAGCCATGTTGTACCGCATGTACGCGGGTGTGTGTAAAGTTTTCCGTGTGCCCAGTTTGGTCTGCGACCAGCCCCCTGTGTAGCTCTTTGTTGCCTGTCACCCGGTGTGACCAGTGCGTTTGACAGCTGATATTACTTAGCCCCGACTGACCGAGCCTCTTGTAGAGAAAGCTCTTATTGTTCGCCGCTCGTGATGTTCTGCAGAATCGTACCTGCTACGATTCCCATCAAGATTTGTTTCAACTTCACCTCCAGACCTTCAGAGGCAGTTATATGTAGAGAAACAAGTCTGGGGACGTTTAGACTAACCTCTGCTATAACTCCAACTCCCGGGAGAGAATGACACTCGTCAAGCCGCAGTCAACCCTGTCGGCAGGCGCTGTGTCAGCCTCGTGCTCAAGCTTCAGTGAGCTCCTGCACAAAGATGATGTCACTTTGACTGCTAGCTCACTCACTGCAGTCTGGTGTATGATGTTACAACTCCCTGATTTTTTCGCCCAGTCGTCTCTGCCACGACTTGTTCCACGACTTACTCCACGCTCGCCGGCAGTGACAGCCCAGCGACAGTACCAGTCGAGAAGTGTCCTGAGTGCTTCCCAGAAGTCCTGCCCAGTTGCCGAGTTTTGACGACGCCTCACTCGAGGTCACCAGCATATCGTGCCCCGGGTTAAGTGAAACCTGCAGTGACTCCTACGATGACTACTTCACCATTCTAGAGGAGACCGTAACCCGTTACGTCACAGCTCAGCCGCAGCGATGTCTCCTGTGTTGCAGTATCTGTCCAGACCCCGGGCAATGGCGTGTAGTGATGCCCTTCGACGCTCACTGCCTATGACCACGATGTTTAGCACACCCCACATGTTTTTTTCTTCCCTCTCTGTAGGAAGCTTTTTTTTCCATGTCCATATGTATATATATGTTTTTTATTTTGTGTTCTGTGCCCTCTTCCTACGAGAGAGAGACCGAGTTTTTTTTACCACCAGCATTGTCGCGTCGGACAACGCGAGGTAGGTTGGCGGGCAAATGTAGACACCCTGTACTGTCTGCACAGACAGCCTATGCTGTCTGCAAGAATAGTTCATATTTCGCGGCACTAAGGTGCTGTCCTCTAGGCCTGCAAAGGTCAGTGGGACTTTGGTCCCACTCTCACTTGCACTCGCTCACTCACTCAGTGCCTAGAAGAGGTCAACAAGTCCTACTAGCTCTCTCCCTCGTGGGCATTGCCCTCCTAGCCATGGGCACAACACACAAGCCTGTGTACCCACCACCACTTTGCAAATAAAGTAAGAAGCCTCCGAAGACGTTTATCATTGAACCCCGCTCTGCGAGAGCCACCATACAAACGGGTTATAGTAGTGTATCACAGTAGTGTTGTGTATCACAGTAGTGTTGTGTATCACAGTAGTGTTGTAGAGTATCACATAAGTGTTGTAGTGTATCACAGTAGTGTTGTAGTGTTACAGTAGTGTTGCAGTGTATCACAGTAGTGTTGTAGTGTATCACAGTAGTGTTGTAGTGTGTCACAGTAGTGTTGTAGTGTAACACAGTAGTGTTGTAGTGTATCACAGTAGTGTTGTAGTGTGTCACAGTAGTGTTGTAGTGTTACAGTAGTGTTGTAGTATGTCACAGTAGTGTTGTAATGTGTCACAGAAGTGTTGTAGTGTTACAGTAGTGTTGTAGTATGTCACAGTAGTGTTGTAATGTGTCACAGAAGTGTTGTAGTGTTACAGTAGTGTTGTAGTATGTCACAGTAGTGTTGTAATGTGTCACAGTAGTGTTGTAGAATTACAGTAGTGTTGTAGAAATGTCACAGTAGTGTTGTAATGTGTCACAGTAGTGTTGTAGTGTTACAGTAGTGTTGTAGTATGTCACAGTAGTGTTGTAATGTGTCACAGTAGTGTTGTAGTGTCACAGTAGTGTTGAAGTGTGTCACAGTAGTGTTGTAGTGTGTCACAGTAGTGTTGTAGTGTATCACAGTAGTGTTGTAGTGCATCACAGTAGTGTTGTAGTGTATCACAGTAGTGTTGTAGTGTATCACAGTAGTGTTGTAGCGTGTCACAGTAGTGTTGTAGTGTGTCACAGTAGTGTTGTAGTGTGTCACAGTAGTGTTGTAGTGTATCACAGTAGTGTTGTAGTGCATCACAGTAGTGTTGTAGTGTATCACTGTAGTGTTGTAGCGCTACAGTAGTGCTGTAGCGTGTCACAGTAGTGTTGTAGTCTGTCACAGTAGTGTTGTAGTGTTACAGTAGTGTTGTAGTCTGTCACAGTAGTGTTGTAGTGTATCAGAGCAGTGTTGTAGTGTTACAATAGTGCTGTAGTGCTACAGTAGTGTTGTAGTGTGTCAAAGTAATGTTGTAGTGTGTCACAGTAGTGTGGTAGTGTTACAGTAGTGTTGTAGTGTGTCACAGTAGTGTTGTAGTGCTACAATAGTGTTGTAGTGTTACAGTAGTGTTGTAGTATGTCACAGTAGTGTTGTAGTGTGTCACAGTAGTGTTGTAGTGTTACAGTAGTGTTGTAGTGTGTCATAGTAGTGTTGTAGTGCTATAATAGTGTTGTAGTGTGTCACAGTAGTGTTGTAGTGTTACAGTAGTGTTGTAGTGTGTCATAGTAGTGTTGTAGTGCTACAATAGTGTTGTAGTGTTACAGTAGTGTTGTAGTATCTCACAGTAGTGTTGTAGTGTCTCATAGTAGTGTTGTAGTGTATCAGAGCAGTGTTGTAGTGTTACAGTAGTGTTGTAATGTGTCACAGTAGTGTTGTAGTGTCACAGTAGTGTTGTAGTGTCACAGTAGTGTTGTAGTATATCACAGTAGTGGTAATTGGACACAACAGCTTGGTAGTGTCACAACAGTTTGGTAGTGTCACTACAGCCTGGTAGTGTCACAACAGTTTTGTAGTGTCACTACAGCCTGGTAGTGTCACAACAGTTGGTAGTGTCACAACAGCTTGCTTGTGTTACAATAGTTTGGTAGTGTCAGAACAGATTGGTAGTGTCACAACAGTTGTTAGTGTCACAACAGCTTGCTAGTGTTACAATAGTTTGGTAGTGTCAGAACAGCTTGGTAGTGTCACAACAGTTGTTAGTGTCACAACAGCTTGCTAGTGTTACAATAGTTTGGTAGTGTCACAACAGCTTGGTAGTGTTACAATAGTTTGGTATGTCACAACAGCTTGCTAGTGTTACAATAGCTTTGAGTGTCACAACACTTCTAGTGTTACAATAGTTTGGTAGTGTCACAACAGCTTGCTAGTGTTACAATAGTTTGGTAGTGTCACAACAGCTTGCTAGTGTTACAATAGTTTGGTAGTGTCACAACAGCTTGCTAGTGTTACAATAGTTTGGTAGTGTCACAACAGCTTGCTAGTGTTACAATAGTTTGGTAGTGTCACAACAATTGGTAGTGTCACAACAGCTTGCTAGTGTTACAATAGTTTGGTAGTGTCAGAACAGATTGGTAGTGTCACAACAGTTTGGTAGTGTCACAACACTTTGGTAGTTTCACAACAGTTTGGTAGTGTCACAACAGCTTCTTAGTGTCACAACAGTTTGGTAATGTCACAACAGCTTGTTAGTGTCACAACGGCTTGGTAGTGTCACAACAGCTTAGAAGTGTCACAACAGCTTGGTAGTGCCACAACAGCTTGGTAGTGCCACAACAGCTTGGTAGTGTCACAACAGCTTGGTAATTTGACACAGTTTTCCACAGACACTGGTCGTGTCCAGGTTCACTGGCAGTCTTCCACAGACACTGATCGTGTCCAGGTTCAGTGGCAGACTTCCACAGACACTGGTCGTGTCCAGGTTCAGTGGTAGGCTTCCACAAACACTGATCGTGTCCAGGTTCACTGGCAGGCTTCCACAGACACTGATCGTGTCCAGGTTCACTGGCAGTCTTCCACAGACACTGGTCGTGTCCAGGTTCACTGGCAGTCTTCCACAGACACTGATCGTGCCCCGGGTTCACTTGCAGTCTTCCACAGACACTGATCGTGTCCAGGTTCACTGCAGGTTTCCACAACACTGATCGTGTCCAGGTTCAGGGGCCCAGACTTCCACAGACACTGATCGTGTCCAGGTTCAGTGGCAGTCTTCCACAGACACTAATGGTGTCCAGGTTCACTGGCAGGCTTCCACAGACACTGATCGTGTCCAGGTTCAGTGGCAGACTTCCACAGACACTAATCGTGTCCAGGTTCAGTGGCAGACTTCCACAGACACTGGTCGTGTCCAGCTTCAGTGGCAGACTTCCACAGACATTGATCGTGTCCAGGTTCACTGGCAGTCTTCCACAGACACTGATCGTGTCCAGGTTCACTGGCAGTCTTCCACAGACACTGATCGTGTCCAGGTTCACTGGCAGTCTTCCACAGACACTGATCGTGTCCAGGTTCACTGGCAGTCTTCCACAGACACTGGTCGTGTTCTGGTTCACTGGCAGACTTCCACAGACACTTGTCGTGTTCTGGTTCAGTGGCAGACTTCCACAGACACTGATCGTGTCCAGGTTCACTGGCAGTCTTCCACAGACACTGATCGTGTCCAGGTTCAGTGGCAGGTTTCCACAGACACTGGTCGTGTCCAGGTTCAGTGGCAGTCTTCCACAGACACTGATCGTGTCCAGGTTCAGTGGCAGTCTTCCACAGACACTGATCGTGTCCAGGTTCTGTGGCAGTCTTCCACAGATACTGGTCGTGTCCAGGTTCAGTGGCAGTCTTCCACAGACACTGGTCGTGTCCAGGTTCACTGGCAGTCTTCCACAGACACTGATCGTGTCCAGGTTCAGTGGCAGTCTTCCACAGACACTGGTCGTGTCCTGGTTCACTGGCAGTCTTCCACAGACAATGGTCATGTCCAGGTTCAGTGGCAGGCTTCCACAGACACTGGTCGTGTCCAGGTTCAGTGGCAGTTTTCCCCACAGACACTGATCGTGCCCGGGTTTCAGGGGCAGTTTTCCCACAGACACGGGTCGTGTCCTGGTTCACTAGCAGTCTTCCACAGACAATGGTCGTGTCCAGGTTCAGTGGCAGTCTTCCACAGACACTGATCATGTCCAGGTTCACTGGCAGGCTTCCACAGACACTGATCGTGTCCAGGTTCAGTGGCAGTCTTCCACAGACACTGGTCGTGTCCTGGTTCACTGGCAGTCTTCCACAGACAATGGTCGTGTCCAGGTTCAGTGGCAGTCTTCCACAGATACTGATCGTGTCCAGGTTCACTGGCAGTCTTCCACAGACAATGGTCGTGTCCAGGTTCAGCGGCAGTCTTCCACAGACACTGATCGTGTCCAGGTTCACTGGCAGTCTTCCACAGACACTGATCGTGTCCAGGTTCACTGGCAGGCTTCCACAGACCCTGATCGTGTCCAGGTTCAGTGGCAAGCTTCCACAGACAGTGGTCGTGTCCACTACTCCCTTCAGTGGCTTTTGGTTGCACTATCATTATTCTGATATTTCTATACGGCATTTGTACAGAGTGTAAATATTGGTGAAGGAATGCATGTGTGAAGAATCTACCCCAGCTCTGTTTACTTTCCTCTTGTTGTGAATACCTTGTCTTGTTGACCTAGTTACCACCAGGTGTTATAACTGTACAGACTGCCACCTGTGTTCCTAATAACACAACACTGTTAGACCTTGACTCAACAGTATGGTAAAATTTGACACAACAGTATGGTAGAGCTTGTCACAACAGTATAGCAGAGCTATACACCAGTGTGGTAGTGTGACACAGCAACGTAACACAGTGGTACACAGCAGCGAGTTAGTGTCAGAGTGTAGTGTGACACAGTAGTAGTGACATAGCAACGTGGGTTACAGCAGCTTGATTGAATGGGGCACAGCAACGTTGTAGAAATTCACAGCAACTTGGTAGAAAGTCACAGCAGCGTGGCAGAGTAAGACACAGCAGCTGATAGTGATACAGTAGCGTGCGGAGTGTCACAACAGCATGGATGAGTAAGGCACAGCAGTGTGGTACAGAGTCGCAACAGAGTGGCAACATGTGGTACAGCTGCATGTTAGAGTGGGGCAGAACAGTCTGATGCAGTATGAAACAGCAACGGGGCACAGCAGTGTGGCATAGTGGGGAAGAAGAGTAGTGTGACACAGTAGAGCTGAGAGGGAAAAAATAGTACTAATGTGACGCACAGCAGCGTTGCACAGATTTGAGGTAAAGATCTGGGATTCATCAACGTAGCACAGGCGTAAGACATCAACGTAGCACAGGCGTAAGACATCAACGTAGCACAGGCGTAAGACATCAACGTAGCACAGATGTGAAGCACATCAATTTAGCACAGATGGAGCACACAAGAGTGTGGTGCACAGCAGTGGAAAATAGTAAGCAGAGTGGAGAGTCGCAGCATTCTTGCATAGAACAGCAACATGACACAGCACAACAGCTGGACACTAACTTGAAACAGCACTGTTGCATAGCGAGACAGTGGCATAGCAAGATGCGGCAGCAGGTTCCAGCATTAGGATATAACAGCTTTGAACGGCACCGGGATGCAGCATAATACAGCACCCTGGCACATTTGGCACAGCGGCAGGACACAATAACTGAGAAGAGCGCCAGGTCATCGTAGGGCACAGCAGCCAAGTACAGCACAATATCATGGCACAACATAGATCAGAAGCGAGTATCAGTAACAGCCTGGAACAGCGTACGATGCACGGCAGGACACAACAGCAGAGCACACCGCCACACACACGGCTGCATTCGTGTAGATGGTATCGCTCCTGAGACGGCCAAGCAATTTACATTTGTAATGTAGCCATCAGTGCAGGTTTCTCAGTTCGTTATCGATCTAATGAAACCAATATTCTCTCTCCTCTCCTTAGAGGAAGTACCTCTGTTCATTGACGTACAAGTATGTCTATCCACTGTCGTACAAGTACCTCTATCCACTGTCGTACAAGTACCTCTATCCACTGACGTACAAGTACCTCTATCCACTGATGTACAAGTACCTCTATCCACTGACGTACAAGTACCTCTATCCACTGTCGTACAAGTACCTCTATCCACTGACGTACAAGTACCTCATCCACGTCGTACAAGTACCTCTATCCACTGACGTACAAAATACCTCTATCCACTGACGTAAAAAGTACCTCTATCCACTGATGTACACGTACCTCTATCCACTGACGTACAAGTACCTCTATCCACTGACGTACAAGTACCTCTATCCACTGACGTACAAGTACCTCTATCCACTGATGTACAAGTACCTCTATCCACTGATGTACAAGTACCTCTATCCACTGACGTACAAGTACCTCTATCCACTGACGTACAAGTACCTTTTATCCACTGACGACAAGTACCTCTATCCACTGATGTACAAGTACCTCTATCCACTGATGTACAAGTATCTCTATCCACTGATGTACACGTACCTCTATCCACTGACGTACAAGTACCTCTATCCACTGCGTACAAGTACCTCTATTTCCCCTGACGTACAAGTACCTCTATCCACTGATGTACAAGTACCTCTATCCACTGATGTACAAGTACCTCTATCCACTGATGTACAAGTACCTCTATCCACTGACGTACAAGTACCTCTATCCACTGTCGTACAAGTACCTCTATCCACTGTCGTACAAGTACCTCTATCCACTGACGTACAAGTACCTCTATCCACTGTCGTACAAGTACCTCTATCCACTGTCGTACAAGTACCTCTATCCACTGATGTACAAGTACCTCTATCCACTGACGTACAAGTACCCCCTTTTCCACTGACGTACAAGTACCTCTAATCCACTGACGTACAAGTACCTCTATCCACTGATGTACAAGTACCTCTATCCACTGATGTACAAGTACCTCTATCCACTGATGTACAAGTACCTCTATCCACTGACGTACAAGTACTTCTATCCACTGTCGTACAAGTACCTCTATCCACTGACGTACAAGTACCTCTATCCACTGACGTACAAGTACCTCTATCCACTGACGTACAAGTACCTCTATCCACTGATGTACAAGTACCTCTATCCACTGATGAAAAAGTATCTCTATCCACTGATGTCACTACCTCTATCCACTGACGTACAAGTACCTCTATCCACTGACGTACAAGTACCTCTATCCACTGACGTACAAGTACCTCTATCCACTGACGTACAAGTACCTCTATCCACTGATGTACAAGTACCTCTATCCACTGACGTACAAGTACCTCTATCCACTGATGTACAAGTACCCTATCCACTGAAGTACAAGTACCTCTATCCCCCTGACGTACAAGTACCCTATTTCCCCTGACGTACAAGTACCCTCTATCCACTGATGTACAAGTACCTCTATCCACTGACGTACAAGTACCTCTATTCATTGACAAAATTTTGAGTTCATATTTGACAACACCTGCTGAACAACATTACCTGACGGTAAATAGGTAACTGGTTGTTCATCATATAACATGGCTGGCGTCCTGAGAAGGTGTCAGCTTACTTTATATTTTGATCGACTTTGAAGTGAGTTTATTGTAGGATAATAGCTCTGTATCGGTTTATTCAACCATGTAAACAATATGTGTGTGTACTCACCTATTTGTACTCACCTATTTGTGGTTGCAGGGGTCGATTCATAGCTCCTGGCCCCGCCTCTTCGCTGATTGCTACTAGGTCCTCTCTCTCCCTGCCCCATGAGCTCTATCATACCTCGCCTTAAAACTATGTATGGTTCCCGCCTCCACTACTTCACTTTCTAGGCTTTTCCACGGCTTGACTACTCTATGACTGAAGAAATACTTCCTAACATCCCTTTGATTCATCTGAGTCTTCAACTTTCCCAAATTGTGACCTCTTGTGTCTGGTCCCATCTCCTGGAACATCCCGTCTTTGTCCACCTTGTCTATTCCGCGCAGTATTTTATATGTCGTTATCATGTCTCCCTGACCCTCCTGGCCTCCAGTGTCGTCAGGCCGATTTTCCCTTTAACCTTTCTTCGTAGGACAATCCCCGTAGCTCTGGGACTAGTCTTGTGCAAACCTTTGCACTTTCTCTAATTTCTTGACGTGCTTGACTAGGTTGGGGTTCCAAACTGGTGCTGCATACTCCGTATGGCCTGACGTAAATGGTATACAGAGTCCCTTTAACGAATCCTTACTAGGTATCGGAATGCTATCCGTAGGTTTGCCAGGCGCCCTTATGCTGCAGCAGTTATCTGATTGATGTGCGCCTCAGGAGATATGCTCGGTGTTATGCTCGCCCCCAGATCTTTTTCCTTGAGTGAGGTTTGCAGTCTTTGGCCATCTAAACTATATTGTGTCTGCGGTCTTCTTTGCCCTTCCCCAATCTTCATGACTTTGCATTTGGCAGGGTGTGTGTGTGTGTGTGTGTGTGTGTGTGTGTGTGTGTGTGTGTGTGTGTAAGTTGGAGATCGATATATAGGATTCATATACAATTTATGTATGCTATTCTTCACTCTCACAATGTGTTTCATTTTACTCTTCAACAAATGTATGGACAACAAAATTTCCCTTCATGCTACCATAACTTACATGTGCTATACAACAGCTTTATAACAGCTATATAACAGCTTCCAATATTGCTGTCATCATCAGGCTCAGCCGTCAACCAACTCCCCAATACTCGTACATTAAATATAAATGTTCAACGAGTCCTCCATTTCTACCATCACTCTCATCCTAATATTCCTTCATGTCAAACCTAATTACTAATTCGGTTATATTCACTTTGTGTTCAGTATTAATGGATAAATTTATTCAGTGAAGCCGACGGCTTCAACCTACAACCTGCTGCGATACTTACCCACAAACAGTGTGGCTGTGACTACAGTGGGGAGGTATAGCCACCCTTTCAGACCATCAAAGGGTATTTGAGGGTTTGCTTATGAAAAAATAATAGAGGTAAGAATAATCAGACTTACAAAAATTTGCAAAATAATTTATTTAAATGTAAAACACTTAAACATGTAGCTTTCCTAACTGAAGCAAATGAAAAAAAAATCAATACATAAAATAATTTGGTGAAACTAAGAGTATCTACAGATATATATGGGATTAGGAAAGCGGGTATTCCTGTGTGCAGATGCAGTGTTTCACGTAGTTAGAATTCACGATGTTTCAAGAACATATGACAGCGAGGATCGCCTTGGACACAACTTTTCGAAATCACACTTCAAATAACAAC
>NC_069425.1:3971037-4039924 GCF_026875155.1 Cherax quadricarinatus | reverse complement strand
TGTAGTTGTCGTCTGTGTATTGTCGTGGGTGTAGTTGCCGTGGGTGTAGTTGTCGTCTATGTAGTTGTCGTCGGTGTAGTTGTTGTCGGTGTAGTTGTCGTCGGTGTAGTTGTCGTCGGTGTAGTTGTTGTCGGTGTAGTTGTCGTCGGTGTAGTTGTCGTCGGTGTAGTTGTCGTCGGTGTAGTTGTCGTCGGTGTAGTTGTCGTCGGTGTTAGTTGTCGTCGGTGTAGTTGTTGCCGGTGTAGTTGTCGTCGGTGTAGTTGTTGTCGGTGTAGTTGTCGTCGGTGTAGTTGTCGTCGGTGTAGTTGTCGTCGGTGTAGTTGTCGTCGGTGTAGTTGTCGTCGGTGTAGTTGTCGTCGGTGTAGTTGTCGTCGGTGTAGTTGTCGTCGGTGTAGTTGTCGTCGGTGTAGTTGTCGTCGGTGTAGTTGTCGTCGGTGTAGTTGTCGTCGGTGTAGTTGTCGTCGGTGTAGTTGTCGTCAGTGTAGGATGAGAATCCCAGAAGGGAGACCAAAAATACAGACCCATTATATATATATATATATATATATATATATATATATATATATATATATATATATATAATATATATATATATATATATATATATATATATATATATATATATATATATATATATATATATATATATATATATATATATATATATATATTTCAGTAACAACACTGCACTAGCCAAGGACTCGAACCCATGCTGCTTTGGCCTGCCTCATGCTGGGCGAAAACACGTGACGTCCTAATCCACTGGACCGAAGGATCATATGGTCCAATGGATAAGGGCCTCATGTGTTTTCGCCCACCATGAGGCAGGCCAAAGCAGCATGGGTTCGAGTCCTTGGCTAGTGCAGTGTTGTTACTGATCAATACCACTCGTTGGTGGTCACAATAACATGTATATGTATGTAGAGAGAGAAAAAAAAACAGGAGGAACCCGAGCACTGTTATGGTTTTTCTCACTTATCTTCAGAGGAATTTTAAAAAGAAGAAAATAGGAAGAAAAGTCTAGAAAGAGAAGACTAGTAAATGATAAAGAAGAGAAAGGAATTTTAATCTTTATTTTGTTTTTTTAGAGGAACTCGTTTAAATGAACTCGTTTAAAAGCATTAAACGATTATTAAAAAACTAAGTAAATATTAATATTGCTGTTTAAATACCTTTAATAATAAATACAACATGATTAAATTTTGTAAATTATTAACTTATGCTGTATCGTACTCACCTAGAAATAAGAAATAAGGATACAAATACGAGGAGAAATTAAATAGTGTGAACGAAGTCAGGCACATTATTACAGTGACTCTTAATAGACTCAAATCAGTAGCCTCCCAATAGGCTCAAATCAGTAGCCTCTTAATAGGCTAAAATATGTAGCCTCTTAATAGGCTAAAATCAGTAGCCTCATATTAGGCTCACATCAGCAGCTTAATAGGCTCAAATCAGCGCCTACTTTCTAATATTCATCAGATAAGATGTCCTCGAGTATCGTAGTAATGGATTTGTACCGCAAAGATACTCAGTATGTTGCTATGTTTGTGCTCAGAAATAACATAGACGATGTTTTGTAGCATCAAGTGAGTTCCTGTCTGTGCTACTTATCGCATCATTGATCTTCTGTCTGTGCTACTTATCGCATCATTGATCTTCTGTCTGTGCTACTTATCGCATCATTGATCTTCTGTCTGTGCTACTTATCGCATCATTGATCTTCTGTCTGTGCTACTTATCGCATCATTGATCTTCTGTCTGTGCTACTTATCGCATCATTGATCTTCTGTCTGTGCTACTTATCGCATCATTGATCTTCTGTCTGTGCTACTTATCGCATCATTGATCTTCTGTCTGTGCTACTTATCGCATCATTGATCTTCTGTCTGTGCTACTAATCGTATCATTGAGCTTCTGTCTGTGCTACTAATCGTATCATTGAGCTTCTGTCTGTGCTACTTATCGTATCATTGAGCTTCTGTCTGTGCTACTTATCGTATCATTGAGCTTCTGTCTGTGCTACTTATCGTATCATTGATCTTCTGTCTGTGCTACTAATCGTATCATTGATCTTCTGTCTGTGCTACTCATCGCATCATTGAGCTTCTGTCTGTGCTACTCATCGCATCATTGAGCTTCTGTCTGTGCTATCATCGCATCATTGAGCTTCTGTCTGTGCTACTCATCGCATCATTGAGCTTCTGTCTGTGCTACTCATCGCATCATTGAGCTTCTGTCTGTGCTACTCATCGCATCATTGAGCTTCTGTCTGTGCTACTCATCGCATCATTGAGCTTCTGTCTGTGCTACTCATCGCATCATTGAGCTTCTGTCTGTGCTACTCATCGCATCATTGAGCTTCTGTCTGTGCTACTCATCGCATCATTGAACTTCTGTCTGTGCTACTCATCGCATCATTGAGCTTCTGTCTGTGCTACTCATCGCATCATTGAACTTCTGTCTGTGCTACTCATCGCATCATTGAGCTTCTGTCTGTGCTACTTATCGCATCATTGAGCTTCTGTCTGTGCTACTCATCGCATCATTGAACTTCTGTCTGTGCTACTCATCGCATCATTGAGCTTCTGTCTGTGCTACTCATCGCATCATTGAACTTCTGTCTGTGCTACTCATCGCATCATTGAGCTTCTGTCTGTGCTACTCATCGCATCATTGAGCTTCTGTCTGTGCTACTCATCGCATCATTGAGCTTCTGTCTGTGCTACTCATCGCATCATTGAGCTTCTGTCTGTGCTACTTATCGCATCATTGAGCTTCTGTCTGTGCTACTCATCGCATCATTGAACTTCTGTCTGTGCTACTCATCGCATCATTGAGCTTCTGTCTGTGCTACTTATCGCATCATTGAGCTTCTGTCTGTGCTACTCATCGCATCATTGAACTTCTGTCTGTGCTACTCATCGCATCATTGAGCTTCTGTCTGTGCTACTCATCGCATCATTGAACTTCTGTCTGTGCTACTTATCGCATCATTGAGCTTCTGTCTGTGCTACTCATCGCATCATTGAGCTTCTGTCTGTGCTACTTATCGCATCATTGAGATTCTGTCTGTGCTACTTATCGTACCATTGAGCTTCTGTCTGTGCTACTCATCGCATCATTGAGCTTCTGTCTGTGCTACTCATCGCATCATTGAGCTTCTGTCTGTGCTACTCATCGTATCATTGAACTTCTGTCTGTGCTACTTATCGCATCATTGAGCTTCTGTCTGTGCTACTTATCGTATCATTGAGCTTCTGTCTGTGCTACTCATCGCATCATTGAGCTTCTGTCTGTGCTACTCATCGCATCATTGAGCTTCTGTCTGTGCTACTCATCGCATCATTGATCTTCTGTCTGTGCTACTTATCGCATCATTGAGCTTCTGTCTGTGCTACTCATCGCATCATTGAGCTTCTGTCTGTGCTACTTATCGCATCATTGAGATTCTGTCTGTGCTACTTATCGTACCATTGAGCTTCTGTCTGTGCTACTCATCGCATCATTGAGCTTCTGTCTGTGCTACTCATCGTATCATTGAACTTCTGTCTGTGCTACTTATCGCATCATTGAGCTTCTGTCTGTGCTACTTATCGTATCATTGAGCTTCTGTCTGTGCTACTCATCGCATCATTGAGCTTCTGTCTGTGCTACTCATCGCATCATTGAGCTTCTGTCTGTGCTACTCATCGCATCATTGATCTTCTGTCTGTGCTACTTATCGCATCATTGAACTTCTGTCTGTGCTACTCATCGCATCATTGAGCTTCTGTCTGTGCTACTCATCGCATCATTGAGCTTCTGTCTGTGCTACTCATCGCATCATTGAGCTTCTGTCTGTGCTACTTATCGCATCATTGAGCTTCTGTCTGTGCTACTTATCGCATCATTGAACTTCTGTCTGTGCTACTCATCGCATCATTGAGCTTCTGTCTGTGCTACTTATCGCATCATTGAGCTTCTGTCTGTGCTACTCATCGCATCACTGTTGGTAATGAGGGTGATTTTCACTGTTAGAATTCGAGACGCAGAATATAGACAGGGTGGAAAATAGAATTGTAAAAGTGAGTGGAGAAAAAAAAAAAAGAGAAAGAGAGAGCGAAAGCGAGAGGAAGTGGCACGGTGACACTCATTCAGTGGCACTTATTTCCATGTTGATTTACTGGGTCATGCATCAGCATATATCTTGTGTCTTGTTTTATTGGACGTGAGGTAAATGTAGATGGTCTTCCATGCTCCAGGGAAGCATTACAACCTCTCCTTGACACTGTGAAAGTCAACCAGAGAGTTAATGAACTTTACCGAAAGATTTATTCTATCGATACTCACTTTTTTTTTAGCAATAATGCTAGTGTTGACATTATTCTTCCATCGGTGAACCAGTTTTATAGATTTCCAAAATCGTTGTGCATTCAGTGAAGAATAATATATGTACATAAAATATTATTCTAAACTTTAAAGCGGCTGCTGACAATAGATCTTTCTTTTAAATTTATGCATCGCCTCTTATCTGTCCTGTAAGGTAAAATAATTTAGTAACACCAGCAAGATCATTCCTATTATGTACAGCTACCCTGAATATAGATCAGAATTCTTCCCAGCTGTCTCCTGGATTAAATGTTGAAAGAGAAAATTCTGGGAGCTTGGGAAGACATCTTATTTACTGTACAAGGCTGGATAACTACATTATTTTGGCTCGTTTTATATTTTCTCTTTTAGATCGAAATATTGGGTGATCAAGAACTCCATTAACTGTTCATCTGAACAGATTTTCAGCAGACTTTCTTCATGCTGTTTATACACTAATTTGTATGATTAATATCTATTTTCTAGTGAATCTAAATACAATTTTAAATTAGCACTGCTAGCACTCTCATCAGCCATTATTAGAATGCACTAATTATAAGCTTATATATAACCTTTCCTTGCAATCAGAGAAGAATTTATAGTTTTAATATCCATGGATTTACCCTATACATAAACTTTGCTAGAAGCTTCTATGGTTTATGTATGAATTAATCCTGCAGCAATTAATTTACATTGTGTTTTACACACTATTACACAACGACCCACTTTTTATAATTAATACAGATTACCTTGAATAAATCCTAGCCATATTTCCTGGCTTAGAATATTGAT
Organism: Cherax quadricarinatus; assembly: GCF_026875155.1. Classification (NCBI taxonomy): domain Eukaryota; kingdom Metazoa; phylum Arthropoda; class Malacostraca; order Decapoda; family Parastacidae; genus Cherax; species Cherax quadricarinatus. The sequence goes on along the minus strand of NC_069425.1, from coordinate 4,034,782 downwards.
GATGGCTAACACAATTATAAATCCTAGCCCCATCTAGGCTTAGCAACTTCAAAACAATTATAAATCCTAGCCCCATCTGGGCTTAGCAACTTCAGAACAATTATAAATCCTAGCCCCATCTAGGCTTAGCAACTTCAAAACAATTATAAATCCTAGCCCCATCTGGGCTTAGCAACTTCAGAACAATTATAAATCCTAGCCCCATCTAGGCTTAGCAACTTCAGAACAATTATAAATCCTAGCCCCATCTAGGCTTAGCAACTTCAGAACAATTATAAATCCTAGCCCCATCTAGGCTTAGCAACTTCAAAACAATTATAAATCCTAGCCCCATCTGGGCTTAGCAACTTCAGAACAATTATAAATCCTAGCCCCATCTGGGCTTAGCAACTTCAGAACAATTATAAATCCTAGCCCCATCTGGGCTTAGCAACTTCAGAACAATTATAAATCCTAGCCCCATCTGGGCTTAGCAACTTCAGAACAATTATAAATCCTAGCCCCATCTGGGCTTAGCAACTTCAGAACAATTATAAATCCTAGCCCCATCTGGGCTTAGCAACTTCAGAACAATTATAAATCCTAGCCCCATCTAGGCTTAGCAACTTCAGAACAATTATAAATCCTAGCCCCATCTGGGCTTAGCAACTTCAGAACAATTATAAATCCTAGCCCTATCTGGGCTTAGCAACTTCAGGATAATTATAAATCCTATTCTCATTTGGGCACAACAACAGTCATAACAATTTTAATAATATTTATAATACACATTAGTAAATATTAATTTAATTGTTGACCATTCTCTTTTTGGTCACACGAAATACATTATTAATTTTTAGTAGACACAAACAAATTATCACTTTATTGTTAATCCACACTGATTTATTTCAATTACCTGATCATAACTGATCATCTGCGGTTCTGAGGACCAACAGATGTTGGAAATTATGTGTGGGATTTTTCAAGAGAATATAATTTCGAATTAACTTTTTGCCTGCACACTCGGGAGAACTGACACAAACACAAGCTGTAAGTTACTGATGTTGATATTGTGGTGCATTTTAGGACAGTGGGGATGTAAAGTCCCTCCTTCATTACCCACCGTCTCAGCTACCAAACTAACTCCGGGACTTTGAATTAGGAACATATGGTTTATGTATATTTGTTAAGAAAAGTTGCACCAGTAAACATGGCTATTAAGTAGAGTTAATAAAGAAATTAAATAGACTTGACGGCTTTAAGTATCTTGTTTGATCTACTGATTTTCAATTATTGAGCACATTATTTCAGCTGAGTGAAAAATATATTATTACTTACCAAGTTATTACCTTGGTGATATGTCCTAATGCTTCCCAACAAAAGAAACTAGAAAATTAGCTAACATGTAGCAATCTTACCTGTTGTGTGGTTTATAATACACACTGGCAGCCCAGGTGGAAGGGCGAACACCCCTCCAGAAACACCCCCAGAAGGATTCCAACCAAGACAACCTCAATGCAACAGAACAATCTAAACCAAAACCCACGCACTGTTCCCTCTGTCCCCACCCCCCACATCACAAACCCCACCCCTACAGCAGCACTCTATGGGCACTCTGCCCTTATCCCCCCTCATCACAAACCCCACACACACCGCAACCCCCCTCCCATAGCCCCAACCAGGCCTCCCACTCCCCCAGCCCCAATATTCTCCCAGGACCACAGTGATAGAACAGAAGCTGAAGGTTTCGTACACGAATGCGGGTGGAATAACGAATAAATATGAGGAGTGGCATGAAAGAATCAATGAGAAGTCCCCAGATATCATAGCAGTCACTGAAACGAAACTCACTGAGACAATAACAGACGCAATCTTCCCCCCGGGATATCAGATCCTGAGGAAAAAATAGAAGGAGCAAAGGGGGGAGGAGGGGTTGCACTGCTCATAAAAAATCGATGGGGATTTGAGGAAATGGAAGGCATGGACGAAATTGGAGAAAAGGACTACATAGTAGGTACAATTTAGTCAGGGGAACATAAGGTAGTCATTGCAGTGATGTATAACCCACCACAGAACTGCAGGAGGCCAACAGAGGAATACGAAGAGAACAACAGAGCAATGGTGGACACACTAGCTGAGGTGGCAAGAAGAGCTCCCTCGAGCAGAGCAAAGTTACTGGTTATGGGCGATTTCAACCACAGGGAGATCGACTGGGAAAACCTGGAGCCACACAGGGGTCCCAAAATGTGGAGAGCCAAGATGATGGATGTGGTACTGGAAAACCTCATGCATCAACATATTAGGGACACTACCAGAGAGAGAGAGGGGACGATGAACCAGCAAGACTGAACCTTATGTTCACCCTGAGCAGTTCAGACATTGAGAACATCACATATGAGAGGCCCTTCAGAGCTAGTGATTACATGATTCTGAGCTTTAAATACATAGTAGAGCTACAAGTGGACAGGGTAACAGGAGTTGAATGGGAAAAGGCAAACTATAAAAGGGGGGATTACACAGGTATGAGGAACTTCCTGCAGGAGGTTCAGTGGGACAGAGAATTGGTAGGAAAGTCAGTAAACGAAATGATGGAATACGTAACAACAAAATGAAAGGAGGCAGAAGAAAGGTTTGCTCCCAAGGGCAACAAAAATAATGGGAAGACCAAAGCGAGTCTTTGGTTTAGCAGATGGTGTAGGGAGGCAAAAACTAAGTGCAATAGAGAATGGAAAAAATACAAAGGCGAAGGACCCAGGAACTCCTCGCATACCTCTTGATCGTTTCTTGTGAGTTCCTCACCTTCTTTCTTCAGGCTGATCATCTGGTCTTTGACTGTTGCCTTCCTCCTAATGTGGCTATACAGCAGTTTTGGGTCAAACTTGACTTTCGATGCTATGTCGTTTTCATACTGTCGCTGTGCCTCCCTCCTTATCTGTGCACACTCGTTTCTGGATCTTCGAGTGTGCACAGATAAGGAGGGAGGCACAGCGACAGTATGAAAACGACATAGCGTCGAAAGTCAAGTCTGACCCAAAACTGCTGTATAGCCACATTAGGAGGAAGGCAACAGTCAAAGACCAGATGATCAGCCTGAAGAAAGAAGGTGAGGAACTCACAAGAAACGATCAAGAGGTATGTGAGGAGTTCAACATGAGATTTAAGGAAGTATTTGCAGTGGAGACAGGAAGGACTCTGGGAAGACAGAACAGAAGGGGACACCAACAAGGAATATACCAATATATCTCCCCATGGGTCCTTAGAGAGGGAGCAGAAATGCTGTATGTGCAACTAACCAAAATCTTCAACACATCCCTTGTAACTGGGCAACTACCTGAGGTATGGAAGACGGCAAAGGTAGTTCCCATTTTTTTAAAAAAATGAGACACAAAAGAGGCACCAAACTACAGACCAGTGTCACTGACATGTATAGTATGCAAAGCCATGGAGAAGATTATCAGGAGGAGAGTGGTGGAGCACCTGGAACGGAACAAGAGTATAAAAGATAACCATCATGGATTCATGATGCACGATAATCATCCTACATGATACACAATAATCATCCTACATGATGCACAATAATCATCCTACATGACGCACAATAATCATCCTACATGACGCACAATAATCCTCCTACATGATGCACAATAATCATCCTACATGATGCACAATAATCATCCTACATGACGCACAATAATCATCCTACATGATGCACGATAATCATCCTACATGATGCACAATAATCATCCTACATGACGCACAATAATCATCCTACATGACGCACAATAATCATCCTAAATGATGCACAATAATCATCCTACATGATGGACAATAATCATCCTACATGATGCACGATAATCATCCTACATGATGCACGATAATCATTCTACATGATGCACGATAATCATCCTACATGATGCACAATAATCATCCTACATCGACTCAAGGTTGAGGGACTGATTACCTCATTCTTCTCCTGTTCTTCAAGATTCTCCTTTGTATGGACTGATGAAGCCACTGTGTGGCGAAACGTTTCCTCAATAAAGATACCCAAGAGTTGCACATGTGTCTAATTTATCAACATGTCGGTTCTCTGAACCATTTATCTACATTACTGTAGTGAACTGGGAGGGGGAACCGTGGAGGCAGTTGGTAATACTGTAGTGAACTAGGAGGGGGATCCATGGAGGCAACTGAAATTACTGTAGTGAACTAGGAGGGGGAACCGTGGAGGCAGCTGGTATTACTGAAGAGAACTGGGAGGGGGATCCATGGAGGCAACTGAAATTACTGTAATGAACTGGGAGGGGGAACCGTGGAGGCAGCAGGTATTATTAGTGAACTGAGAGGGGAAACAGTGGAGGCAACTGGTATTACTGTAGTGAACTGGGAGGGGGAACCGTGGAGGCAACTGGTATTACTGTAGTGAACTGGGAGGGGGAACCGTGGAGGCAGTTGGTATTACTGTAGTGAACTGGGAGGGGGAACCGTGGAGGCAACTGGTATTACTGTAGTGAACTGGGAGGGGGAACCGTGGAGGCAACTGGTATTACTGTAGTGAACTGGGAGGGGGAACCGTGGAGGCAGTTGGTATTACTGTAGTGAACTAGGAGGGGGATCCATGGAGGCAACTGAAATTACTGTAGTGAACTAGGAGGGGGAACCGTGGAGGCAGCTGGTATTACTGAAGAGAACTAGGAGGGGGAACCGTGGAGGCAACTGGTATTACTGTAGTGAACTGGGAGGGGGAACTGTGGAGGCAACTGGTATTACTGTAGTGAACTAGGAGGGGGAACCGTGGAGGCAACTGGTATTACTGTAGTGAACTAGGAGGGGGAACCGTGGAGGCAACTGTTATTACTGTAGTGAACCAGGAGGGGGAACCGTGGAGGCAACTGGTATTACTGTAGTGAACTAGGGGGGGGGGAACCGTGGAGGCAACTGGTATTACTGTAGTGAACTAGGAGGGGGAACCGTGGAGGCAACTGGTATTACTGTAGTGAACTAGGGGGGGGGAACCGTGGAGGCAGCTGGTATTACAAGTGAACTGGGAGGGGGAACCGTGGAGGCAGCTGGTATTTCAAGTGAACTGGGAGGGGGAACCGTGGAGGCAGCAGGTATTATTAGTGAACTGGGAGGGGAAACAGTGGAGGCAACTGGTATTACTGTAGTGAACTGGGAGGGGAAACCGTGGAGGCAACTGGTATTACTGTGGAGAACTGGGAGGGTGAACCGTGGAGGCAACTGGTATTACTGTAGTGAACTGGGAGGGGGAACCGTGGAGGCAGCTGGTATTACTAGTGAACTGGGAGGGGGAACCGTGGAGGCAGCTGGTATTACTAGTGAACTGGGAGGGTGAACCGTGGAGGCAGCTGGTATTACTGTAGTGAACTGGGAGGGGGAACCGTGGAGGCAACTGGTATTACTGTAGTGAACTGGGAAGGGAAACCGTGGAGGCAACTGGTATTACTGTAGTGAACTGGGAGGGGGAACCGTTGAGGCAGCTGGTATTACTGTAGTGAACTGAGAGGTGGAACCGTGGAGGCAACTGATATTACTGTAGTGAACTGGGAAGGGAAACCGTGGAGGCAACTGGTATTACTGTAGTGAACTGGGAGGGGGAACCGTGGAGGCAGCTGGTATTACTAGTGAACTGGGAGGGGAACCGTGGAGGCAACTGGTATTACTGTAGTGAACTGGGAAGGGAAGCCGTGGAGGCAACTGGTATTACTGTGGTGAACTGGGAGGGTGAACCGTGGAGGCAACTGGTATTACTGTAGTGAACTGGGAGGGGGAACCGTGGAGGCAACTGGTATTACTGTAGTGAACTGGGAGGGTTAACCGTGGAGGCAACTGGTATTACTGTGGTGAACTGGGAAGAGAAACCGTGGAGGCAACTGGTATTACTGTGGTGAACTTGGAGAGTGATCCGTGGAGGCAGCTGGTATTACTAGTGAACTGGGAGGGGGAACCGTGGAGGCAACTTGTATTATTGTAGTGAACTGGGAGGGGGAACCGTGGAGGCAACTGATGTTACTAGTGAACTGGGAGGGGGAACCGTGGAGGCAACTGGTATTACTGTAGTGAACTAGGAGGGGGAACCGTGGAGGCAACTGGTATTACTGTAGTGACCTGGGAGGGGGAACCGTGGAGGCAACTGGTATTACTGTAGTGAACTGGAAGGGGGAACCGTGGGGGCAACTGGTATTACTGTAGCGAACTGGGAGGGGGAACCGTGGAGGCAACTGGTATTACTGTAGCGAACTGGGAGGGGGAACCGTGGAGGCAACTGGTATTACTGTAGTGAACTGGAAGGGGGAACCGTGGAGGCAACTGGTATTACTGTAGCGAACTGGGAGGGGGAACCGTGGAGGCAACTGGTATTACTGTAGTGAACTGGAAGGGGGAACCGTGGAGGCAACTGGTATTACTGTAGTGCACTGGGAGGGGGAACCGTGGAGGCAGCTGGTATTACTGTAGTGAAGTGGGAGGGTGAACCGTGGAGGCAGCTGGTATTACTGTAGTGAACTGGGAGGGGGAACCGTGGAGGCAACTGGTATTACTGTAGTGAACTGGGAAGGTGAACCGTGGAGGCAGCTGGTATTACTGTAGTGAACTGGGAGGGGGAACCGTGGAGGCAACTGGTAATTACTGTAGTGCACTGGGAGGGGGAACCGTGGAGGCAACTGGTATTACTGTAGTGAACTGGGAGGGGGAACCGTGGAGGCAACTGGTATTACTGTAGTGAACTGGGAGGGGGAACCGTGGAGGCAACTGGTATTAACTGTAGTGAACTGGAGGGGGAATCGTGGAGGCAACTGGTATTACTGTAGTGAACTGGGAGGGGGAACCGTGGAGGCAACTGGTATTACTGTAGTGAACTGGGAGGGGGAACCGTGGAGGCAACTGGTATGACTGTAGTGAACTGGGAGGGGGAACCGTGGAGGCAACTGGTATTACTGTAGTGAACTGGGAGGGGGAACCGTGGAGGCAACTGGTATTACTGTAGTGAACTAGGAGGGGGAACCGTGGAGGCAACTGGTATTACTGTAGTGAACTAGGAGGGGGAACCGTGGAGGCAACTGGTATTACTGTAGAGAACTGGAAGGGGAAACCAGTTTCAGGAATGGTCAACTTCAATTTACATAAGGAGTGTCTGCAGATGTCAACTGGTTCACGATCCTTCACTCAGTAATAACTGACAAGTTTGTTATGCCAAGTCTGCTGGATAAGTCGTTTTGAAGTTATAAATAGAAACCTCAGGGGAAGTTAGGCAAAAATATGATCAATTTTACCTAACATTATGGTAGCATGAACATTATGGTAGCATGATCATTATGGCAGCATGAACATTATGGCACCATGAACATTATGGCAGCATGAACATTATGGTAGCATGAACATTATGGCACCACGAACATTATGGCAGCATGAACATTATGGCACCATGAACATTATGGCAGCATGAACATTATGGTAGCATGAACATTATGGCAGCATGAACATTATGGCAGCATGAACATTATGGCAGAATGAACATTATGGCACCATGAACATTATGGTAGCATGAACATTATGGCAGCATGAACATTATGGCAGCATGAACATTAGGCAGCATGAACATTATGGTTAGCATGAACATTATGGCAGCATGAACATTATGGCACCATGAACATTATGGCAGCATGAACATTATGGCAGAATGAACATTATGGCACCATGAACATTATGGTAGCATGAACATTATGGTAGCATGAACATTATGGCACCATGAACATTATGGCAGCATGAACATTATGGCAGCATGAACATTATGGCACCATGAACATTATGGCAGCATGAACATTATGGCACCATGAACATTATGGCAGCATGAACATTATGGCAACATGAACATTATGGTAGCATGAACATTATGGCAGCATGAACATTATGGCAGCATGAACATTATGGCAACATGAACATTATGGCAGCATGAACATTATGGCAGCATGAACATTATGGCAGCATGAACATTATGGTAGCATGAACATTATGGTAGCATGAACATTATGGTAGCATGAACATTATGGTAGCATGAACATTATGGTAGCATGAACATTATGGTAGCATGAACATTATGGTAGCATGAACATTATGGTAGCATGAACTTTATGGTAGAATGAACATTATGGTAGAATGAACATTATGGCAGCATGAACATTATGGCAGCATGAACATTATGGTAGCATGAACATTATGGCAGCATGAACATTATGGTAGCATGATCATTATGGCAGCATGAACATTATGGCAGCATGAACATTATGGTAGCATGAACATTATGGTAGCATGAACATTATGGTAGCATGAACATTATGGTAGCATGAACATTATGGTAGAATGAACATTATGGTAGCATGAACATTATGGTAGCATGAACATTATGGTAGAATGAACATTATGGTAGAATGAACATTATGGCAGCATGAACATTATGGCAGCATGAACATTATGGTAGCATGAACATTATGGCAGCATGAACATTATGGTAGCATGATCATTATGGCAGCATGAACATTATGGTAGCATGATCATTATGGCAGCATGAACATTATGGTAGCATGAACATTATTTCAGCATGAACATTATGGCAGCATGAACATTATGGTAGCATGATCATTATGGCAGCATGAACATTATGGTAGCATGATCATTATGGCAGCATGAAAATTATGGTAGCATGATCATTATGGCAGCATGATCATTATGGTAGCATGAACATTATGGCAGCATGAACATTATGGTAGCATGTTCATTATGGCAGCATGAACATTATGGTAGCATGATCATTATGGCAGCATGAACATTATGGTAGCATGAACATTATGGTAGCATGAACATTATGGTAGCATGAACATTATGGTAGCATGAACATTATGGTAGCATGATCATTATGGTAGCATGAACATTATGGTAGCATGAACATTATGGCAGCATGAACATTATGGTAGCATGAACATTATGGTAGCATGAACATTATGGTAGCATGAACATTATGGTAGCATGAACATTATGGTAGCATGATCATTATGGCAGCATGAACATTATGGCAGCATGAATATTATGGCAGCATGAACATTATGGTAGCATGAACATCATGGTAGCATGAACATTATGGCAGCATGAACATTATGGTAGCATGAACATTATGGTAGCATGGTCATTATGGTAGCATGAACATTATGGCAGCATGAACATTATGGCAGCATGATCATTATGGCAGCATGAACATTATGGTAGCATGAACATTATGGTAGCATGAACATTATGGTAGCATGATCATTATGGCAGCATGATCATTATGGCAGCATGAACATTATGGTAGCATGAACATCATGGTAGCATGAACATCATGGTAGCATGAACATTATGGTAGCATGATCATTATGGCAGCATGAACATTATGGTAGCTTGAACATCATGGTAGCATGAACATTATGGTAGCATGAACATTATGGCACATGATCCATTATGGCGCATGAACATTATGGCAGCAATGAACATTATGGTAGCATGAACATTATGGTAGCATGAACATTATGGCAGCATGAACATCATGGCAGCATGAACATCATGGCAGCATGAACATCATGGTAGCATGAACATTATGGTAGCATGAACATCATGGCAGCATGAACATCATGGTAGCATGAACATTATGGCAGCATGAACATCATGGCAGCATGAACATCATGGCAGCATGAACATCATGGTAGCATGAACATTATGGTAGCATGAACATCATGGCAGCATGAACATCATGGTAGCATGAACATTATGGCAGCATGAACATTATGGTAGCATGAACATTATGGTAGCATGAACATTATGGCAGCATGAACATCATGGTAGCATGAACATCATGGTAGCATGAACATTATGGTAGCATGAACATTATGGTAGCATGAACATTATGGTAGCATGAACATCATGGCTGCATGAACATTATGGTAGCATGAACATTATGGTAGCATGAACATCATGGCAGCATGAACATCATGGTAGCATGAACATTATGGCAGCATGAACATTATGGTAGCATGAACATTATGGCAGCATGAACATTATGGTAGCATGAACATCATGGCAGCATGAACATCATGGTAGCATGAACATTATGGCAGCATGAACATTATGGCAGCATGAACATCATGGTAGCATGAACATTATGGCAGCATGAACATCATGGCAGCATGAACATTATGGCAGCATGAACATCATGGTAGCATGAACATTATGGTAGCATGAACATCATGGCTGCATGAACATTATGGTAGCATGAACATTATGGTAGCATTGAACATCATGGCAGCATGAACATCATGTAGCATGAACATTATGGCAGCATGAACATTATGGTAGCATGAACATTATGGCAGCATGAACATTATGGTAGCATGAACATCATGGCAGCATGAACATCATGGTAGCATGAACATTATGGCAGCATGAACATTATGGCAGCATGAACATCATGGTAGCATGAACATTATGGCAGCATGAACATCATGGCAGCATGAACATTATGGCAGCATGAACATCATGGTAGCATGAACATTATGGCAGCATCAACATCATGGCAGCATGAACATTATGGCAGCATGAACATCATGGTAGCATGAATATTATGGCAGCATGAACATTATGGCAGCATGAACATCATGGTAGCATGATCATTATGGCAGCATGAACATTATGGCAGCATGAACATCATGGCAGCATGATCATTATGGCAGCATGAACATCATGGCAGCATGATCATTATGGCAGCATGAACATCATGGCAGCATGATCATTATGGCAGCATGAACATCATGGTAGCATGAACATTATGGCAGCATGAACATTATGGCAGCATGAACATCATGGTAGCATGAACATTATGGCAGCATGAACATCATGGTAGCATGAACATTATGGCAGCATGAACATTATGGCAGCATGAACATCATGGCAGCATGATCATTATGGCAGCATGAACATCATGGCAGCATGAACATCATGGCAGCATGAACATCATGGTAGCATGAACATTATGGCAGCATGAACATCATGGCAGCATGAACATTATGGCAGCATGAACATCATGGTAGCATGAACATCATGGCAGCATGAACATCATGGCAGCATGAACATTATGGCAGCATGAACATTATGGTAGCATGAACATTATGGCAGCATGAACATTATGGCAGCATGAACATTATGGCAGCATGAACATTATGGCAGCATGAACATTATGGCAGCATGAACATCATGGCAGCATGAACATTATGGCAGCATGAACATCATGGCAGCATGAACATCATGGCAGCATGAACATTATGGCAGCATGAACATCATGGCAGCATGAACATCATGGCAGCATGAACATCATGGCAGCATGAACATTATGGCAGCATGAACATTATGGTAGCATGAACATTATGGCAGCATGAACATTATGGTAGCATGAACATCATGGTAGCATGAACATTATGGCAGCATGAGCATTATGGCAGCATGAACATTATGGTAGCATGAACATCATGGCAGCATGAACATCATGGCAGCATGAACATCATGGCAGCATGAACATCATGGCAGCATGAACATCATGGCAGCATGAACATCATGGCAGCATGAACATCATGGCAGCATGAACATCATGGTAGCATGAACATTAAAAGCATTAACTCGTGAAAATTAAAAATGCTTAAAAATACGAATTCCAGTTTTTCTCAATATATTGTCAATATTCCTCAGAGAAAAACATTTGATTAATTATAATAAACTACAATTTGATAAATAAATCTATAAAACTGGCAAACTAGGATGAACAAAACCAAATTTAATTTAAAATCTTGCAATTAAAAAATACTAATTTTTATGGGTTTGAAGCCGAACGGAGGAGGCATTCTTTAGTTATTACTTGGAATCCAATTTATTAAATAAAATTAGTATTTAAAATTCATAGAGCTGAAAGTGAAAGCCGATTTTTCATTTAAAAAAGCCTGTTAACACGGAAAGTTTGAAGCCTATCAGAAAAAGTATTCTGAAGAAATTGTTCTGTATCCATTGTTTCCAGGTTGTTTAAACAATTTATAAACTTTCTAAACTTTCATGTTGTCATTCTGTAACTATTGCATCAAAATCTTGCACTCTGAAAACCATTCTAGCCCTGAAAGTTTGAATCCGATCTGAGGAGACATTCTCCAGTTATCGAACGGATTGCAACGCCTCTAAGTTTTCTAAAGAACACTGACAAAATTGCCGCCATATGAACCTAAACATAATTATATTATCGTGGCCCTGAGATGCATCAACCAGTAATTATTAAAGTCGTTCAGAAGTCGTAGACTCAAATATATTTAACGAGATTGAACGGGAGTCAAAATTTCGCATGAGGACTTAAACCCTTACATTATTCTCTCTTTTCTCGTGACGTTATGAGACACGTTTCTCAATACTTGAAACTGTTCTGCCATTGTTTAATACCTGGAGTCTACCTGGAGTCTACCTGGAGCCTACCTGGAGTCTGCCTGGAGTCTACCTGGAGTCTGCTGGAGTCTACTTGGAGTCTGCCTTGAGTCTACCTGGAGTCTGCCTGTAGTCTACCTGGAGTCTACCTGGAGTCTACCTGGAGTCTGCCTTGAGTCTGCCTGGAGTCTACCTGAAGTCTACCTGGAGTCTGCCTGGAGTCTACTTGGAGTCTGCCTGGAGTCTACCTGGAGTCTACCTGAAGTCTACCTGGAGTCTGCCTGGAGTCTACCTGGAGTCTGCCTGGAGTCTACCTGGAGTCTACCTGGAGTCTACCTGGAGGCTGCCTGGAGTCTACCTGGAGTCTGCCTGAAGTCTACCTGGAGCCTACTTGGACCCTACCTGGAGTCTGCGTGGAGTCTACCTGGAGTCTACCTGGAGCCTACCTAGAGTCTGCCTGGAGTCTACCTGGAGTCTGCCTGGAGTCTACCTTGAGTCTACCTGGAACCTACCTGGAGTCTACCTGGAGTCTACCTGGAGTCTGCCTGGAGTCTACCTGGAGCCTACATAGAGTCTACCTTGAACCTACCTGAGTCTACCCGGGGTCTTCTTGGAGTCTGCCTGGAGTCTACCAGGAGTCTACCTGGAGCCTACCTGGAGTCTGCCTGGAGTCTACCTGGAAACTACCTGGAGTCTGCCTGGAGTCTACCTTGAATCTACCTGGAAACTACCTGGAGTCTACCTGGAGTCTACCTGGAGCCTACCTCTAGTCTGCCTGGAGTCTACCTGAAGTCTGCCTGAAGTCTACCTGGAGTCTACCTGGAGTCTGCCTGGAGTCTACCTTGAGTCTACCTGGAACCTACCTGGAGTCTACCTGGAGTCTACCTGGAGTCTACCTGGAACCTACCTGGAGTCTACCTGGAGTCTACCTGGAGTCTACCTGGAGCCTACCTGGAGCCTACCTGGAGTCTACCTGGAGTCTACCTGGAGCCTACCTGGAGTCTACCTGGAACCTACCTGGAGTCTTCCCGGAGTCTGCCTGGAGTTTACCTGGAGTCTACCTTGAGTCTACCTGGAACCTACCTGGAGTCTACCTGGTGCCTACCTAGAGTCTACCTGGAGCCTACCTGGAGTCTGCCTGGAGTCTACCCGGAGTCTACCTGGAACCTACCTGGAGTCTACCTGGAGCCTACCTGGAGTCTACCTGGAGCCTACATAGAGTCTACCTTGAACCTACCTGAGTCTACCCGGGGTCTTCTTGGAGTCTGCCTGGAGTCTACCAGGAGTCTACCTGGAGCCTACCTGGAGTCTGCCTGGAGTCTACCTGGAAACTACCTGGAGTCTGCCTGGAGTCTACCTTGAATCTACCTGGAAACTACCTGGAGTCTACCTGGAGTCTACCTGGAGCCTACCTCTAGTCTGCCTGGAGTCTACCTGAAGTCTGCCTGAAGTCTACCTGGAGTCTACCTGGAGTCTGCCTGGAGTCTACCTGGAGTCTACCTGGAACCTACCTGGAGTCTACCTGGAGTCTACCTGGAGTCTACCTGGAACCTACCTGGAGTCTACCTGGAGTCTACCTGGAGTCTACCTGGAGCCTACCTGGAGCCTACCTGGAGTCTACCTGGAGTCTACCTGGAGCCTACCTGGAGTCTACCTGGAACCTACCTGGAGTCTTCCCGGAGTCTGCCTGGAGTTTACCTGGAGTCTACCTTGAGTCTACCTGGAACCTACCTGGAGTCTACCTGGTGCCTACCTAGAGTCTACCTGGAGCCTACCTGGAGTCTGCCTGGAGTCTACCCGGAGTCTACCTGGAACCTACCTGGAGTCTACCTGGAGCCTACCTGGAGTCTACCTGGAGCCTACCTGGAGTCTGCCTGGAGTCTGCCTGGAAACTACCTGGAGTCTGCCTGGAGTCTACCTGGAGTCTACCTGGAGTCTACCTGGAGTCTACCTGGAGTCTGCCTTTAGTCTACCTGGAGTCTACCTGGAGTCTGCCTGGAGTCTGCCTGGAGTCTACCTGGAGTCTACCTTGAGTCTACCTGGATCCTACCTGGAGTCTACCTGGAGCCTACCTGGAGCCTACCTGGAGTCTACCTTGAGCCTACCTGGAGTCTGCCTGGAGTCTACCTGGAGTTTGCCTGAAGTCTACCTGGAGCCTACTTGGACCCTACCTGGAGTCTACCTGGAGTCTACCTGGAGCCTACCTGGAGTCTGCCTGGAGTCTACCTGGAGTCTGCCTGAAGTCTACCTGGAGCCTACCTGGAGTCTGCCTGGAGTCTACCTTGAGTCTACCTGGAACCTACCTGGAGTCTACCTGGAGTCTACCTGGAGTCTGCCTGGAGCCTACCTGGAGCCTACCTGGAGTCTACCTGGGGTCTACCTGGAGCCTACATGGAGTCTACCTTGAACCTACCTGAGTCTACCCGGAGTCTTCTTGAAGTCTGCCTGGAGTCTACCTGGAGTCTACCTGGAGTCTGCCTGGAGTCTACCTGGAAACTACCTGGAGTCTGCCTGGAGTCTACCTTGAGTCTACCTTGAGTCTACCTGGAAACTACCTGGAGTCTACCTGGAGTCTACCTGGAGCCTACCTCTAGTCTGCCTGGAGTCTACCTGGAGTCTGCCTGAAGTCTACCTGGAGTCTACCTGGAGTCTGCCTGGAGTCTACCTGGAGTCTACCTGGAACCTACCTGGAGTCCACCTGGAGTCTACCTGGAGTCTACCTGGAGCCTACATGGAGCCTACCTGGAGTCTACCTAGAGTCTACCTGGAATCTACCCGGAGTCTTCCCGGAGTCTGCCTGGAGTCTACCTGGAGTCTGCATGGAGTCTACCTGGAGTCTACCTGGAGTCGGCCTGGAGTCTACCTGGAGTCTACGTGGAGTCTACGTGAAGTCTACGTGGAGGCTACGTGGAGTCTACGTGGAGTCTGCCTGGGGTTTACCTGGAGTCTACCTGGAATTTACCTGGAGCCTACCTGGAACCTACCTGGAGCCTACCTGGAGTCTGCCTGGAGTCCACCTGGAGTCTACCGGGAGTCTGCCTGGAGTCTACCTGAATTCTGCCTGGAGTCTACCTGGAGTCTACCTGGAGCCTACCTGGAGTCTACCTGGAGTCTACCTGGAGCCTGCCTCGAGTCCACATGGAGTCTGTCTGGAGTCTACCTGGAGTCTAACTGGAGCCTACATGGAGTCTACCTGGAGTCTATCTGCAGCCTACCTGGAGCCTGCCTGGAGTCTACCTGGAGTCCAGCTGGAATCTGCCTGGAGTCCACCTGGAGTCCACCTGGAGTCTGCCTGGAGTCTACGTGGAGTCTCTGTGGAGTCTACCTGGAGCCTGCCTCGAGTCCACATGGAGTCTACCTGGAGTCTACCTGGAGTCTACCTGGATTCTGCCTGGAGTCCACCTGGAGTCCACCTGGAGTCTGCCTGGAGTCTACGTGGAGTCTATGTGGAGTCTACCTGGAGCCTGCCTGAAGTCTACCTGAAGTCTACCTGGAGTTTACCTGGAGTCTACCTGGAGTCTACCAGGAGTCTACCTGAAATCTACCTGTAGTCTACCTGTAGTCTACCTGGAGTCTACCTGGAGTCTACCTGGAGTCTATCTGGAGTCTTCCTGGAGTCAACCTGAAATCTACCTAAATCTACCTGTAGTCTACCTATAGTCTACCTGGAGTCTACCTGGAGTCTACCTGGAGTCTATCTGGAGTCTGCCTGGAGTGTACCTGAAGTCTACATGGAGTCTATGTGGATTCTACCTGGAGTCTGCCTGGAGTCTACCTGAAGTCTACCTGGAGTCTGCCTGGAGTCTACCTGGAATCTACGTGTAGTCTACCTGTAGTCTACCTGGAGTCTACCTGGAGTCTACCTGGAGTCTACCTGGAATCTACCTGGAGTCTACCTGAAGCCTACCTGGAGTCTGCCTGGAGTCTACCTGGAGTCTGCCTGGAGTCTACGTGGAGTCTACGTGGAGTCTACGTGGAGTCTACGTGGAGTCTTCCTGGAGTCTGCCTGGAATCTACCTGGAGTCTATCTGGAGTCTACGTGTAGTCTACCTGGAGCCTACCTGGAGTCTACATAGAGTCTACCTAGAGTCTACCTGGAGTCCATCTGGAGTCTACCTGGAGTCCATCTGGAGTCTACCTGGAGTCTACCTGGAATCTACCTGGAATCTACCTAGAGCCTACCTGGAGGGTGTCCAGGGGTCAACGCCCCCGCGGCCCGGTCCATAACCAGGTCACTGGGCACCGACACATGTCAATTGTCCCTATAATTTTGCCTCGGTTATCGTACACCTGCGTTGAAAAATTTAATCTTTTCAGATGAGGCTGTCACTTGTTTTGACCGAAATGAAAATAGAAAGTCGTAAGAAAAAAATAGAAAAAATCTGATTTGTTGGCTCATCTTCGGAAATCTGATTAGAAAAAATTCCCAGGAAATGTTATAATTATCTTAGCATATAAATTAACCATAAGTATAATAAAGAGGCAAAAATTAAGAGAATTTTCCATCTGGGAGAAGAAAATAATTAAAAATAAAATCAACAAAGAGGATTCAAAAAAATTATAACGAAATATTTTATTGCAAATAAAGAACATAATATGAACGTATTACTCGGCTGGTGCTAGAGCCGATGAGGTGGTAGCAAATAAGCTCATCTTGTTGGCTCACTCACTAGGCTGCTTAAGTAAGGAAAGTAATTAGTGGTGTGCGCTTGGCACTCGGCTGCCGCACCAGGCAAGACTCAGACTCGGCTGCCGCACCAGGCAAGACTCAGACTCGGCTGCCGCACCCAGGCAAGTCACACACTCGGCTGCCAGACCAGGCAAAACTCACACTCAGCTGCCACACCAGACAAGACTCAGACTCGGCTGCCACACCAGGAAAGACACACACTCGGCTGCCACACCAGGCAAGACACACACTCAGCTGCCTCACCAGGCAAAACTCGGACTCAGCTGCCACCCCAGGCATGACACACACTCGGCTGCCACCCCAAGCAAGACTCACACTCGGCTGCCACACCAGGAAAGACATACACTCGGCTGCCACAACAGGCAAGACACAGACTCGGCTGCCACGCCAGACAAGACACACACTCGGTTGCTACACCAGGCAAGACTCACACTCGGCTATCACACAAGGCAAGACTCAGACTCGGCTGCCACACCAGACATGACTCAGACTCGGCTGCCACATCAGGCAAGACTCACACTCGGCTGCCACACCAGACAAGACACACACTCGGCTGCCTCACCAGGCAAGACACACAATCGGCTGCCACACAAGGCAAGACACACACTCGGCTGCCACGCCAGACAAGACACACACTCGGCTGCCACACCAGACAAGACTCAGACTCGGGTGCCACACCAGGAAAGACACACACTCGGCTGCCACACCAGGCAAGACACACACTCGGCTGCCACACCAGGCAAGACACACACTCGGCTGCCACACCAGGCAAAACTCGGACTCAGCTGCCACCTCAGGCAAGACTCACACTCGGCTGCCGCACCAGGCATGACACACACTCGGCTGCCACACCAGGCAAGACACAGACTCGGCTGTCACATCAGACAAGACACACTCGGCTGCCACACCAGGCAAGACACACACTCGGCTGCTACACCAGGCAAGATTCACACTCGGCTACCACACCAGGCAAGACTCAGACTCGGCTGCCACACCAGACATGACTCAGACTCGGCTGCCACATCAGGCAAGACTCACACTCGGCTGCCACACCAGAAAGACACACACTCGGCTGCCTCATCAGGCAAGACACACACTCGGCTGCCACACCAGGCAAGACATACACTCGGCTGCCACGCCAGACAAGACAACACTCGGCTGCCACACCAGGCAAGACACACACTCGGCTGCCACACCAGGCAAGACATACACTCGGCTGCCACGCCAGACAAGACACACACTCGGCTGCCACACCAGGCAAGACACACACTCGGCTGCCACACCAGGCAAGACACACACTCGGCTGCCTCACCAGGCAAGACACACACTCGGTCGCCACGCCAGACAAGACACACACTCGGCTGCCACACCAGGCAAGACACACACTCGGCTGCCTCACCAGGCAAGACACACACTCGGTCGCCACGCCAGACAAGACACACACTCGGCTGCCTCACCAGGCAAGACACACACTCGGCTGCCACACCAGGCAAGACACACACTCGGCTGCCACACCAGGCAAGACACACACTCGGTCGCCACGCCAGACAAGACACACACTCGGCTGCCTCACCAGGCAAGACACACACTCGGCTGCCACACCAGACAAGACACACACTCGGCTGCCACACCAGGAAAGACACACACTCGGCTGCCACACCAGGAAAGACACACACTCGGCTGCCACACCAGACAAGACACACACTCGGCTGCCACACCAGGAAAGACACACACTCGGCTGCCACACCAGGAAAGACACACACTCGCTGCCACACCAGACAAGACACACACTCGGCTGCCACCAGGAAAGACACACACTCGGCTGCCACACCAGAAAGACACACACTCGGCTGCCACACCAGGCAAGACACACACTCGGCTGCCACACCAGGCAAGACACACACTCGGTCGCCACGCCAGACAAGACACACACTCGGCTGCCTCACCAGGCAAGACACACACTCGGCTGCCACACCAGACAAGACACACACTCGGCTGCCACACCAGACAAGACACACACTCGGCTGCCACACCAGGAAAGACACACACTCGGCTGCCACACCAGGCAAGACACACACTCGGCTGCCACACCAGACAAGACACACACTCGGCTGCCACACCAGACAAGACACACACTCGGCTGCCACACCAGACAAGACACACACTCGGCTGCCACACCAGGAAAGACACACACTCGGCTGCCACACCAGGCAAGACACACACTCGGCTGCCACACCAGACAAGACACACACTCGGCTGCCACACCAGGAAAGACACACACTCGGCTGCCACACCAGGAAAGACACACACTCGGCTGCCACACCAGGAAAGACACACACTCGGCTGCCACACCAGGCAAGACACACACTCGGCTGCCACACCAGACAAGACACACACTCGGCTGCCACACCAGACAAGACACACACTCGGCTGCCACACCAGGAAAGACACACACTCGGCTGCCACACCAGGAAAGACACACACTCGGCTGCCACACCAGGAAAGACACACACTCGGCTGCCACACCAGGAAAGACACACACTCGGCTGCCACACCAGGCAAGACACACACTCGGCTGCCACACCAGACAAGACACACACTCGACTGCCACACCAGACAAGACACACACTCGGTCGCCACGCCAGACAAGACACACACTCGGCTGCCTCACCAGGCAAGACACACACTCGGCTGCCTCACCAGGCAAGACACACACTCGGCTGCCACACCAGGCAAGACACACACTCGGCTGCCCTCACCAGGCAAGACACACACTCGGCTGCCTCACCAGCAAGACACACACTCGGCTGCCTCACCAGGCAAGACACACACTCGGCTGCCTCACCAGGCAAGACACACACTCGGCTGCCACACCAGGCAAGACACACACTCGGCTGCCACACCAGGCAAGACACACACTCGGCTGCCTCACCAGGCAAGACACACACTCGGCTGCCACACCAGGCAAGACACACACTCGGCTGCCTCACCAGGCAAGACACACACTCGGCTGCCTCACCAGGCAAGACACACACTCGGCTGCCTCACCAGGCAAGACACACACTCGGCTGCCACACCAGGCAAGACACACGAAAAATTTCCAAAGTCCTTGTCATTTCTTGTTAAATTTCCCAAGATGTTCTTATTAAATGGCGAAAGAATTTACTAAGTGAACCCAATTATCCAGGTTACATTCTTGATAAATTAGACACATGTGCAACACTTGGGTATCTTTATTAAGGAAACGTTTCGCCACACAGTGGCTTCATCAGTCCATGCAAAGGAGAATCTTGAAGAACAGGAGGAGAATGAGGTGGAAATATAAACACATATGCAGCACAATGAGATCCTTCATCGACCACGCCTCGCCCATACAGTGGGCTTTTTCAAGTCACAAACAGAACTACCTGGGGTTGACTTGAAAAAGCCCACTGTATGGGCGAGGCGTGGTCGATGAAGGGTCTCATTGTGCTGCATATGTGTTTATATTTCCACCTCATTCTCCTCCTGTTCTTCAAGATTCTCCTTTGTATGGACTGATGAAGCCACTGTGTGGCGAAACGTTTCCTCAATAAAGATACCCAAGAGTTGCACATGTGTCTAATTTATCAACATGTCGGTTCTCTGAACCATTCATCTACAGGTTACATTCTTGTTATTTGAGAGAGATAGCGAGAGAAATAGCGAGAGAGAAAGAGAGAGAGACAGAGAGAGATATAAGAAAGGCAGAGTTTACCAGAAGACAGATGACACCATAAATCTCTCACAACTTTCCATACCACAACCTCGCTCCTCGTTGGAGAAAATATTACCCAAAAAATATTGGGTCACATTTTTGTGTTTACAAGCTCTGTTGATGTCAGTTTTTTGAGCGAATGTGTTAAGACAGAATTTTTGTGCATGAGATGAAAATTGTACAAAATGCGGACAGAATTAAGACATATTTGCAACAGTTGGGTATTTTTATTGTTGAAATGTCCCGTCTACACAGTAGGCTTCTTCAGTCAAATACAGATATAACAGGTGAAGTAAACAAAAAGAGATTAGGTAGTCAGCCCATTAACAAACGAGAAATATTATTTACTATGGTCAGTCCTTCAGCCTGGAGAGGAGTTCATCCTCATGGGTCTGGAACTACGTCGTTCCAGACCCATGGAGATGAACTCCTGTCCAGGCTGAGGGACCGACCACCTCATATCTCCAAAGTTGGTGGACTGACTACAACATCTTTTAAACATAAGAACATAAGAATGTAGGAACACTGCAGAAGGCCTACTGGCCCATACGAGGCAGGTCCTTATCAAAACGACATCTACCTAAAGCTACTCAAGAAATAACTCCCGTACCCCTTGACACCAATCAAACCCAGCCCCTCCCACTCATATATTTGTCCAGTCTCTTCTTAAAGCTACCCAAGGTCCTAGCCTCTATCACTCCACTGGGAAGACTGTTCCACGCATCTACAACTCTGTTAGAAAACCAGTACTTACCTATGTCCTTTCTAAATCTAAATTTATCCAACTTAAATCCATTATTCCTGGTTCTTACCTGGTTCGACACCCTCAGTACTTTATTAATGTCTCCCTTGTTTATGCCCGTCATCCACTTATACACTTCAATGATATCTCCCCTCATTCTAAGCCTCTCCAGAGAGTGGAGATTTAAGGCTTTAAGTCTATCTTCATACGGGAGGTTCCTTACACAGTAAATCATTTTAGTCATTCTTCTCTGTATGTTCTCTAATGAGTCTATGTCCATCCTGTAGTAAGGGGACCAAAACTGAGCAGCATAATCTAAATGAGGCCTCACTAGTGATGTATAGAGCTGTAAAATAACTTTTGGACTTCTGTTACTTATACTTCTTGAGATAAATCCAAGTAATCTGTTGGCCTTGTTACGCACACTGAGGCACTGCTGTCTTGGCTTTAGATTTCTGCTTACCATGACTCCCAAGTCTTTTTCACATTCTGTATGACCAAGCTCTACTTCACCTAGATTATAGCTTTGAGGGTTATTTTCATTACCAAGGGCAAGTACCTTACACTTATTGAACATTAAAATGGTATAAAATACCGACAGGTTGTTAGGCAAGACACATATGCAACAGTTAGGTATCTTTATTATGAAACGTTTCGCCTACACAGTAGGCTTCTTCAGTCAAGTACAGAAAAGTTGATAGAAGCAGAAGATACTTGAAGACGATGTAATCAGTCCATCACCCTTAAAGTTTTGAGGTGGTCAGTCCCTCAGTCTGGAGAAGAGCATTGTTCCATAGTATGAAACAATATGGAGAAGAAGTGACAGGATGGAGCTTTTTATAGCGCCAAGAGGTGAGACGTAGGAGAGGTAAGAACTCAGATGTTGAGAGGTCCCTCTCAAATCCAGCCCCTCTCACTAGTGGAAGTTGTCGAAGTTCTTACCTCTCCTACGTCTCACCTCTTGGCGCTATAAAAAGCTCCATCCTGTCACTTCTTCTCCATATTGTTTCATACTATGGAACAATGCTCTTCTCCAGACTGAGGGACTGACCACCTCAAAACTTTAAGGGTGATGGACTGATTACATCGTCTTCAAGTATCTTCTGCTTCTATCAACTTTTCTGTACTTGACTGAAGAAGCCTACTGTGTAGGCGAAACGTTTCATAATAAAGATACCTAACTGTTGCATATGTGTCTTGCCTAACAACCTTACACTTATCCACATTAAACTTCATCTGCCATTTCTCAGACCAAGACATTAATTTGTTCAAATCGTCCTGGAGTTCATTGATATCCTCCTCAGAGTGAATTATACGGCCTATCTTTGTATCATCAGCAAACTTACTCATGTCACTAGTAATCCCTTCATCAAGGTCATTAATGTAAATTATGAACAAGAGAGGGCCTAAAACTGATCCTTGTGGAACGCCACTAGTGACTAATCCCCATTCAGATTTCACTCCATTAATGGTAACTCTCTGCTTTCTATTGGTAAGCCATGCCTCAATCCATGCTAGAACTTTACCTCCTATACCATGAGCTGCCACTTTTCTTAAGAGTCTCTTGTGAGGTACTCTGTCGAAGGCTTTACTAAAATCCAAATAAACAATATCATATTCCTTTTCACTGCTACACCTGTTGTCACCTGAAGATGCTTACTGTGACCAAACAGAAAGTTCTGATATGAGCGGAGGAAAAGATAAAGGAGAGTTAAGTGGAAGGAGACGGAAAGAAGCATAGAGAAGGAGGGAGTAAGAATAGAGAGAAAAGTAAAAACAAGGAAGAGGATGGTACAAAGAAAAGTAAGACGGTAAGAAGAACCATGGAAAAGACGGATAAGAAGCAAGTAGAGAGAGTAAGACACAGGGAGGGTAATAAATAGGTAGGGAGGGTAAAAAATAGGAAGGGAGGATAAAAAAAAGTGGTCAGTAGAATAAAGAGTGTGACACAGCAGTGTGGTAGTGTGACACAGCAGTGTGGTAATGTGACACAGCAGTGTGGTATTGTGACACCCCAGTGTAGTAGTGTGACACAGCAGTGTGGTAGTGTGACACAGCTGTGTGGTATTGTAACGCAGTAGTCTTGTAGTGAGGCACAGCAGTGTGGTAGTCTGACACAGCAGTGTGGTAGTCTGACACAGCAGTGTGGTAATGTAACGCAGCAGTGTGGTAGTGTTACACAGCAGTGTAGTAGTGTGACGCAGCAGTTTGTTAGTGTGACACAGCAGTGTGGTAATGTGACACCCCAGTGTAGTAATGTGACACAGCAGTGTGGTAGTGTAACACAGCAGTGTAGTAGTGTGACACAGCAGTATGGTTGGATGACACAGCAGTGAGGTAGTGTGACACCCCAGTGAAGTAGTGTGACACACCAGTGAAGTAGTGTGACACAGCAGTTTGTTAGTGTGACACAGCAGTGTAGTAGTGTGACACAGCAGTATGGTAGGATGACACAGCAGTGTGGTAGTGTGACACAGCAGTGTAGTAGTGTGACACAGCAGTGTGGTAGAGGGACACAAAGTGTGGGAGTGTGCAAAGCAGTGTGGAGGTGCACGCCGCAATTGAGTGGACACAGGAGTTCAGTAGTGTGACACAGCGGGGACTGTGACAAAAAAAGTGTGGTAGTGTAACACAGTAGTCTTGTAGTGGACCAGCAGTGTCGTAGTGTGACACAGCAGTTTGGTAAGTGACAAGCAGTGTGGTAATGTGAACAGTGTGTGGTAATGTGACACACAGGTGGTAATGTGAACACAGTGTGGGAGTGTTACACCGTGAGTAGCGTGCACAGCAGTGTGGGAGTGTACACAGCATGTGGTAGTCTGACACGCAGGTGGTAAGTAACGCAGCATGTGGGAGTGTTTCACAGCAGTGTAGTGTGTGACGCAGCAGTTTTTTTAGTGTGACACAGCAGTTGGTAATGGACACCCAGTGTAGTAATGTGACACGATGTGGTAGTTAACACAACAGTGTTAGTGGACCGCGTTGGTTGGATGAAAAGCGTGAGTAGTGTGACACCCCGTGAAGTAGTGTGACCAGCAGTTTTTATAGTGTGACACCTCAGGCAGTAATGTGACACAGAAGTTGTTAGTGTGACACGCAGTGGGTAGTGACACAGCAGTGGGGAGGGTGACACACCAGTGAAGTAGTGGACACAGCAGTTTGTTAGTGTGACCGCAGTGTAGTAGTGTGAAAAGCAGTAGGTAGGATACACAGCAGTTGGTAGTGTGACAAGCAGTGTATAGTGTACACAGCATGTGGTAGAGTGACACCAGTGTGGTATGTGACAAAGAGTGTGGTAGTTGACACAGCGGTTTTGTAGTGTGACACAGCAGTGTGGAGAGTGACACAACAGTGGGTAGTGGGGACAAAGCATGGGTAGAGTGCACAGCCGCAATGTGATGTGACAAAGGGGTGCGTAGTGTGACAAGGCGTGGTACTTGACAAAGAGTGGGTAGTGTAACACAGTAGTCTTGTATGGAAAAACAGTGTCGTAGTGTGGGCACAGCAGTGTGGAATGTGGCCAAACGTGTGGAATGTGACACAGTATGTGGGAAAGTGACAAACAGTGTGGAATGTGACACCAGTGTGGTAGTGTGACACAGAGTGGGTAGTGTTACACAACAGTGTGTATGTGAACAGCAGTGTGGTGTGGACACAGCAGTGTGGTAGGTGACACCTAAGTTAGTAGTGTGAACACCGTGTGGTAGTGTACACGCAGTGTGGTAAGTGAAACCTCAGTGTGTAGGGGAAAAGGTGTGGTAGTGTGAACACCGTGTGGTAGGTGCACACAGTGTAGTAGCATGACACGCAGTGTGGTAGTGTGATACAGATTGTAGGTTTTTACAGTTTAGTGTGGAACAGCGTGGGGTAGGTGACACAGCAGTGGGTGTGTAGCACCCCCGTGTATAGTGTACACAGCAGTGTGTTATTGTGACACAGCAAAGTGTGTGTGAACAGCAGTGCGGTAGTGTGACCAGCAGCGTGGGGGTGTGACACAGCATGCGGTGGGGGGGCACAGGGGGGGGCGTGGTAGTGTGAACCCGCAGTGTGGTAGTGTGAACGCAGCGTGTAGTGTGACACAGCTTGCGTAGTGTAACACGCAACGTGGGGAGGTGACACAGATTGGTAGTGTGACACAGCAGCGTGGAGTGCGAACAACAGTGTAGTAGTGTGGTAGTAGTGTGGTAGTGTACTGCAGTGTGGTAGAGTCGCAGCCGCGAAGTAGAGTGTGACACGGAGTGTAGTAGTGACACAGCTGTGGTACTGTGACGAAAGGTGAGGTACTGTGACACAGCAGGTGTGTGTGACTCAGCAGAGTCTATGTGTGACAAAGGGGCGTGGTAGGCGACACGCAGCTGTAGATGAAAAGAAGCGTGGGAGAGTGTGGCACGCAACCCTGGTAGTGTGAACAACAGCGTCGTAGAAGTAACACAGAATCATGGGAGAGTGGACGCAGCAGCGTGGGGGTGTGACACAGCATGTGGTAGAGGTTTACACGCAGCGGGTAGAATGTGACGAGCAGCGTGGAGGTGACACAGCGTATGAGTGTGATTCGCAGCGTGGTAGAGTTGGGCCAGCAGAGTTGAGTGTAACACAGCAGTCTTTTGCGGGACAAGAAGGTTGTGTGTGACAGCAGCGTGGGGTGGACTCAGCATGTGGTAGAGTGGACACACATCGTAGGAGGGGACTAGCAGTTGGGAAATTTGAACAGCAGCGTGGGAGTGTGATCAGCAGCGTGGGAGGGGGGACACAGCAGCGTGGTATTTTGACACAGCAGCGTGGGAGTGTGGCACAGTAGCGTTGGAGTGTGACACGGTAGCTTGGTAGAGTGTTACACTACAGAGTGGTTGTGTAACATAGCAGTGTTGTAACATCAGAGTGGTAGTGTGACACAGGAGCATGGTTGTGTGTGGCACAGGAACATGGTAGAATGTGACACAGCAGAGTTGCAGATTGTGACACAGCATCTTAGTAAAGTGTTACATTGCAGCGTGGTAGAGTGTGACACAGCTGCGTGGCAGAGTGTTGCACTGCGTCGTGGTTGAGTGTGACGCAGCAACATGGTACAGTGCGACACAGCAGCCATGAAGAGTGTAACATAGCAGCGTAGTAGAGAGTGACACACCAGTGATATAGTTTGTCACAGCAGCATGGTACACTGTGACACAGCAGCATTGAAGAGTGTGGCATAGCAGCGTGGGAGAGTGTGACACAGCAGCGTGGTAGTGTGTGGCACAGCAGCGTGATAGAGTGGGACACAGCATCGAGGTAGATTGTGGCACAGCAGAGTAATGGAGTATCACACAGCAGGGTGACAAATGGCACAGCAGCGTGGGAGAGTGTGACACAGCATTGTTTCAGTGTTACACGTCAGTGTGAAAATGTGACACAGCAATGGTTTAGTATGACACAGCAGTGTTGTAATGTGACACAGTAGCATGGTAGAGTGCGACACAGCAGCGTAGCGTATAATTCACAACAGTTTTGTAGTGTCATTGACAGTAGCGTTGTAGTGTGTCACAGTTGTGTTGTAGTGTGTCACAGTTGTGTTGTAGTGTCACAGTTGTGCTGTAGTGCGTCACAATTGTGCTGTAGTGCGTCACAGTTGTGTTGTAGTGCGTCACAGTTGTGCTGTAGTGCGTCACAGTTGTGCTGTAGTGCGTCACAGTTGTGATGTAGTGCGTCACAGTTGTGTTGTAGTGCGTCACAGTTGTGTTGTAGTGTGTCACAGTTGTGTTGTAGTGTGTCACAGTTGTGTTGTAGTGTGTCACAGTTTTGCAGTAGTGTGTCACAGTTGTGCTGTAGTGTGTCACAGTTGTGCTGTAGTGTGTCACAGTTGT
Source organism: Cherax quadricarinatus (assembly GCF_026875155.1). Classification (NCBI taxonomy): domain Eukaryota; kingdom Metazoa; phylum Arthropoda; class Malacostraca; order Decapoda; family Parastacidae; genus Cherax; species Cherax quadricarinatus. Next base: position 4,007,297 of record NC_069425.1, on the reverse strand, counting down.
GCTGTAGTGTGTCACAGTTGTGCTGTAGTGTGTCACAGTTGTGCTGTAGTGTGTCACAGTTGTGCTGTAGTGTGTCACAGTTGTGCTGTAGTGTGTCACAGTTGTGCTGTAGTGTGTCACAGTTGTGTTGTAGTGTGTCACAGTTGTGTTGTAGTGTGTCACAGTTGTGTTGTAGTGAGTCACAGTTGTGTTGTAGTGTGTCACAGTTGTGCTGTAGTGCGTCACAGTTGTGCTGTAGTGTGTCACAGTTGTGCTGTAGTGTGTCACAGTTGTGCTGTAGTGTGTCACAGTTGTGTTGTAGTGTGTCACGAGTGCCACGAGTTCTAGGGGAACTAGTTATAATAAGAACGAGATAGATATTGAAAAGCCAGGGACCTTGGGTGATAAGGACAGTAATAGGTTTAGTAGAAAAATAGAAATGAGCAGGAAGGGTAAAGAGAAAGGAGAGTCTTTCAATGTTTATTATGCTAATTGCCGTAGTGCTAGGAATAAGATGGACGAGTTGAGATTAGTTGCTAGTTCCGGTAACATTGATGTATTTGCCTTAACTGAGACGTGGTTTAATTCAAAAGTCGGGAAATTAGATCAAATAGAAATGACCCAAAATGGATGAATAATAGGCTCAAATATCTACTAGGGCATAAGAAAGGAATTTATAGGCGTATCAAAGAGCGCAGGGTCATCTTATGAATCAGTATATTGACATTAAGAGGGACATTAAAAAGGGGATAAGAAAAGCTAAAAGGGACTATGAAATTAAAGTTGCTAGGGATTCTAAATCTAACCCAAAAAGTTTTTTCCAGGTCTATAGAACAAAAGTCAGAGATAAGATAGGTCCCCTTAAAAATAACTATGGGCATCTTACTGATAAAGAGAATGAAATGTGCTCGATTTTAAATAATTATTTTCTCTCGGTTTTTACACAGGAAGACACTAATAATATTCCGGTAATTAATTTTTATAGTGGGCTAGGAGAAGATAAATTATGTAACATCACAGTCACTAGTGAAATGGTTGTGAAGCAGATAGACAGACTGAAGCAAAATAAGTCACCGGGTCCTGATGAGTTTTTTTCAAGGGTTCTTAAGGAATGCAAAATGGAAATCTGTGAACCATTAACTAATATTTTTAATTTATCTCTTCAAACAGGTGTAGTGTCTGATATGTGGAAGATGGCTAATGTAATTCCTATTTTTAAAACAGGGGACAAGTCGTTACCGTCAAATTACCGCCCAATAAGCCTGACCTCAATTGTAGGCAAATTACTAGAGTCAATTATAGCTGAGATTATAAGAAGCCATCTCGATAAGCATAGCTTGATTAAGGATACTCAGCATGGATTCACAAGAGGCCGGTCTTGTCTAACTAATTTATTAACTTTCTTCAGTAAAGCTTTTGAGGCTGTTGACCACGATAAAGAATTTGATATTGTTTACTTAGATTTTAGTAAGGCATTTGATAGAGTTCCGCACCAGAGACTGTTGAAGAAAGTAGCAGCTCATGGCATTGGGGGAAGGGTGCTCTCGTGGATCGAATCATGGCTCACAGACAGGAAGCAGAGAGTGTCCATAAATGGGGTAAATCCGAGTGGGGATCAGTAACAAGTGGCGTTCCACAGGAATCAGTCTTGGGCCCGTTGTTGTTTATAATATATATCAATGTTCTTGATGAAGGAATTACTAGTGATATGAGCAAATTCGCCGTGACACGAAGATAGGTAGGATAATTTATTTCAAACGTAGATGTTAGGGAACTTCAGGAGGATTTAGACAAACTCTACTCTGGTCAGAAAAGTGGCAGATGCAGTTCAATGTAGATAAATGCAAGGTTCTGAGCTCGGGAGTGTCCATAACCCTAGCACTTATAAGTTAAATAATGTAGAACTTAGCCATACAGATGCGAAAAGGACTTGGGGGTTATGGTAAGCAGAAACCTTAAACCAAGACAGCAATGCATAAGCGTACGTATAATAAGGCAAATAGATTACTGGGAGTTTATATCAAGAAGTGTAAGCAACAGAAGTCCAGAGGTCATACTGCAGCTTTGTACATCATTAGTAAGGCCTCACCTAGATTATGCAGCTCAATTCTGGTCTCCATATTACAGAATGGACATAAATTCGTTAGAAAACATTCAGCGTAGGATGACTAAATTAATACATAGCATTAGAAATCTTCCTTATGACGAAAGATTGAAGACTCTTAAGTTACATTCACTTGTTAGACGAAGAATGAGGGAGACCTGATCGAGTGTATAAGTGGAAGATAGGTATTAATAAAGGGGATATTAACAAGGTCTTGAGGATATCTCTCCAAGAGAGAACCCGCAGTAATGGATTTAAATTAGATAAGTTTAGATTTAGAAAGGACATAGGAAAGTATTGGTTTGGAAATAGGGTAGTTGATGAGTGGAACAGTCTACCTAGTTGGGTTATTGAGGCTGGGACTTTGGGTAGTTTCAAATTTAGGTTGGAAAAGTACATGAGTGGGAGGGGTTGGATTTGAGAGGGACTTGCACATCGGAGCTTGTTTCGTGGGTGGCATTGAAAATTGGGTTGGTCAAATGTTTGTTAGTGGGATGAATTGTAAAGGACCTGCCTAGTATGGGCCAGCAGGCCTGCTGCAGTGTTCCTCCTTTCTTATGTTCTTATGAAAGTTAATAAATTAGTTAGACAAGACCGGCCTCTTGTGAATCCATGCTGAGTATCATTAATCAAGCTATGCTTATCGAGATGGCTTCTTATAATTTGAGCTATAATTGACTCTAGTAATTTGCCTACAATTGAGGTCAGGCTTATTGGGCGGTAATTTGATGGTAACGACTTGTTACCTGTTTTAAAAATAGGAATTACATTAGTCATCTTCCACATATCAGACACTACACCTGTTTGAAGAGATAAATTAAAAATATTAGTTAATGGTTCACAGACTTCCATTTTGCATTCCTTTAGAACCCTTGAAAAAACCTCATCAGGACCCGGTGACTTATTTTGCTTCAGTTGCCTCACTCGAGGGCACCAGCATATCGTGCCCCAGGTTAAGTGAAACCTGCAGTGACTCCTACGATGACTACTTCACCATTCTAGAGGAGACCGTAACCCGTTACGTCACAGCTCAGCCGCAGCGATGTCTCCTGTGTTGCAGTATCTGTCCAGACGCAGCAAGGCGTGTAGTGATGCCCTTCGACGCTCACTGCCTATGACCACGATGTTTAGCACACCCCACATGTTTTTTTCTTCCCTCTCTGTAGGAAGCTTTTTTTTCCATGTCCATATGTATATATATGTTTTTTATTTTGTGTTCTGTGCCCTGTTCCTACGAGAGAGAGACCGAGTTTTTTTTTACCACCAGCATTGTCGCGTCGGGACAACGCGAGGTAGGTGGCCGGGCAAATGTAGACAGCCTGTACTGTCTGCACAGACAGTACTAAGGTGCTGTCCTCTAGGCCTGCAAAGGTCAGTGGGACTTTGGTCCCCCTCTCACTTGCACTCGCTCACTCACTCAGTGGCCTAGAAGAAGTCAACAAGTCCTACTAGCTCTCTCCCTCGTGGGCATTGCCCTCCTAGGCCATGGGCACAACACACAAGCCTGTGTACCCACCACCACTTTGCAAATAAAGTAAGAAGCCTCCGAAGACGTTTATCATTGAACCCCGCTCTGCAAGAGCCACCATACAAACGGGTTATAGTAGTGCATCACAAAAGTTTTGAAGTGCATCACAGTAGTGTTGTGTACCACAGTAGTGTTGTAGAGTATCACATAAGTGTTGTAGTGTATCACAGTAGTGTTGTAGTGTTACAGTAGTGTTGCAGTGTATCACAGTAGTGTTGTAGTGTGTCACAGTAGTGTTGTAGAGTATCAAGTAGGGGGTTGGTAGTGTATACCCGTTTGTGTTGTTGTGTTATTAAAAGTAGTGTTGTAGTGTGTCAAGTAGTGTTGTAGTGTTACAGGTAGTGTGTGTTGTACAGTGTGTTGGGGAATGTCCAGTTGTTGTAATGTTAAGTAGTGTTTTAGTATTCACATAGTGTTTAATTTCAAAGTAGTGTTTGTAGTGTTACAGTAGTGTTGTAGTATGTCACAGTAGTGTTGTAATGTGTCACAGTAGTGTTGTAGTGTCACAGTAGTGTTGTAGTGTATCACAGTAGTGTTGAGTGTGTCACGTTTGGTTGTAGTGTGTCACAGTAGTGTTTTTAGTGTTACAGTAGTGTTGTGTGCATCTGGTAGTGTTGTAGTGTATCACAGTAGTGTTGTAGTGTATCACATTAGTGTTGTAGCGTGTCACAGTAGTGTTGTAGTGTGTCACAGTAGTGTTGTAGTGTGTCACAGTAGTGTTGTAGTGTGTCACAGTAGTGTTGTAGTGTATCACAGTAGTGTTGTAGTGCATCACAGTAGTGTTGTAGTGTATCACTGTAGTGTTGTAGTGCTACAGTAGTGCTGTAGCGTGTCACAGTAGTGTTGTAGTGTATCAGAGCAGTGTTGTAGTGTTACAATAGTGTTGTAGTGTGTCACAGTAGTGTTGTAGTGTGTCACAGTAGTGTCGTAGTGTTACAGTAGTGTTGTAGTGTGTCACAGTAGTGTTGTAGTCTGTCACAGTAGTGTTGTAGTGTATCAGAGCAGTGTTGTAGTGTTACAGTAGTGTTGTAGTGCTACAGTAGTGTTGTAGCGTGTCAAAGTAATGTTGTAGTGTGTCACAGTAGTGTCGTAGTGTTACAGTAGTGTTGTAGTGTTACAGTAGTGTTGTAGTGTGTCACAGTAGTGTTGTAATGCTACAATAGTGTTGTAGTGTTACAGTAGTGTTGTAGTATGTCACAGTAGTGTTGTAGTGTGTCACAGTAGTGTTGTAGTGTTACAGTAGTGTTGTAGTGTGTCACAGTAGTGTTGTAGTCTGTCACAGTAGTGTTGTAGTGTATCACAGCAGTGTTGTAGTGTTACAGTAGTGTTGTAGTGTGTCACAGTAGTGTTGTAGTGCTACAATAGTGTTGTAGTGTTACAGTAGTGTTGTAGTATGTCACAGTAGTGTTGTAGTGTCTCACAGTAGTGTTGTAGTGTATCAGAGCAGTGTTGTAGTGTTACAGTAGTGTTGTAGTGTGTCACAGTAGTGTTGTAGTCTGTCACAGTAGTGTTGTAGTGTATCACAGCAGTGTTGTAGTGTTACAGTAGTGTTGTAGTGTGTCACAGTAGTGTTGTAGTGCTACAATAGTGTTGTATTGTTACAGTAGTGTTGTAGTGTGTCACAGTAGTGTTGTAGTGTCACAGTAGTGTTGTAGTGTCACAGTATTGTTGTAGTATATCACAGTAGTGGTAATTGGACACAACAGCCTGGTAGTGTCACAACAGTTTGGTAGTGTCACTACAGCCTGGTAGTGTCACAACAGTTTGGTAGTGTCACTACAGCCTGGTAGTGTCACAACAGTTTGGTAGTGTCACAACAGTTGGTAGTGTCACAACAGCTTGCTTGTTGGTAGTGTCACAACAGTTTGGTAGTGTTACAATAGTTTGGTAGTGTCACAACAGTTTGGTAGTGTCACAACAGTTTGGTAGTGTCACAACAGTTTGGTAGTGTCACAACAGTTTGGTAGTGTCACAACAGTTTGGTAGTGTCACAACAGCTTGCTTGTTGGTAGTGTCACAACAGTTTGGTAGTGTTACAATAGTTTTGGGAGTGTCACAACAGTTTGGTAGTGTCAAACAGTTTGGTAGTGTCACAACAGTTTGGTAGTGTACAAACAGCTTCTTAGTGTCACAACAGTTTGGTAATGTCACAACAGCTTGTTAGTGTCACAACGGCTTGGTAGTGTCACAACAGCTTAGAAGTGTCACAACAGCTTGGTAGTGTCAAAACAGCTTGGTAAATTGACACAGTTTCCACGCACGGTCGTGTCCAGGTCACTGGCAGTCTTCCCCAGACACTGATGTTGTCCAGGTTCAGTGCAGTCATCCACAGACCCCTGTCTGTGTCCAGGTTCATGGCCCGTCTTCCCCAGACATGATCGTTGTCTGGTTCACTGGCAGTCTTCCCCAGAAAACTGATGTGTCCAGGTTCACTGGCAGTCTTCCACAGACACTGTCGTGTCAGGTTCACTGGCAGGCTTCCACAGAAATGGTCGTGTCTATGTTCATGGCTGTCTTTTCCCCAGACACTGATCGTGGGCCAGGTTCACTGGCAGGCTTCCACAGACACTGATCGTGTTTCCCGGTTCACTGGCAGTCTTTCCCCAGACACTGATGTGTCCAGGTTCACTGGCAGGCTTCCACAGGGCACTGGTCGTGTCTAGGTTCACTGGCGTCTTTTCCCCAGACACTGATCGTGTCCAGGTTCACTGGCAGGCTTCCACAGACACTTTATCGTGTCCAGGTTCACTGGCTGTCTTCACAGACACTGATCGTGGCCAGGTTCATGGCAGGCTTCCACAGACATGGTCGTGTCTAGGTTCACTGGCGTCTTCCCGACATGATCGTGTCCAGGTTTATGGCAGGCTTCCACAGACCACTGATGTGTCCAGGTTCACTGGCAGGCTTCCCAAGACACTGATCGTGTCCAGGTTCACTGGCAGTCTTCCACAGGGCACTGATCGTGTCCAGGTTCACTTGGGAGCTTCCACAGACAATGATCGTGTCCAGGTTCACTGGCAGTCTTCCACAGACACTGGTTTGTGTCCAGGTTCACTGGCAGGCTTCCACAGACATGATCGTGTCCAGGTTCACTGGCAGGCTTCCACAGACATGATCGTGTCCAGGTTTCACTGGGGAGCTTCCACAGACACTGATCGTGTCCCGGTTCATGGCAAACTTCCACAGACACTGATCGTGTCCAGGTTTCACTGGCAGTCTTCCACAGACACTGATCGTGTCCAGGTTCACTGGCAGTCTTCCACAGACACTGTGTGTCCAGGTTCACTGGCAGGCTTCCACAGCATGATCGTGTCCAGGTTCACTGGCAGTCTTCCACAGACACTGATGTGTCCAAAGGGTTTACTGGCAGGCTTCCACAGACATGATCGTGTCCAGGTTCAGTGGCAGACTTTCCACAAAACACTGATCGTGTCCAGGTTCAGTGGCAGTCTTTCCCCAGACACTGATCGTGTCCAGGTTCCACTGGCAGGCTTCCACAGACACTGATCGTGTTCCAGGTTCAGTGGCAGGGCTTCCCCAGACATGGTCGTGTCCAGGTTTAGTGGCAGGCTTCCACAAACACTGATGTGTTCAGGTTCACTGGCAGGCTTCCACAGACATGATCGTGTCCGGGTTCATGGCAGACTTCCACAGACATGATCGTTTTCCCGGTTCAGTGGCAGTCTTCCACAGACACTGATCGTGTCCAGGTTCACTGGCAGGCTTCCACAGACACTGATCGTGTCCAGGTTCAGTGGCAGACTTCCACAGACACTGGTCGTGTCCAGGTTCAGTGGCAGGCTTCCACAAACACTGATCGTGTTCAGGTTCACTGGCAGGCTTCCACAGACACTGATCGTGTCCAGGTTCACTGGCAGTCTTCCACAGACACTGGTCGTGTCCAGGTTCACTGGCAGTCTTCCACAGACACTGATCGTGTCCAGGTTCACTTGCAGTCTTCCACAGACACTGATCGTGTCCAGGTTCACTGGCAGGCTTCCACAGACACTGATCGTGTCCAGGTTCAGTGGCAGACTTCCACAGACACTGATCGTGTCCAGGTTCAGTGGCAGTCTTCCACAGACACTGATCGTGTCCAGGTTCACTGGCAGGCTTCCACAGACACTGATCGTGTCCCGGTTCACTGGCAGCTTCCCCAGACATGATCGTGTCCAGGTTCATGGCCCGTCTTCACAGACACTGATCGTGGGCCAGGTTCACTGGCAGGCTTCCACAGACACTGATCGTGTCCAGGTTCAGTGGCAGACTTCCACAGACATTGGTCGTGTCCAGGTTCAGTGGCAGGCTTCCACAACACTGATCGTGTTCAGGTTCAAATGGCAGGCTTCCACAGACACTGATCGTGTCCAGGTTCACTGGCAGACTTCCACAGACACTGGTCGTGTCCAGGTTCACTGGCAGTCTTCCACAGACACTGATCGTGTCCAGGTTCCTTGCAGTCTTCCACAGACACTGATCGTGTCCAGGTTCATGGCAGGCTTCCACAGACATGTCGTGTCCAGGTTCAGTGGCAGACTTCCCCAAGACACTGATCGTGTCCCGGTTTTAGTGGCAGTCTTCCACAGACATGATCGTGTCCAGGTTCACTGGCAGTGCTTCCACAGCACTGTCGTGTTCCAGGTTCAGTGGCAGCTTCCAAGACATTTATCGTGTCCAGGTTCACTGGCAGTCTTCCACAGACACTGATCGTGTCCAGGTTCACTGGCAGTCTTCCACAGACACTGATCGTGTCCAGGTTCACTGGCAATCTTCCACGACATGATCGTGTCCAGGTTCATGGCAGTCTTCCACAGACAGTCGTGTTCTGGTTCACTGGCAGACTTCCACAGACACTGGTCGTGTCCTGGTTCAGTGGCAGACTTCCACAGACATTGATCGTGTCCAGGTTCACTGGCAGTCTTCCACAGACACTGATCGTGTCCAGGTTCACTGGCAGTCTTCCACAGACAATGGTCGTGTCCAGGTTCATTGGCAGTCTTCCAAACAGATACTGATCGTGTCCAGGTTCACTGGCATCTTCACAGGACACGGGTTTCGTGTCCAGGTTCACTGCAGTCTTCCACAGGACAATGGTCGGTCCAGGTTCACTGGGAGGCTTCCACAGACACTGATCGTGTCCAGGTTCAGTGGCAGTCTTCCACAGACACTGATCGTGTCCAGGTTCAGTGGCAGTCTTCCACAGACACTGGTCGTGTCCTGGTTCAGTGGCAGTCTTCCACAGACACTGATCGTGTCCATGTTCACTGGCAGGCTTCCACAGACACTGATCGTGTCCAGGTTCAGTGGCAAGCTTTCACAGACACTGGTCGTGTCCACTACTCCCTTCAGTGGCTTTTGGTTGCACTATCATTATTCTGATATTTCTATACGGCATTTGTACAGAGTGTAAATATTGGTGAAGGAATCCATGTGTGAAGAATCTACCCCAGCTCTGTTTACTTTCCTCTTGTTCTGAATACCTTGTCTTGTTGACCTAGTTACCACCAGGTGTTATAACTGTACAGACTGCCACCTGTGTTCCTAATAACACAACACTGTTAGACCTTGACTCAACAGTATGGTAAAATTTGACACAACAGTATGGTAGAGCTTGACACAACAGTATAGCAGAGCTATACACCAGTGTGGTAGTGTGACACAGCAACCTAACATAGTGGTACACAGCAGCGAATTAGTGTCAGAGTGTAGTGTGACACAGTAGTAGTGACATAGCAACGTGGGTTATAGCAGCTTGATTGAATGGGGCACAGCAACGTTGTAGAAATTCACAGCAACTTGGTAGAAAGTCACAGCAGCGTGGCAGAGTAAGACACAGCAGCTGATAATGATACAGTAGCGTGCGGAGTGTCACAACAGCATGGATGAGTAAGGCACAGCAGTGTGGTACAGAGTCGCAACAGAGTGGCAACATGTGGTACAGCTGCATGTTAGAGTGGGGCAGAACAGTCTGATGCAGTATGACACGGCAACGGGGCACAGCAGTGTGGCATAGTGGGGAAGAAGAGTAGTGTGACACAGTAGAGCTGAGGGGGAAAAAAATATTTACTAATGTGACGCACAGCAGCTTTGCACAGATTTGAGGTAAAGATCTGGGATTCATCAACGTAGCACAGGCGTAAGACATCAACGTAGCACAGATGTGAAGCACATCAATTTAGCACAGACGGAGCACACAAGAGTGTGGTGCACAGCAGTGGAAAATAGTAAGCAGAGTGGAGAGTCGCAGCATTCTTGCATAGAACAGCAACATGACACATCACAACAGCTGGACACTAACTTGAAACAGCACTGTTGCATAGCGAGACAGTGGCATAGCAAGATGCGGCAGCAGGTTCCAGCATTAGGATATAACAGCATTGAACAGCACCGGGATGCAGCATAATACAGCACCCTGGCACATTTGGCACAGCGGCAGGACACAATAACTGAGAAGAGCGCCAGGTCATCGTAGGGCACAGCAGCCAAGTACAGCACAATATCATGGAACAACATAGATCAGAAGCGTGTATCAGTAACAGCCTGGAACAGCATACGATGCACGGCAGGACACAACAGCAGAGCAAAACCGCCCACACACACGGCTGCATTCGTGTAGATGGTATCGCTCCTGAGACGGCCAAGCAATTTGCATTTGTAATGTAGCCATCAGTGCAGGTTTCTCAGTTCGTTATCGATCTAATGAAACCAATATTCTCTCTCCTCTCCTTAGAGGAAGTACCTCTGTTCATTGACGTACAAGTATGTCTATCCACTGTCGTACAAGTACCTCTATCCACTGTCGTACAAGTACCTCTATCCACTGACGTACAAGTACCGCTATCCACTGTCGTACAAGTACCTCTATCCACTGACGTACAAGTACCTCTGTCCACTGACGTACAAGTACCCTCTATCCACTGAGTACAAGTACCTCTATCCACTGACGTAAAAAGTACCTCTATCCACTGACGTACAAGTACCTCTATCCACTGTCGTACAAGTACCTCTATCCACTGACGTACAAGTACCTCTATCCACTGACGTACAAGTACCTCTATCCACTGACGTACAAGTACCTCTATCCACTGTCGTACAAGTACCTCTATCCACTGACGTACAAGTACCTCTATCCACTGACGTACAAGTACCTCTATCCACTGACGTACAAGTACCTCTATCCACTGACGTACAAGTACCTCTATTCATTGACAAAATTTTGAGTTCATATATGACAACACCTGCTGAACAACATTACCTGACGGTAAATAGGTAACTGGTTGTTCATCATATAACATGGCTGGCGTCCTGAGAAGGTGTCAGCTTACTTTATATTTTGATCGACTTTGAAGTGAGTTTATTGTAGGATAATAGCTCTGTATCGGTTTATTCAACCATGTAAATAATATGTGTGTGTGTACTCACCTATTTGTGGTTGCAGGGGTCGAGTCACAGCTCCTGGCCCCGCCTCTTCGCTGATTGCTACTAGGTCCCCTCTCTCCCTGCCCCATGAGCTCTATCATACCTCGCCTTAAAACTATGTATGGTTCCTGCCTCCACCACATCACTTTCTAGGCTATTCCATGGCCTGACTACTCTATGACTGAAGAAATACTTCCTAACATCCCTATGATTCATCTGAGTCTTCAACTTCCAATTGTGACCTCTTGTGTCTGTGTCCCATCTCTGGAACATCCCCTCTTTGTCCACCTTGTCTATTCCGCGCAGTATTTATATGTCGTTATCATGTCTCCCCTGGGCCCTCCTGGCCTCCAGTGTCGTCAGGTCGATTTCCCTCAACCTTTCTTCGTAGGACAATCCCCGTAGCTCTGGACTAGTCTTGTTGCAAACCTTTGCACTTTCTCTAATTTCTTGACGTGCTTGACTAGGTGTGGATTCCAAAACTGGTTTGCATACTCCAGTATGGGCCTGACGTAAATGGTATACGAGTCTTGAACGAATCCTTACTGAGGTATCGGAATGCTATCCGTAGGTTTGCCAGGCGCCCTTATGCTGCAGCAGTTATCTGATTGATGTGCGCCCCAGGAGATATGCTCGGTGCTATGCTCACCCCAGATCTTTTTCCTTGAGTGAGGTTTGCAGTCTTTGGCCCTCTAAACTATATTGTGTCTGCGGTCTTCTTTGCCCTTCCCCAATCTTCTGACTTTGCTTTGGGGCAGGGTTTTGTGTGTGTGGGGTGTGTGTGTGGTGTGTGTGTGTGTTTTTTGGGTTGTGTGGGTGTGGGGGTGTGTGGTGTGTGTGGTGTGTGTAAGTTGGAGACGATATATAGGATTCAAAAAATTTATGTATGCATTTCTCACTCTCACAATGTGTTCCTTTTTCTCTTAACAAATGTATGGACAACAAAATTTCCCTTCATGCTACCTAACTTACATGTGTTTAACAATTTTATTTAACCATTTTTCTTCAATATTGCTGTCATCATCAGGCTCAGCCGCAACAAACTCCCCAATATCGTAATTAAATATAAATGTTCAACAGTCCCCCTTTCTCCATCACTCTCATCTTAATTTTCCTTCATGTCAAACCTAATTACAAATTTGGGTTATTTCACTTGGTTCAGTATTAAGGGAAAAATTTATTCGTAAACCGAGGGCTTCAACTTAAACCTCTGCGATACACCCCCAAACAGTGTGGCTGTGACTACGTGGGGAGGTATAGCCACCCTTTAAACCCAAAAAGGGTATTGGGGGTTTGCTTATGAAAAAAAATAAGGTAAAAAATAGATTACAAAAATTGCAAAATAATTTATTTAAATTAAACATTTAAACATGTAGCTTTCCTAACTGAAGCAAATGAAAAAAAATCAATACATAAAATAATTTGGTGAAACTAAGAGTATCTACAGATATATATGGGATCAGGAAAGCGGGTATTCCTGTGTGCAGATGCAGTGTTTCACGTAGTTAGAATTCACGATGTTGACAATGAAGCATATGACAGACGAGGTAGTCGCACTTGGACACAACTTACGAAATTCACACTTCAACTAACAACGGTAGAGACACAGAGCACAGGCACCAAGTTGTATATGGTGTTTCACCATCTGTAGAAAGGGGGTTAATCGAATAAGAGGGTTAAAGATAAATTCGACTCCTGGTCCGTCCTGACGAGTACTGGTTTTGGGATAATCATTTCCAGGGTTTACCCTTTTTACTAGGACAGTGAAAAAGAGGTTAAATTAAAAAACACCGCATAATAAATGGGTGGTGTTTACAAGGTCACATGCACTCTTTGCCCGTTCCATATTGGTAAACAGGGAAAAATTCTGGAAACTAGATAAGCCCAACACCCTACTCAAATTTGGACGGGGAGGGGTCTAAAGCTATGTTTAACCATGTCAGTTGCAACAATTCTGTCTTGGAAAAAGAAATTGAATTCTCTTTCTTGAAATGAAGACACTCCCCACTGGGGGAGTCAATGCAAGATAGAAGAAGTTACCCTTCAACCGGAGGGCCCAAGAGAGAAGATAGAAGAATGAAGAAGACGAACGACACCCCCGCCCAGGGGGCCACCGCCGGGTCACCATCTGGAGAAGACCCGAGCCGGAAGTACCGGCAAATATTTAATGAATGAATGCATCTTTCTTGAAACATGATAGGAATGCCGTATATAGCTTAAATTATGGGCTGTAAAAACTCGATAACTATTTAGTGGAGTCTATTGTGCACAGCCTTAAAAAAGTTATACAAAAGCACAGGATTGCGCACTAGGGTCTCGTGATGTTAGACCAGCGTCTGCACACTGAACATCACATTAAGTCCATCATGAACGTCGATATAATATAATATATAACATCATGTTACATCCTTCATGAACGTCGACATAATGTATAACCCGTTGAGCTATTAGACTCATAAATAATACAGTGATATTAAGCGACAATAGTGGTAGGCAGTGCTACTTAGGAATATATGATGGGGTCCTCCCCAGTATTTCCTGGAACACTGTAGAAGTTTCCAGGACGTGGGGGTGTTGTCAGCTGACAAATGAGCGCATTCATTCCTTCTATTTTACTAATTAGAAGGTTATACATAATAGCAGTTTTCTATATGTATATTATCCACTACTGTAACATAATCTCATACGTCACATGACCTGTTCTCAGTGATTAGAAGAACCTTACGGCTGGCTGTTACACCTAGTCCTTCTACTTCCCGCTTTCTGCAACTTGGAGGCTCTAACTACCCTACCCTATTTGTAGTGGGGTGTGGGAGTGTGTGTGGGTGTGTGTGGGTGTGTGTGGGTGTGTGTAGGTGGGTGTGTGTAGGTGGGTGTGTGTGTGTGGGTGTGTGTGGGTGTGGGAGTGTGTGTGGGTGTGTGTGGGTGTGTGTGGGTGTGTGTGGGTGTGTGTAGGTGGGTGTGTAGGTGGTTGTGTGTGTGGGTGTGTGTGGGTGTGTGTGGTGTGTGGGTGTGTGTGGGTGTTGTGGGTGGTGGGTGGGTGTGTGTGTGGTGTGTGTGGTGTGGTGTGGGTGTGTGTGGGTGTGGTGGTGTGTTGTGTGGTGTGGGTGTGTGTGGTGTGTAGTGGTGTGTGTGTGTGGGTGTGTTGGGTGTGTGTGGGGTGTGTGGGTGTGTGTGGTGTGTGTGGGTGTGTGTGGGTGTGTGTGTAGGTGTGTGTGTGGGTGTGTGTGTGTGTGTGGTGTGTGTGGGTGTGTGGGGTGTGTGTTGGGTGTGTGTGGGTGTGTGTGGTGTGTGTGGGTGATGTGTGGTGTGGGTGTGTGTGGGTGTTGTGGGTGTGTGGGTTGTGTGGGTGTGTGTGTGGGTGTGTGGGTGTGTGTGGTGTGTGTGGGTGTGTGGTGGGTTGTGTGTGTGGTGTGTTGGTGTGTGTGGGTGTGTGTGGGTGTGTGTGGGTGTGTGTGGGTGTGTGTAGGTGGGTGTAGGTGGGTGTAGGTGGGTGTAGTGGGTGTAGGTGGGTGTAGGTGGGTGTGGGTGGTGTAGGTGGGTGTAGGTGGGTGTAGTGTGGGTGTAGGTGGGTGTAGGTGGGTGTGGGTGGGTGTAGTGGGTGTGTGGGTGGGTGGGTGTGGTGTGGGTGTAGGTGGGTGTAGGTGGGTGTAGGTGGGTGTAGGTGGGTGATGGGTGTGGGTGGGTGTAGGTGGGTGTAGGTGGTGTAGGTGGGTGTAGGTGGGTGTGGTGGGTGTAGGTGGGTGTGGGTGGGTGTAGGTGGGTGTAGGTGGGTGTAGGTGGGTGTAGGTGGGTGTAGGTGGGTGTGGGTGGGTGTAGGTGGGTGTAGTGGTGTAGGTGGGTGTAGGTGGGTGTAGGTGGGTGTGGGTGGTGTAGGTGGGTGTAGTGGGTGTGGGTGGGTGTAGGTGGGTGTAGGTGGGTGTGGTTTGGGTTGGGTGTAGGTGGGTGTAGGTGGGTGGGGGGAAATGATATTTTGTCTTTTGCCTAAAAATATTGATAAAAACCATGTTCTTGTTAAATTAAATAGTTTAGCTCATTTTATAAATTTTACTGTCAAATTCGAAGAAAATAACTCATTGCCTTTCCTAGATGTTTTAATTATTAAGGGTAACAATGATTTTAAATTTTAAATTTATAGAAATACAACAAATAACTGTTGATATGACACTATTATTCTTCACATCAAGACAGAGTTAAACTGTCGGTTTTCTCATCAATGTTTCTGAGAACTTTACGTATGTAGTCCAGAGTTCATAGATGAAGAAATCTCAAATATTTATGAATGATCAAATATTTATAATGATCTAAAATACCCAATAAACTTAATTGATAAATCCTTTAAAATTGCCAGAAATACTTTTTACAATTCAAAAAGGACAACCAACCTTATTCAATCAAAAATATGTTGGTTATATCTTAGTTGGTTAATATGTCTTCTCCACTTAAGAATTTTAATATCAAAGATGTATTTTAAAATCCTGATACAGTAAAAAAAACTTTTGATTAGAAAATTCCCCCCAAAATTCTGACGGATGTTTCTACAGGATCCCTTGTGAAATATGTGATAAAGTTTATTACGGTGTAACTGGTAAAAGTCTTGAAAAAAGATTAACGCAGCATAAATATAGCAGAACTGGACAAGTTTCTAATACTCTTTTTATTCATGTGAGAGATTTTATCCATCCAAGTGACTTTCAAAAAGTTGAGAAAGTTGCATCAAGTCCAAACTTCATAAAAAGTAGTTTTGAAAAAAATATAAATATTGTTTTTGGTTTATACAAATTGGACTCATTTATAATTAAAAAAAACTGGGAAGAATTTAAGATACATTTGACATGTAAAAAAAATTAATGCATGGGTAAAGTACGAGTTGTGTTTCACAGAGTCGGGTGTTGTGACATGACTGTGAGGTGTAGTACTGTTGATCTTTTATTTTTACAGTTCCCGGTCAAAAACCGGGCCGCGGGGGCGTTCATCCCCGAAACTCTCTCCAGGTAAATGTGAGAATTCACGAAAGCGCTTGAAATTTCACTTTTTTTCACAGTGGTTGTTTTGCATATTGTTATATCACCTGTTTACTGTGATCTTATTGCATATATGTATATATTTAATATATATATATATATATATATATATATATATAATATTATATATATATATATATATATATATATATATATATATATATATATATATATGCAATAGATCACAGTAAACAGGTGATTTCAAAATATGCAAAACAACCAGTCTGAAAGAATAGAGAAATTCCAAGCGCTTTCGTGACTACTCACATTATCAAGGAACTTGATAATGTGAGTAGTCACGAAAGCACTTGGAATTTCTCTATTCTTTCAGAGTGGTTGTTTTGCATATATATATATATATATATATATATATATATATATATATATTATATATATATATATATATATATATATATATATATATATATATATATATGTCGTGCCGAATATGTAAAACTGGTCAATTAGCAAGAACTCATTCAAAATTAAGTCCTTTCTGAAAATTTCTCTTATACGTTTAAAGATATATTGTTTTCCTTGATGTTAATGTAAAAATTTTTAATTTTGCAACAAAGAATCTTAGAAAACTTACCTAACCTTATTATAACAAGAATAATTTATTTTAGTTTAACCCAACTAAATATATTTTAAATTTGTTTACGATAATTTAATACTAAACAAACATAGTGAAATATATTTTTTTCGTTAGGTTCAGAATGATTTTGGCGAAATTATTGCATACACAAATTTTCACTTGTCCTATATGGCAAGATGAGCGTTGCTATTTAAGCCAAGATCGCAAGTTCTGCCTATTCGGCACGACATATATATATATATATATATATCGTGCTGAATAGCTTAAATTTGTCAGTTAGTAAGAACTCGTTTAAAATTAAGTCTTTTCTAAAGTTTTCTCTTATAAGAACATAAGAACATAAGAAAGGAGGAACACTGCAGCAGGCCTGTTGGCCCATACTAGGCAGGTCCTTTATAATCCATCCCACCCACTAACAAAACATTTACCCATGAAATAAGCTCTGATAACTCTATCCACCCATATGCAAGTCCCACTCAAATCCAGCCCCTCTCATTCATGCATTTATCCAACATAAATTTGAAACTACCCAAGGTTTTAGCCTCAATAACCCAACTAGGTAGACTGTTCCACTCATCTACTACCCTATTTCCAAACCAATACTTTCCTATGTCCTTTCTAAATCTAAACTTATCTAATTTAAATCCATTACTGCGGGTTCTCTCTTGGAGAGATATTCTCAAGACCTTGTTAATATCCCCTTTATTAATACCTATCTTCCACTTATACACTTCGATCAGGTCTCCCCTCATTCTTCGTCTAACAAGTGAATGTATCTTAAGAGTCTTCAATCTTTCTTCATAAGGAAGATTTCTAATGCTATGTATTAATTTAGTCATCCTACGCTGAATGTTTTCTAACGAATTTATGTCCATTCTGTAATATGGAGACCAGAACTGAGCTGCATAATCTAGATGAGGCCTTACTAATGATGTATAAAGCTGCAGTATGACCTCTGGACTTCTGTTGCTTACACTTCTTGATATAAATCCCAGTAATCTATTTGCCTTATTACGTACGCTTATGCATTGCTGTCTTGGTTTAAGGTTGCTGCTCACCATAACCCCCAAGTCCTTTTCGCAATCTGTATGGCTAAGTTCTACATCATTTAACTTATAAGTGCTAGGGTTATGGGCACTCCCAAGCTTCCGAACCTTGCATTTTTTCATTTGTGTTATTGTAAAAATTAATAATTTTACACCAAAAGAACCTTAGAAAACTTACCTAACCTTATTATAACACGCAGAATTTAAATTAGTCTAATCCAACTAAATGTATTTTAGATAAGTTTAAAAAAAACTAATAATAATAATAAACAAACACAATGAAATATATTTTTTTTCGTTAGGTTCAGAAAGATTTTTGCGAAATTTTTGCATACACAAATTTTCGTTTGCCTTATTAGGCAAGAAGAGCGTTGCAATTTAAGCCAAAATAGCAAGTTTTACCTAATCGGCACGATATATATATATATATATATATATATATATATATATATATATATATATATATATATATATATATATATATATATATATATATATATATATATATATATATATATATATATATATATATATATATATATATATATATATATATAATATATATATATATATATATATATATATATATATATATATGCAAAACAGCCACTGTGAATGTGAGGGAAAAGTTCAATAGATAGGAGTAGCGAGGGAGTATATAGTAACAGTAGTTTCATTGCCGGCTACTTGTTAAGGCAGGGTAAGTCAAGCTCCCGCTATTCCCGCCTTTTCTCCCCCACCCCTAAAGTGATAGTTTGTTTGCCGGCTGCTTGTTAAGGTAGGGTCAGTCTAGCTCCCACTATCCCTTCCCCTCCCTCTTCCCCCCCCCCCCCCCGAAAGGTGACGTGTGGGGCTCCGGTCCAAACAGTAATCACTAGACTCACAGCTCCCAGCACTACTGTAAATACATGCCTGCCTTGTATTCTAGTGGATTTATTGGTTGAAAGCTTCACTTTTGACCAATAATAAGCTTGGTCCTTTCAGTCTTGCTCTAAGTTGACTGTTGTAATAATCACCACGTCTTTTAGGTATTGTACTTATCATGGAGAGTGATTTCTTAAGCAGTGGGTAACCTGTCTATCTTTCCAGCTTGGATGACAGAGAGGGTCACCTGTCAATCAACGAGGAAAACTGAAGGAGACGGACTAACGTCCTGGAGACGTCCCATATTGGATTTACTTGCCTGTGCACTTGTATGAAGAATCAGGATATAACCCCTCATCATTACAGCAGTCAAGAACCTGATCTCCTGTCATCGGGGAAGATTACTTACAACCACTAGAACGAGCCAGCGGGTTGTAACCAACACCTGCGACCCCTCCCCCCATCATCAGCAACGGCTACGATTTCAACAACACAGTGTCACCAACACCAGACACCCAAGTTTTAAATTAGCGTTGAATTCAGTTATTTATATTTTTCATTTTTCATTTTCTTTAATGTAGGATTAATATTTCATATTTAAGTGTTTTATATTTTATATGTTCTATATAATAGTGTTTATGTTTGTCTGTTATTATTTCTTTTTCTATTCATTAATTTTCCTGAGGAGGAGCCAGCCTTGGTAATACTGTCTGAAGTTGTTACAGGGCTGAGTAAGCCTTCACAGTGAAAGAATAGAGAAATTCCTAGAACTTTCGTGACTACTCACATTATCAAGGAACAATAAAAGTAATGCATCAAAGGAAGGCATATAAAGGGGCTAGACCACACCTCACTATCACATCCCACAACAAAGCAACACCTGACGCGCGACTCATAAGAAAGGGAACACTGCAGCAGGCCCGCTGGCCCAACTAGACAGGTCCTTCACACAACCCACCAACAAACTATTCTACCCAAGAATTAAGAATTTTAAAATTTATTATTTGTGCAATGTATTATTAAATTCTTTCCAAATTCTATTAATAATAAATGGATCTAATTTATATAAACCAAAGGAAATATTCATATTATTGTCAAAACTGCTTTTTATGAAACAAAATTCAATTATATTCCTGTCAACCATGGACTTGCTTGATACAACTTTCTCAACTTTTTGAAAATCAATTGGATGGTTAAAATCTCTCATATGAATAAATAGAGCATTGGAATCTTGTCCAGTTCTAATGCTATATTTATGTTGTTTTAATCTTAGTTCGAGACTTTTACCAGTTTGACCGTAATAAACTTTATCGCAAATTTTACAAGTAATATATTATTCTTCACATCATGACTTTGTACTTGTTGGGCTTATACTCCAGGAGCCATTTATAAAACCAGGCTTGCAGCATGTCTAGATCTCCTTGCAGGCTTTTCTGATCCTCTCCTTGTATTATCCCTATAAGTTTCACATCATCTGCGAACAGGGACACCTCTGAATATATCCCTTCGATCATGTCATTCACATATACAAGAAACAGCACCGGACTGACACTTGTGGCACCCCACTTGACATGTGTGCCTATTCTGACACCTCTTCACGTGATAACACTCTTTGTTTCATTCCTGTCAGGTTTTCCTCTGCTATTACTGCCTGCTCCTCTTGCTTGTCAACAAGTCTCTTGTGTGGTACTGGGAAGAAAGCTATCTTACTGCCCAAGACGATGCAGTCTACCCATCCCTCTCTCTGTTCTGTCTTCTGTTACCTTTTTATAGAACTCCAGTAGGGTTGTGACGCAACATTTCCCTTCCCTGAAGCCGTGCTGGTTGTCATATATAAACCTGTTCCTTTCTAGGTGCTGCACCACTCTTCTTCTGATAATCTTGATAACTTTATATAACATACATGTCAGTGACACTGGTCTGTAGTTTAATACTGCCTGTCTGTCACCTTTATTGAAAATCGGGGCTATATTTGCTGCCTTCCACACCTCAAGCAGTTGTCTTATTTCGATAGATTTATCGAAGATTGTTGTTAGTGGCATACACACTGTGTCTGCACCCTCTCTCAGGACCCAAGGAGAGATATTATCTGGTCCCCCCGCCTTTCAGGTATCTAGTTCACCTAGCAGTTTCTTCACCTCCTCCTCGGTTGTGTGCAGTGTGTCCAGCACTTGTTAGTGTACCCTACTACATCGGTTTGCTGTAATGTTTTCTGTCTCTATTTTGAATAATTCCTAAATCTTCTGATGAGCTCTTTACACACTTCCAGGTGGCTCCCTGTGAGCTCCCTCCTTCCTTCCTCAGCCTGATTACCTGATTCTTGACTGGTGTTTCCCTCCTAATGCGGCTGTATAACAACTTCCGTTCAGGTTTAGGTTTTGATGCTATGTCATTCTCGTATTGCAGAACCTCCTCCCCCCCATTCTGACGCCTATCTTTTGACAATCACTCTTTGCCTCCTTCCTATTAGATGCTATTTGATCCACTGGAATACGTAGTTCATTACCTGTTTTTCCACCTGAATCTCATATATTTTGTTCAGACTGTTTTGAATGCCTTTCTGTATTATATAAAAATGAAATCCATCCTACCATCTCACTCTCTTGTCACACAACTGTTACTTTTTTATATAGAACTCACACAATACACAAACAACCCACATCACACACAGGTGAGTGAAACTTATGAGAATGTTTTGGTCCGACCATTAACTAGTGTTACTAGTTAATGGTCCAATTTAGAATAAAACATCGTCATAAGTTTTATCCTCCAATGTATGCTGAGGTCGGTGGTCACGTGAAGTCATCCTGTTTTAGCTGTCTGGGGGGATTAATGTGGAGCGTTATAGAGCTCCATGGCTTGTTGTAGTGTTTTGGAATCTCACGTTAAAGTGCTGAAAGAGGTAGTTCTACTTTTCTGAGAGGAAAATAGGAGGCTGAATATTCGCCTAGATGGATTTGGGAGTGAGTGTGAGAAGGGTGGAGTTGGGGTGGAGGAAAATGTTACCAACAGTGAGTTGAAGAGTGGCAACCGCTTCAAGTGGAATATGGTCTCTACTAAAAGAAGTATCAAGATAAGGAAGCTTAATAGAGAAGATCTGATGGTAGGAAATAGATTCTCTGTTCTCCAGGATGAGTGTACTTCAGTGGTTAGCGAGGTTAAAGGTACAACTAACTCCTCTGCTAATCAAGGTAACAGCATTCTGCTTCTGGGTGACTCACAGGCAAGATATATGGACCGTGTTTTCTGTAACAGAGAAAGGAACGTTAGAAAGTGTGCTTCCCAAGAGCTGGTGTTGATGACATAGTCAACAGGTTGGATAATATGTCAGGCAATGGGAAGAAGCTCATCATCTGTCTTAGAGCATCTTGCCTAGATATCTAAGGCAATTGGTGCAAATTTCTGGCTAGCCCGGTACTGCAAGAAATTTGCAATCCCATTAATCGATAACTGAGACAAATTTTATGGCAAACGTGATACGTATGTAAGGGATGGGGTACATCTCTCAGGGGTCGGAGTGGTTGCATTAGTCAACTCAGTTGAAGGTGCCATTGCTGACTTGTCTAGGACTTTAAACTGATAGATTATAGAGGTATGGGTGCGTGTAGGAAACAACCAAGCTGCACTACAAGGGCTGAAAAAATTAGATATTACCAGGATTCCTCAGGGATATGTGTCATAAACAATATTCAAACTAAAGTTGCATATAAAGGCAAAGCAAATGATCAACAAACAAAGAGAGACGATAAAGGGAAGAGAGTGACTAGCTCCCTTTAAGGTTTACTATACTAATAGTAGGAGTCTAAAAAATAAGATAGATGTGCTAAGATTACTTGCAAGCGCAGGTAATATAGATATTATTGGTATAACAGAGACCTGGTTCAACCTGAAAGATAGAGAAATGCCTTTGAGTGCAACACACAGAGCTATAAACTATTCCACACTAATGGGGTCAAAAGGAAGGGTGGTGGAATGGCGATGTTTGTCAGAGAAAATTTAAATTGTTGTGTTAGATAAGATACAAGATTAGAAGCATCGAACACAGAATCTGTTTGGCTGCAGTTTCTCGAAGGTCGTGACAAATTTTGGGTGTGATTTATAGGCCCCCAAACCTTGACAGGGAGTGCAGTAAGTTGCTATGGGACGAAATTAACACGACATTTTCATATCTATGAAAATGTCGTGTTAATGGGAGATTTTAACTTTAGACAAATTGATTGGAACAATTTGACAGGAAATCTCGAGTCTAGTGACTTTCTTGATACGGTTCAGGATTGCTTTTTAGAACAGGTTGTGACAGAACCAACTAGAGGAAACAATCTACTTGACTTGGTTCTTGCCGACAAAGATTCACTAATTAATAATCTTGAGGTTAATGATGAGCTTGGGGAAAGTGATCACAAATCACTTAGTTTCAATATATCATGGAATTACCCAAAAACTACAATCAAGTCTCTGCCCCAGACTTCTGCTTGGCCGATTTCATGGGTCTGTGAAATTACGTGGGTGAGCTAAGTTGGAACAACCTGACTATGGGTCATGTAGGAAATATTGGTTGCCAATATGACGTTTTTCAGAGCATAGTTTTAGCTGCCAAGACAACTTATGTTTCAAGTAGGTAAATTAGAGCAACCAAAAACTATCCCAAACGGATAAACAACAACAACAACAACAATAATAATAATAATAACAATAATAATAATCATAGTAATAATAATAATATTATCTTTATTTACTACAAGTACATGTACAAGGTATACAGGCCTAGTTGACGTCAATGACTTACTACTATACAGACAGCCGCATTTTGGGCAAATTAGGTCAGTTTTGTCTCAAGATGTGACCCACACCAGTCCACTAACTCCCAGATACCCATTTTACTGATGGGTGAACATAGACAACCGATGTAAAGAAACACGCCCAATGTTTCTACCCCTTCTGGGAATCGAACCCAGACCCTCACCGTGTGAAGCGAGAGCTTTAGCCACCAGAGCCATGGGGCACCATAGATTAAAACATCTCATTGGTCAAAAGAGTGGTATATATAGGTGTATCAAAAGAGAGGATGGGCAGTTAAGAAATCAATATATTCAATTAAAGAGAGAAATAAAAAAAGGGAATAAGAAAAGCTAAAAGGGATTATGAGGCTAAAGTGAGAAGGGATTCGAAGTCTAACCCAAAAGGGTTCTTTCAGGTATGTAGAGGTATGATTAGATATAAAATAGGCCCACTCAAAAGTAACTCAGGTCAGATCACTGACAGTGATATGGAAATGTGAGAAATTTCTAACTCTTATTTCCTCTCAGCTTTTACTTAGGAAGATACTAGCGAAATTCCTGAATTAATAAATTATGTAGAACAGGATGATAATAAACTATACACTTTTAAGGTAACTAGTGACATGGTCCTCAGACAAATAGAGAAACTAAAACCTAACAAATCCCCAGGCCCTGATGAACTGTTTGCAAGGGTGTTAAAGGAATGTAAAGAGGAACTTAGCATACCTTTGGCTAATCTTTTTAACATATCACTACAAACTGGCATAGTGCCTGATAAGTGGAAAATGGCAAATGTAATACCTGTTTACAAGGCTGATGACAGGTCCTTGGCTTCGAACTATAGACCAATAAGCCTTACCTCCATAGTGGGAAAATTTATGGAATCAATAATTGCTGAGGCAATTCGCAGCCATCTTGAAAGGCATAAATTGATTAATGAATCTCAACACGGTTTTACAAAGGGGCGTTCCTGTCTTACGAATTTACTAACATTTTTCACCAAGGTATATGAGGAGGCAGATCATGGTATTGAATATGATATTGTGTATATGGACTTCAGTAAGGTCTTTGATAGGGTCCCACATCAAAGGCTACTGAGGAAAATTAAGGCACATGGAATAGGAGGAGGAATTTTTTCCTGGGTAGAGGCATGGTTGACAGAAAGACAGCAGAGAGTTTGCATCAATGGGAAGAAATCAGAATGGCGGTGCGTCACGACTGGTGTTCCACACGGATCAGTGTTGGGCCCTTTGTTGTTCACATTTTATATAAAGGGCATTGATGAGGGAATAAATAGCGACATAAGCAAGTTTGCTGATGACACCAAACTAGGTTGCCTAATTCACTCTAATGAGGACATTAGAGCACTCCAGGAAGATTTGAATAGACTGATGCAATGGTCGGAGAAGTGGCAGATGCAGTTTAATATACACAAATGCAAAGTTCTGAATATTGGATAAGAAAATAACCATGTCACATATAAACTAAATAATGTAGATCTTAACATTAGTGATTGTCAGTAGCGGCTCTTAGTGCCAGTAATACCTATACTGTCGTACTGCATCAAACTTCTATTTTTAATCGTTTTTATCTTGTTTCAACAAAAATATTAAAAATTCGCTTATAAATACCTGTAATATATTAGTCAGTTGCAAATTATTTTAGCGTAAGGTTGATGAAATCACACGTCTGGCAGTGAGCATCTGGGGGACTGCAGCTCTGCACCTCCTATGGACGAGCTGCCACTGCTGATTGTGAAAAGGATTTAGGAGTTCTGGTTAGCAGTAATCTAAAACCAAGACAACAGTGCATCAGTGTTCGCAATAAAGCTAACAGAATTCTTGGCTTCATATCTAGAAGTATAAATAATAGAAGTCCTCAGGTTGTTCTTCAACTCTATATATCCTTGGTTAGGCCTCATTTAGACTATGCTACTCAGTTCTGGTCACCGTATTACAGAATGGATATAAATGCTCTGGAAAACGTACAAAGGAGGATGACAAAGATGATCCCATGTATCAGAAATCTTCCCTATGAGGATAGACTGAGGGCCCTGAATCTGCACTCTCTCGAAAGGCGTAGAATTAGGGGGGATATGATCGAGGAATAAGTCAAGGGGATGTAAATAGTGTTCTAAAAATTTCCAGCCAAGACAGGACTCGCAGCAATGGTTTCAAGTTGGAAAAAAACAGATTCAGGAAGGATATAGGAAAGCACTGGTTTGGTAATAGAGTTGTGGATGAGTGGAACAAACTCCCGAGTACAGTCATAGACGCTAAGACGATGTGTAATTAAAAATTAGGTTAGATAAATACATGAGTAGGTGTGGGTGGATGTAAGTTGGACCTGACTAATTTGTGCTAATAGGTCTGATGCCGTTATCCTTCTTTAAATGAGCATGACCTTACCTGACTAGGTGGGTCATTAGTTTTACCCAGGAAGTGACATGGATCTGCCTCGTATGGGCCAGTAGGCCTGTTGCAGTGTTCCTTCTTTAATATGTTCTTATGTGCAGATTATTTATGTATTGTTCCTATCATGCTATTATACCTTTTATTCTTTATGAGCTCCAACAAATTAGAAATGCAAAACTTGCATCCCTAAACTCATGCTGTAATTGTTTAAGAAACAAATTTTCGTTAAGTGTTTTACCAGTCTCTCAACTGATAAGTTTCTCCTTGCTAGATATGTATGTCAATGTCACTGATCTGTAGCTTAATGCCTTCTGTTTGTCTCATTTCTTAAATCTCTTCCAGATCTCTGACATATTGTAGATCATAGCTTGTTTAAACAATCCTCTAGCAGAATCCATGGGGCCACGATGTCAGGTTCCGTTGCCCGTGATGTCTCTGCACTTATGTGGATAACGTCCAGTACTTGTGGGTGTCTCCTATTCTTTAGTATCTCTAGTATTGACTCAGTTTCTTTTGAGAAGATCTCTTCAAATCACTTTATCAACACTTCGTGGACTTCCTTGTCCTTGTTTGTGAGCTCTCCGCCTTCCTTCCTCCGTCGAATTACCTGATCCTTTACTATTGTTTATCTTTGGTGCAGCTGTAAAGAAATTTTGTTTCAGACTTTGCTTTTGCTGCTTCGTTATTCTCAAATCTTCTCTCAGCCTCTCTCCGCATCCTAGCATATTTCTATCTGACAAGTCTGCTCACGTTCTCGTTCTCGTCCCTGTACTTCTTCCTCTCTCTTGCACTTTTCTGTTTTTCCTCCCAGCATCTTTGGTTAAATAAAGAACTCTTTTTATCTTTGTTGTTTCTGCATCTTCTTCTTGGTATGAAAGTGCCCTCAGTGTCCCTGCATTTTCCAGCTAGGTGGTCTATCATCCACTGACTTACCTTCCAATTTTCTGTCGCTATTTACCACAGTCAAGATGTCTCT
The DNA here is from genome assembly GCF_026875155.1 of Cherax quadricarinatus. Classification (NCBI taxonomy): domain Eukaryota; kingdom Metazoa; phylum Arthropoda; class Malacostraca; order Decapoda; family Parastacidae; genus Cherax; species Cherax quadricarinatus. The sequence goes on along the minus strand of NC_069425.1, from coordinate 3,980,570 downwards.
CAGCTCCTCAGAATTCCCATTCGAATATCTGTCTTTATTATCCTATTTCACCTATGACAGGTGTACCTGTGGTGAGCACTAGGTCCAGTCTTGCTGGCTTGTCATCTCTCTTCCTTGTCATGGGCATAACGTGCTGTCTTAATTTAGCCGTCGATGCTTCCGGTCCCCCCATGCGGATCCCAGTTTTAATCCAAACACACATTTTGAGTATGTTCCACTTTCTTGGAGTGCCTGACCCCCATCTCATCTGCCATCAGGAGCCAACCATGACAGTTCTGTCATTTCAGCGGAAACTTCAACACCGGAGGTATGCAAGTGGTCTTTCTGTTATTTACAAGGCCAGTGTTGTCAAGTTACCAAACTTGTCTCCACTATGCGTGCAACGAGAGGACAGTTTTCCTACAACAAGTCGGACAGGAAACAACAATTATAATTGACTTTTCCCTTCTCAAGAACATCACTTCATCTGAGATCGTTTATTCGTAAGATGCCTCGTGACTGGAACATGTTCGTACAGCATGATATTAGATAAATAAAACCAACTGACCAAATGAAATCGTTGGTCTACAGATGGCTCCAGCTTCATCCTGTTCCCTATTTGTATGTCTCTTAACAATAAAAATGCTTGAAAATGTAAGTAACAGCTTTTAGAGTGTAAATAAAGGTAGGAAATTTTAACCTTACCTTGTTAATATTTTGTGTAAATAAAAGAGAGGGAGAGAGAGAGAGAGTTCAAATGAGCTGATGTAGGTAACAACTCTTAGCTTGTAAGTAAAGTTAGGAACCCTTAACCTAACCTACCAAAACCCTGTGTAAAAAAAATGAATACGAGTTTATCTCATATAAATCAACTGTACTGATCTATCGAGAAAAAAATTAACAGTTGTGTATAAGGCTGTAAGCGTGCTGGAACAGAGCTAGCAACAACATTAACATTTAACACACAAGTGCTGGGACAGAGCTAGCAACAATATTAACATTTAACACACAAGTGCTGGGACAGAGCTAGCAACAATATTAACATTTAACACACAAGTGCGGGACAGAACTAGCAACAATATTAACATTTAACACACAAGTGCTGGGACAGAGCTAGCAACAATATTAACATTAACACACAAGTGCTGGGACAGAGCTAGCAACAATATTAACATTTAACACACAAGTGCTGGGACAGAGCTAGCAACAATATTAACATTTAACACACAAGTGCTGGGACAGAGCTAGCAACAATATTAACATTTAACACAAGTGCTGGGACAGAGCTAGCAACAATATTAACATTTAACACACAAGTGCTGGGACAGAGCTAGCAACAATATTAACATTTAACACACAAGTGCTGGGACAGAGCTAGCAACAATATTAACATTTAACACACAAGTGCTGGGACAGAGCTAGCAACAATATTAACATTTAACACACAAGTGCTGGGACAGAGCTAGCAACAATATTAACATTTAACACACAAGAGCTGGGACAGAGCTAGCAACAATATTAACATTTAACACGCAAGTGCTGGGACAGAGCTAGCAACAATATTAACATTTAACACACAAGTGCTGGGACAGAGCTAGCAACAATATTAACATTTTAACACACAAGTGCTGGGACAGAACTAGCAACAATATTAACATTTAACACACAAGTGCTGGGGACAGAGCTAGCAACAATATTAACATTAACACACAAGTGCTGGGACAGAGCTAGCAACAATATTAACATTTAACACACACAAGTGCTGGGACAGAGCTAGCAACAATATTAACATTTAACACACAAGTGCTGGGACAGAGCTAGCAACAATATTAACATTTAACACACAAGTGCTGGGACAGAGCTAGCAACAATATTAACATTTAACACACAAGTGCTGGGACAGAGCTAGCAACAATATTAACATTTAACACACAAGTGCTGGGACAGAGCTAGCAACAATATTAACATTTAACACACAAGTGCTGGGACAGAGCTAGCAACAATATTAACATTTAACACACAAGTGCTGGGACAGAGCTAGCAACAATATTAACATTTAACACACAAGAGCTGGGACAGAGCTAGCAACAATATTAACATTTAACACGCAAATGCTGGGACAGAGCTAGCAACAATATTAACATTTAACACACAATTGCTGGGACAGAGCTAGCAACAATATTAACATTTAACACACAAGTGCTGGGACAGAGCTAGCAACAATATTAACATTTAACACACAAGTGCTGGGACAGAGCTAGCCACAATATTAACAGTTAACACACAAGTGCTGGGACAGAGCTAGCCACAATATTAACATTTCACACACAAGTGCTTGGACAGAGCTAGCCACAATATTAACATTTCACACACAAGTGCTGGGACAGAGCTAGCCACAATATTAACATTTCACACACAAGTGCTGGGACAGAGCTAGCCACAATATTAACATTTAACACACAAGTGCTGGGACAGAGCTACCAACAATATTAACATTTAACACACAAGTGCTGGGACAGAGCTAGGCACAATATTAACATTTCACACACAAGTGCTGGGACAGAGCTAGCCACAATATTAACATTTCACACTCAAGTGCTTGGACAGAGCTGGCCACAATATTAACATTTCACACACAAGTGCTGGGACAGAGCTAGCCACAATATTAATATTTAACACACAAGTGCTGGGACAAAGCTAACCACAATATTAACATTTAACACACAAGTGCTTGGACCTAGCTAGCCACAATATTAACATTTCACACACAAGTGCTGGGACAGAGCTAGCCACAATATTAAACATTTAACACACAAGTTCTGGGACAGAGCTAGCCACAATATCAACATTTAACACACAAGTGCTGGGACAGAGCTAGCCACAATATTAACATTTAACACACAAGTGCTGGGACCTAGCTAACCACAATATTAACATTTCACACACAAGTGCTGGGACAGAGCTAGCCACAATATTAATATTTAACACACAAGTGCTGGGACGAAGCTAACCACAATATTAACATTTAACACACAAGTGCTTGGACCTAGCTAGCCACAATATTAACATTTCACACACAAGTGCTGGGACAGAGCTAGCCACAATATTAACATTTAACACACAAGTGCTGGGACAGAGCTAGCCACAATATTAACATTTAACACACAAGTGCTGGGACAGAGCTATCCACAATATTAACATTTAACACACAAGTGCTGGGACCTAGCTAACCACAATATTAACATTTCACACACAAGTGCTGGGACAGAGCTAGCCACAATATTAATATTTAACACACAAGTGCTGGGACGAAGCTAACCACAATATTAACATTTAACACACAAGTGCTTGGACCTAGCTAGCCACAATATTAACATTTCACACACAAGTGCTGGGACAGAGCTAGCCACAATATTAACATTTAACACACAAGTGCTGGGACAGAGCTAGCCACAATATTAACATTTAACACACAAGTGCTGGGACAGAGCTAGCCACAATATTAAAAATTTAACACACAAGTGCTGGGACCAGAGCTAGCACAATATTAACATTTAACACACAAGTGCTGGGACAGAGCTAGCCACAATATTAACATTTAACACACAAGTGCTTGGACCTAGCTAGCCACAATATTAATATTTAACGCACAAGTGCTGGGACAGAGCTAGCCACAATATTAACATTTAACACACAAGTGCTTGGACCTAGCTAGCCACAATATTAATATTTAACACACAAGTGCTGGGACAAAGCTAGCCACAATATTAACATTTAACACACAAGTGCTTGGACCTAGCTCGCCACATTATTAATATTTAACACACAAGTGCTGGGACAGAGCTAGCCACAATATTAACATTTAACACACAAGTGCTGGGACCTAGCTAGCCACAGTATTAACATTTAACACACAAGTGCTGGGACAGAGCTAGCCACAATATTGACAGTTAACACACAAGTCCTGGGACAGAGCTAGCCACGATGTTAACATTTAACACACAAGTGCTGGGACAGAGCTAGCCACAATATTAACATTTAACACACAAGTGCTGGGACAGAGCTAGCCACAATATTAACATTTAACACACAATTGCTAGGACAGAGCTAGCCACAATATTAACATTTAACACACAATTGCTGGGACAGAGCTAGCCACAATATTAACATTTAACACACAATTGCTGGGACAGAGCTAGCAACAATATTAACATTTAACACACAAGTGCTGGGACAGAGCTAGCAACAATATTAACATTTAACACACAATTGCTGGGACAGAGCTAGCAACAATATTAACGTTTAACCCCACAAGTGCTGGGACAGAGCTAGCAACAATATTAACATTTAACACACAATGCTGGACAGAGCTAGCCACAATATTAACATTTAACACACATGTGCTGGGACAGAGCTAGCAACAATATTAACATTTAACACACAAGTGCTGGGACAGAGCTAGCAACAATATTAACATTTAACACACAATTGCTGGGACAGAGCTAGCAACAATATTAACGTTTAACACACAAGTGCTGGGACAGAGCTAGCAACAATATTAACATTTAACACACAAGTGCTGGGACAGAGCTAGCCATAGAATAATACATTGAACTCACACTCCTACACACCTTAATTAATTACCCCTCACAGTTTACAAAAATCATAGAGTTATTAATATCTTCAAGTATGCCTTTACATCATTTATTTATACCCACAATCCCCTCAGTGAAGGTTCCCTGATTTTAGAAAGGGGCTCTATATCAAACAAATTGAGATTTTCTTTACGTTCCTTAGAGTGAAGGAGATTCTCTGCCAATCCCCAGGCGCTGCTTGACGCTACTGCTTGACCGCCTCTCCCTGCAGTTGTTGTTATAGCTACCATACTATTGAATCTACAATATCAATCGTGTTCTTCCAACTATTCCATTGCAACAATTCTCAACAATGTCATATTTTTGGAAATAGGATGCAGTAATTTCGTTCCCCTGAGTCGCTTATTAAAGCAGGGAAGAGGGTGAGGGATGATTATGTTCTGTGATGTGCTGGCTTGAGAGGCTCCTGGCATGCTTGGTGAGAGCCTCATGACAGAGCGTTACGTCTTGCACCAAGCCTTGGCTACGGAGGGAAGCCTTGGCCATTGAGTCAAGCCTTGGCCACAATATCAAGCCTTGGCCACAGAATCAAGACTTAGTTACGGGGCCAGGTTTTGGCAACAGGGTCAAGTCTTGGCTTCAGAGTCAAGACTTGGGAAGAGAGTCAAGACTTGGCTTCGTGGCCAAGCCTTGGCCACAGGGCCAAATCTTGGTCATGAGGCCTCGGAAGGTAATTGTTCTCTCCAGGTGCTTAAACACTCTTATTTATGGGGAATTAACATACACACTATGCACGCTTTCGAACAACGCTTGTGTGTGTGTGTGTGTGTGTACTCACCTAGTTGTGGTCGCAGGGGTCGAGTCATAGCTTCTAGTCCCGTCTCTTCACTGGTCACTACTAGGTCACTCTCTCCTTCCTCCATGAGCTTTATCATACCTTTTCTTGTACATATTGTTCGTGCCTACTGCACCACTTTCCACACTATCCCATTTCTTGACTTCTGTTACTGAAAAACTACTTCGTAATATCCCTGTGACTCATCTGAATCTTTAGATTTCAATTGTGACCTCTTGTTGCTGTGTCCCATCTCTGAAACATCCTGTCTCTGTCCACCTTATAGATTCCTCTCAGTATTTTAAATGTCGTTATCATATCCCCCTATCTCTCCTGTCTTCCAGTGTCGTCAGGTCGATTTCCCTTAACCTCTCCTCCGAGACTAGTCTCGTTGCTAACCTTTGCACTTTCTCTAATTTCCTGACGTGCTTGGCCAGGAGTGGGTTCAAAACTGGCGCTACATACTTCAATATGGGCCTGACGTACACGGTGTACAGGGTCCGGAACGATTCCTTACTGAGATATCGGAATGCTGTTCTCAGGTTTGCTAGGCGACCATATGCCGTAGCAGTTATTTGGTTTATGTGCGCCTCAGGAGATGTGCTCGGTATTATACTCACCCCAAGATCCTTTTCCTTGAGTGAGGTTTGTAGTCTTTGTCCCCCTAGACTGTACTCTGTTTGCGGTCTTCTTAACCCTTCCCCAATTTTTATGATTTTGCACTTGGCGGGGTTGAACTCTAGGAGCCAGTTTCTGGATAAGGCCTGCAACCTGACCAGATCCCTTTGTAGTCCTGTCTGGTCCTCGTCCGATTGAATTCTCATTATTAACTTCACATCATCTGCAAACAGGGACACTTCTGTATCTATTCCTTCGGTCATGTTATTCACATATACCAGAAACAGCACGGGTCTTAAGACTGACCCTTGTGGAACCCGTTCGTCACAGGCCCTCACTCTGACACCCCGTCCTGTACCATGACTCGCTGTTGTCTTCCCGTCAGGAATTCTCTGATCCATTGCAGTGCGTTCCCTGTTATACCTGCCTGGTCCTCCAGTTTTGCACTAATTTCTTGTATGGAACTGTATCTAAAGTCTTCTTACAGTCTAAGAACACGCAATCTACCCACCCCTCTCTCTTTTGTCATACTGCTGTCACCCTGCCATAAAATTCCAGTAGGTTTGTGACACAGGATTTTCCGTCCTTGAATCGGTGCTGGTTGTCGTTGATAAGTTCATTCCTATTTTAGGTGCTCCTCCACACTTCTGATAATCTTCTCCCTGAGTTTGCATATTATTCATGTCAGTGGTACAGGTCTGTTGCGTGTCTGTCTTCTTTTTTAAAATTGGGACTACATTTGCTGTCTTACATACCTCAGGTAGTCCCCCTGTTTCGATAGACGTGTTGAAGATTGTTGTTAGCGGTACACAGAGCGCCTCAGCTCACTCTCAAGACCCGCGGAAAGATGTTGTCCGGCCCTATCGCCTTTGAGCGATGTGTGTGTGTGTGTGTGTGTGTGTGTGTGTGTGTGTGTGTGTGTGTGTGTGTGTGTGTGTGTGTGTGTTTGTGCGTCTGTGTACTCACCTATGTGATTGCAGGGGTAGAGTCACAGCTCCTTGCCATGCCTCTTTGCTAGTCGCTAGTAGGTCACTCCCCATTCCAAGACCCTTATCATAACTCTTCTTAAAGTTACTATGTATGGATCCTCCCTCCACTAATTCAATCTCCAGATTCCACTTCCTGAAAACTTTAAGACTGAAGAAATACTTCCTAACATCTCTATCACTCATCTGAGTTTTCAACTTTCAGTTGTGACACCTTGTTGCTGTGTCCAATCTCTGAAACATTCTGTCACTATCCACCTCGTCAATTCCTCTCAGTATTTTATATGTTGTTTTCATTCTTGACCCCCCCTTTCCCCCATCCCTCTGGTCCTCCAGTATCGTCAAGTTTATTTCCCTCATAGAACATACCTTTCAGTTCTGGGAGTAGTCTTAGTGCAAACCTTTGCTCTTTCTCCAATTTCTTGTCGTGTTTGACGAGGTGTGATTACCATCCTGGTGCTACATGCTCCAATATGGGACTGACGTACACGGTACACAGTGTCATGAATGACTTCTTACTTAGATGTCGAAACGCTGTTCTCAGGTTTGCCAGGAGCCCATATGCTGCAGCAGTTATTTGGCTGATGTGCGCCTCAGAGGACGTGGTTTGTATAATGCTCGCCCCATGATCTCTTTCCTCATGTGAGGTTTGTAGCCCCTGATCCCCTAACCTGTTCTATGTTTACGGTCTTCGTTTCCCTTTCCCAAACTTTATAACTATACACTTTCTGGAGTTAAACTCCAGGACCCATTTGTCATACCAGGCTTGCAGCTTGTCCAGAACCCATTGAAATCTTTTCTAATTCTCGTCTGTTTGTATTCTTCTCGTTAGTTTCACATCATACGCGAACAAGGTGGTATTAGTGATGAGGGAGGGGGCTGTGGAGTGTGGTTTGTTTTTGGTTACTGTGGTTTGGTTGTTATTGTATGATATGGGTTGAGGTGGTTCTGTGATCATTTGTGCTTGGTGTTCCCCCGGAGCTTTCCTCTCTGTCGATGCCTTCCCCATCTCTCTTTCCTTCCACTCGTGTCTTCTTACTCTCACTATCAGGTGTTCTCATTCTTTTTGTGTTCTGTCGTGGTCAAGGTACACTCGCTGATATTCTCGGGAGTCCTTTTAACACTGGTTTCTTCTTCTTTAAACAGTGTCTTTTTTTTCTGTACCACGTCTGTCATGAATGTCAATTTGACTGGGCGATTTTTTTCCCCTTGAATACCTCCCAAGTCTGTGAAAATATATTACTTGAGACATGTCCTTCTCTCCTGTTATTGAGATGACATTCTCAATTTTAATTTCCTCCCACAGTGTTCATTCATCATAGGTCTTCCCTTCAGCCTCCTGAAGCCAATGAATAATTATTGACATCTCCCTCTATTCTTCAATTTTCTTTTTCCCTTCATATCTCTGTATCCAATTTAAGCATCTCCTTTGTTGATTCTTTTACAATCTCCTGGACACCCCGATGTTCTAATATTACTTATGCAAGAAACTTCTGACCTCCTTCCTCTCCTTCAGTCCGTATGCTCTCCACTGAAGTTCCTATTTCAACCACCTTGCTCCTTTGGGTCGTCGTCTTTATATCCCCCTTAAGCACTGAGCTTTCCTCACACTTCTGCAACACAACTGTCATCAAAGATTTGTTAAGTTATACCTTGAATTAAGGAAAGATAATGGACCTCACCTTACGAAAGCAGACAAAACAAATGCTATAGTAATTATGGACTAGGTAGATTATAGTCGAGAAATGAACATGTTAATAGAAGACGGGGGAACTTAAGTGCCTCTTAACTGACGTCGCAGCGAGAGCTGCGATGTAAATAGTTGTTGACTATGTTTAGACAATGTGGGAGTGTCGTGAGACGGTGGAAGATTTGGATATCAGGCGTCGTTTTCTGGTGGCAAAGTTGCATAAGATCATAGTAGAGGTTTTTAGTCAGAGTGATCTCCTCCCTCATCCCCTGGATTCCCCCCCTCATTTTTTTACCCCTCCTCTTATTTTCGGGTGCCCCCTACTCCCCCTCAACCCCCACTTCCTTTTCTCGGATAGCCCCTCCTCACCCTTTCGTTTTTTGGGTACCCACCTCCTACTCCACTTCGTACTTCCCCTACTACTACCCTCCTACTCCCTTCTACTCCCACTAATACTCCCCTCCTACTCCCACTCCTACTCTTCCTCCTACTCCCACTAATACTCCCCTGCCTACTCCCCCTACTCCCACTAATACTCTCCCTTCCTACTCCCCTCCTACTCCCACTCCTACTCCCCCTCCTACTCCCCTCCCACACCCACTAATACTCCCTTCCTACTCCCCTACTCCCACTAATACTCCCCTTCCTACTCCCCCTCCTACTCCCACTAATACTCCCCCTCCTACTCCCCTGCTACTCCTGGATCACCTCCGCTCCTCGCGTCAGGTTTGGGGGTTGCCAAGTTTCATTCTTTTTTCATTTTTTTCGTATTAATGATATTTCTCGGAGGGCGCGCTCCAACTCCTCGGATCAAATTCTCCATTAAGTAA
>NC_069425.1:3791037-3968537 GCF_026875155.1 Cherax quadricarinatus | reverse complement strand
TTAAATAAGACAGTCAGGCGAGTCAGTGTCTCACAGTTAAATAAGACAGTCAGGTGAGTCAGTGTCTCACAGTTAAATAAGACAGTCAGGTGAGTCATTGTCTCACAGTTAAATAAGACAGTCAGGGGAGTCAGTGTCTCACAGTTAAATAAGGACAGTCAGGTGAGTCAGAGTCTCACAGTTAAATAAGACAGTCAGGTGAGTCAGTGTCTCACAGTTAAATAAGACAGTCATGAGAGTCAGTGTCTCACAGTTAAATAAGACAGTCAGGTGAGTCAGTGTCTCACAGTTAAATAAGACAGTCAGGTGAGTCATTGTCTCACAGTTAAATAAGACAGTCAGGTGAGTCAGTGTCTCACAGTTAAATAAGACAGTCATGAGAGTCAGTGTCTCACAGTTAAATAAGACAGTCAGGTGAGTCAGTGTCTCACAGTTAAATAAGACAGTCAGGTGAGTCAGTGTCTCACAGTTAAATAAGACAGTCAGGTGAGTCAGAATCTCGCAGTTAAATAAGACAGTCAGGCGAGTCAGTGTCTCACAGTTAAATAAGACAGTCAGGTGAGTCAGAGTCTCACAGTTAAATAAGACAGTCAGGCGAGTCAGTGTCTCACAGTTAAATAAGACAGTCAGGCGAGTCAGTGTCTCACAGTTAAATAAGACAGTCAGGTGAGTCAGTGTCTCACAGTTAAATAAGACAGTCAGGTGAGTCATTGTCTCACAGTTAAATAAGACAGTCAGGTGAGTCAGTGTCTCACAGTTAAATAAGACAGTCAGGCGAGTCAGGTCTCCAGTTAAATAAGACAGTCAGGTGAGTCAGTGTCTCACAGTTAAATAAGACAGTCAGGTGAGTCATTGTCTCACAGTTAAATAAGACAGTCAGGTGAGTCAGTGTCTCACAGTTAAATAAGACAGTCAGGTAAGTCAGTGTCTCACAGTTAAATAAGACAGTCAGGTGAGTCAGTGTCTCACAGATAAATAAGACAGTCAGGTGAGTCAATGTCTCACAGTTAAATAAGACAGTCAGGTGAGTCATGTCTCACAGTTAAATAAGACAGTCAGGTGAGTCAGTGTCTCACAGTTAAATAAGACAGTCAGGTGGGTCAGAGTCTCACAGTTAAATAAGACAGTCAGGTGAGTCAGTGTCTCACAGTTAAATAAGACAGTCAGGTGGGTCAGAGTCTCAGAGGTAAATAAGACAGTCAGGTGAGTCAGTCTCACAGTTAAATAAGACAGTCAGGTGAGTCAGTGTCTCACAGTTAAATAGGACAGTCAGGTGAGTCAGTGTCTCACAGTTAAATAAGACAGTCAGGTGAGTCAGTGTCTCACAGTTAAATAAGACAGTCAGGTGAGTCAGTAGTCTCACAGTTAAATAGGACAGTCAGGTGAGTCAGTGTTTCACAGTTAAATAAGACAGTCAGGTGAGTCAGTGTCTCACATTTAAATAAGACAGTCAGGTGGGTCAGAGTCTCACCGTTAAATAAGACAGTCATGTGAGTCAGAGTCTCACAGTTAAATAAGACAGTCAGGTGAGTCAGTCTCACAGTTTAATAAGACAGGTGAATCAGATTCTCACATTTAAATAAGACAGTCAGGTGAGTCAGTCGCACAGTTAAATAAGACAGTCAGGTGGGTCAGAGTCTCACAGTTAAATAAGAAAGTCAGGTGAGTCAGTGTCTCACAGTTAAATAAGACAGTCAGGTGAGTCAGAGTCTCACAGTTAAATAAGACAGTCTGGTGGGTCAGAGTCTCGCAGTTAAATAAGACAGTCAGTTGGGTCAGAGTCTCACAGTTAAATAAGACAGTCAGGTGAGTCAGAGTCTCACAGTTAATAAGACAGTCAGGTGAGTCAGTGTCTCACAGTTAAATAAGACCAGTCAGGTGAGTCAGAGTCTCACCCAAATTTAAATAAGACAGTCAGGTGGGGTCAGAGTCTCACAGTTAAATAAGACGTTAGGTGAGTCAGTGTCTCACAGTTTTAAATAAGACAGTCAGGTGGAGTCAGAGTCTCACAGTTAAATAAGACAGTCAGGTGAGTCAGTCTCACAATTAAATAAGACAGTCAGGTGGGTCAGAGTCTCACAGTTAAATAAGACAGTCAGGTGAGTCAGTGTCTCACAGTTAAATAAGACAGTCAGGTGAGTCAGTGTCTCACAGTTAAATAGGACAGTCAGGTGAGTCAGTGTTTCACAGTTAAATAAGACAGTCAGGTGAGTCAGTGTCTCACATTTAAATAAGACAGTCAGGTGGGTCAGAGTCTCACCGTTAAATAAGACAGTCATGTGAGTCAGAGTCTCACAGTTAAATAAGACAGTCAGGTGAGTCAGTCTCACAGTTTAATAAGACAGGTGAGTCAGATTCTCACATTTAAATAAGACAGTCAGGTGAGTCAGTCTCACAGTTAAATAAGACAGTCAGGTGAGTCAGAGTCTCACAGTTAAATAAGACAGTCAGGTGAGTCAGTGTTTCACAGTTAAATAAGACAGTCAGGTGAGTCATTGTCTCACAGTTAAATAAGACAGTCAGGTGAGTCAGAGTCTCACAGTTAAATAAGACAGTCAGGTGAGTCAGTGTCTCACAGTTAATAAGACAGTCAGGTGAGTCAAATTTCACAGTTAAATAAGACAGTCAGGTGAGTCAGAGTCTCACAGTTAAATAAGACAGACAGGTGAGTCAGAGTCTCACAGTTAAATAAGACAGTCAGGTGAGTCAGAGTTTCACAGTTAAATAAGACAGTCAGGTGAGTCAGTTTCACAGTTAAATAAGACAGTCAGGTGAGTCAGTCTCACAGTTTAATAAGACAGGTGAGTCAGAGTCTCACAATTAAATAAGACAGTCAGGTGAGTCAAATCGCACAGTTAAATAAAGACAGTCATGGTGAGTCAGAGTTCACAGTTAAATAAGAAGTCAGGTGAGTCAGAGTCTCACAGTTAAATAAGACAGACAGGTGAGTCAGAGTCTCACAATTAAATAAGACAGTCAGGTGAGTCAGAGTCTCACAGTTAAATAAGACAGTCAGGTGAGTCAGAGTCTCACAATTAAATAAGACAGTCAGGTGAGTCAGAGTCTCACAGTTAAATAAGACAGTCAGGTGAGTCAGAGTCTCACAGTTAAATAAGACAGTCAGGTGAGTCAGTGTCTCACAGTCAAATAAGACGGTCAGGTGAGTCAGAGTCTCATAGTTAAATAAGACAGACAGGTGAGTCAGTGTCTCACAGTTAAATAAGACAGTCATGTGAGTCAGAGTCTCACAGTTAAATAAGACAGACATGTGAGTCAGTGTCTCACAATTAAATAAGACAGTCAGGTGAGTCAGTGTCTCACAGTTAAATAAGACAGTCAGGTGAGTCAGAGTCTCACAATTAAATAAGACAATCAGGTGAGTCAGAGTCTCACAGTTAAATAAGACAGTCATGCGAGTCAGTGTCTCACAGTTAAATAAGACAGTCAGGTGAGTCAGTTTCACAGTTAAATAAGACAGTCAGGTGGGTCAGAGTCTCACAGTTAAATAAGACAGTCAGGTGAGTCAGTTTCACAGTTAAATAAGACAGTCAGTGTGAGTCAGAGTCTCACAGTTAAATAAGACAGTCAGGTGAGTCAGTGTCTCACAGTCAAATAAGACAGTCAGGTGAGTCAGTTTCACAGTTAAATAAGACAGTCAGGTGAGTCAGTTCTCACAGTCAAATAAGACAGTCAGGTGAGTCAGTTTCACAGTTAAATAAGACAGTCAGGTGAGTCAGATTCTCACAGTCAAATAAGACAGTCAAGGGGTCAGAGTCTCACAGTTAAATAAGACAGAGGGAGTTCAGTTAACAGTTTTACGAAGTTTTATGAAATCAGTTTTTTCACAGATATAAAACAATGGTCAGAGACAGTTTAATAAAAAGATGAAGTTTAAAAAAAAACCAGGTGAGAACTTTCACTGGTTTAATAGACCGAGTCCAGGGAGTCGGTGTCCCACAGTCTCAGGACAGTCAGGGAATAGTTTAAGTTAAAAATTTAAACATATTCATCCCCAAGATTTAAAAAAGACAGTAGGTTTATCAGAACAAATCACATAATCAGTCAAGGGGGCAGAATCACAAAATATTACGAAGAGTTATTATTAAAGGTAATATTTATTCTAAACACCATTTGTTTTTGGTATCTAAACATTAAAGGGAAAGGTTCAGAAGATGAATTTAGAAAAAAAACTCACTGAGAAAAAATTTTCTGGGCCCGGGGACAGACCGGGGGGCCGGGGGCGGTGACCCCCCACCGTTTTCCAGGTACACTCCCCGGAATATTTTATTTTAAAATTTAAAAAATTTTTTCAGGGAAAAAATAATTTTGAAAAATAGTTTAAAAGAAAAAAATTACTTTTTATCCCCAGGTTTTTTTAAACAAATTTTTTCCAAACAAGAAAAATTAATTAAAGGTTTTGATAAATTATTACTAAAGACCATTTGGTTTTCACGGTTTTTAATGAACCCTTAGGAAAAAGGAAAAAATTTCCTTTTATCTGTATGATTTAAATTTAAAGGAAAGGGAAACGGGGGGAAAAACATTGTTTACCGGACCTTGTTAAGGTATTCTTGATGTCCCCCCCACAGGAAGGGAATTACAATGAAGAGGTAAAAACAAAGATATTTAAGAAAAAACTTTTTCATGGTCCCCAGGCCAAAATTGTTTTACTCAGGAATTTTTTTCTCAGTTTCTGAAGTACAGTGGGGAACCCGTTTTTTAAAATTCTATTCCAAAGTAAAACTTCCCTTTTTGTTTTGTTATCTAAAATAATGAAATTTAAAAGAGGGAAAAATATGAAATATGAAAGAAAAAATTTTAAACCCGGGTTTAAAAGGGAAAAGAGAAAAAGGATTCATTTCAGGAAGTAAATTTTTTATGAATTATTCAGGGTCAATTTTAGATCGAAAAAACGGGCCCCCCGGGGAAATTCAAGGTTTGGGGTGTGGGGTGTGTGTGTGTGGGGTGTGTGTTGTGTGTGTAAAGTGTGGTTGGGGTTTTGGTTTTGTGTGTGTGTGGGTGTGGTTTTGAAATCAACCTTTAAAAGTGGTTGCAGGGGTCGTTTTACAGCTCCTGGGCCCCCCTTCTTTCGCAAAAAAGCTAATTGTCACTTTTCTCCCTCACCCAAAATCCCTTTTCATACCCTCCTTTAAATGTGTATAGATCCTGCCTCCCCCACATCACTCTCTAGATTGTTCTACTTCCCTAACTTTTAAAGGGTAAAAAAAAAATTCCTACCGTCCCTTTTACTCATGGGAGATTTCAACTTCCCCTTTTTTCCCTTGATACGTTTCCCATCTTGAAAAATTTTTGGGCCCCGTTTTTACCCTTTTCAATTCCCCTAAGTATATTATATTGGTTATCATGGGGCCCGATGTACCCGGCGGGGCAGTGTCTTAAGGGTGTTTTTAAATTTTGCCAAGCTTTCCCTATGCACAGGCCGGTTTTTATGGGGGATGTGAGGTCAGGGACATGGTTTGGGATAAAATTTTTCCCCAAAACCTTTTTTTTTAAGGGAAAAAAAAATTTTAAGCCCTTTTAAACCCTTTGCCTGGGATTCCGGGCCCGCGGTCCTTTTCCCCAAGCTTTTATGTCTTTTTCATCGGTGGGGTTTTTAAAATCCCGTAGCCTTTATTTAAAACAAGTTTGCAAACCCCCCCAGATCCCTTTGTCATCTTAAAACCCGGGGGTTCTTTCGCTTGTAATTTCCTCAATTTTTTTTCCAAAATTTATCGCGAACCCCATAATCCTGAATCTTTTATTCCCCCCCCCTCATTTACATTTAAAAAAAGAAAAAAAAACTGGATCCCACGAAATGACTTGTGGAACCCCACTCGACACGTTAGCCCAATCTGAGCCTCATGTTAAACCCGAACCCTTTCTGTTTTTTTCATGTTCCCGGGATTCCCCTGAATCCCCTGCCCAAACCCCGTCCCCCCTTGTTTGGGACTGTTTCCGTAAGCCCCTAATTCCAAAAATATGCTTTCTCCATTCCTCCTCTCTCCCCTTTTCTTACTTCCGTTTTCTTTTCGTTGGGTAATAGGTTTGGTGACACAGTATTTCCCATCCCTGGGCCCTGCTGATTTTCATGTACGAAACCCCAAACCTTTCTTGTTCTCCACCACTCTTTTCCTTTCAGTTTTTTTTATATAAATCTACATACTATTTCGTGTCCCGTGATATGGTTTGTATTTAAAGCAAACCCGTCTTTTCTCCTTATTAAAAATTGGGACTACATTTGCTTATTTCCCCACCTCAGGGAGTTGCCCTTTTTTTCCCCAGATTTAAGGGAAAATTGGGGCTAGCGGGATAAATAGTTCCTCCCCTTTCCCCCTCCCCAGGACCCATGGAAAATGTTATCTGGGTCACCAGCGTTCAGAAGAAAACCCAGCATTTTTTTTCCCTTCCCCTTTTTGGGGATGTGCGTGTGGGGTTTAGCCCTTTCTGGTGCACCCCACAGCCTCGGGTTTGCTGGAAGATTTCTGTCCCCCAATGTGAAATTTTTTTCTAAAAAAATTTTGCTAACTCTTTAAAATAGTTCTTGGGCACCATTGTGAGTTTTTCCCCCACATTTCCTTTTTCCCAACCCGAATTTCCTGGGTCCTTTTCTATTTTTTCCTCCTAATGTTTTTAAATTTCGGTCGAATTGGTTTTGATATTATAATAAAATTTTCATTCTGGCCCCTGGACCTTTTTTACTTATCCATGCATATTCGTTTTAGTGTCTTCGGCTATTCTCCTTATTTTTCTTGGCCCTTTGTATTTTATAATTTTTCCATTCTCTAGTACACTTTGGGTTAATCAAGCGCTCATTCTGGTCTTCCCATTGTTTTTGGTGCCCTTGGGTACGAACCTCTCCTCTGCCTTCTTGCATTTTGTAATCACATATTCCATCATATCATTTACTGTTTTCCCACCACTTCTTTTTCCCACTGTACCTCATGCAAGAAATACCTCATACCTGTGTAGTCTCCTCTTTTGTAGTTTGGCTTCTTCTGTCCGACTCGTGCTGCTTCACTCTCCACGTGATCACTAGCTCCGAGGGCCTTTCGTATGTGGTGTTCTCAATG
The DNA here is from genome assembly GCF_026875155.1 of Cherax quadricarinatus. Classification (NCBI taxonomy): domain Eukaryota; kingdom Metazoa; phylum Arthropoda; class Malacostraca; order Decapoda; family Parastacidae; genus Cherax; species Cherax quadricarinatus. The sequence continues at coordinate 3,961,467 of NC_069425.1, read as the reverse complement.
TTGAACTACTCAAAGTGAATATGAAGTCTAGCCTTTCTGGTTAATCATCTCCTCTCCCTCTCTCTCTCTCTCTCTCTCTCTCTCTCTCTCTCTCTCTCTCTCTCTGATGGTGTCCCTAACCTGTTGATGCATGAGGTTTCCTAATCCCACCTCTATCACATTACCACTTCAAGTTTCTGGTCCCCCATGCAGTTCCAAGTTTTAACAATCTCCTTGTGATTGCAATTACACACAACTAGTAACTTTGCCCTACCCGTATGGGATCTTTCGGCAACATAGGTCAGAGTGTCCATCATAGCTCTGTTGCTCTAATCATATTCTTGTCTTTTCCTCTAGCTATTCTGTGGTGGGTTGTATATCACTGCATTCACCACCTTCGGACCCTCAATCTGAAGTATTCCTGCTATGTATTCCCTTGCTTCCCTTCTGTCCATTCCTTCTATCTCTTCAAAACTCCAATGGTTTTCGATAAGCAGTTCTATCTTTCCTCAGGATTTGATATCCGGTTGGAAATATTCCATCTGCGGATGCCTCCATGATTCTTTCGTGCCTCTCCTCTCATTTGCTTGTTATTGCATCTGCGTTTGTGTACCATACCTTTTACTTCTTTTCCAGTACTGTGTTTTGGGGGTTTATGGGGGTTGTGGGAGTTGGAGACCTGACAAGATACTATGTGAGGTTGGTGGGAAGGTGGAGTTTGTAATAGGGCAGGGGGGTTTGTGGGCTAATTTGCTTGATTTCAGTGGGGTTTTCTGGTTTGAGGATGTTCTGTGGATGATACACAAATAACTTGCACATAGAAGAGAGGAGCTTATGACGACGTTTCGGTCCGACTTGGACCATTTACAAAGTCACACAGTCGGACCGAAGCGTCGTCGTAAGCTCCTCTCTTCTATGTGCGGGTTATTTGTGTATCGTTCCAGTTGCGGTATTGTGCCTTTTTTTGTTATTTGTTCTGTGGATGGTTTTGAAGGAATTTGTGTTTGCTGGTTCTCCTGAATCTGGGTTCTCCTGCTCATCTCTATCCTCGACTCTCTTTCCTGCACCTCACATCTTTGTATCCTCTCTTTCAGTTTATCATTCTTCTCATGCTCTTTCACAGTCGAGGTACACCCACTGCTAATTTGATGAATACCTTAATCGTGATTTCTGCTGCAGGATTCCGTTTCACACTGTTTCTGACTTGAAAAATCAAATTGACTGGGTGATTTCTTTCCCTTGAGTACCCCTTCCCCTATTTTCTGAAAATTTGTCAGCTGGGTTATATCTTCCTTTCGTGTCTCTTTCATGATATTTTTAATCTTTTTTTTTCTCACTGTCCTCTTTTTACGTATGTTGTCATTTCGTCCTCACAATGCCCATGAAGAAAGATTGACCTCTTCCTTTTATTCTCCCATTACATTTTCATTCGACTATCATGATCCAATTTAACCATCTCCATTGCTGCTTTGCTTAACATTGCCTAGATCTCTCAATGGCTTGAGAGCACCTCTGCAGGGGACGTGTCTCCTTCCCTTTATTCAGTCAGCTCTCTGTCTGCTATATCTGTACGCAGTGTGTGTGTGTGTGTGTGTGTGTGTGTGTGTGTGTGTGTGTGTGTGTGTGTGTGTGTGTGTGTGTGTGTGTGTGTGTGTGTGTGTGTGTGTGTGTGTGTGTGTTTGTATATGTCGTGCCGAATATGTAAAACTGGTCAATTAGCAAGAACTCATTTAAAATTAAGTCTTTTCTAAAATTTTCTCTTATACGTTTAAAGATATATTTTTTTCATTAATGTTAATGTAAAAAATTTTAATTTTGCACCAAAAGAATCTTAGAAAACTTACCTAACCTTATTATAACAAGAACAATTTATTTTAGCTTAACCCAACTATATATATTTTACATTTGTTTACAGAAATTTATTACTAAACAAACACAGTGAAATATATTTTTTTCGTTAGGTTCAGAATGATTTTGGCGAAATTATTGCATACACAAATTTTCGCTTGTCCTATATGGCAAGATTAGCGTTGCTATTTAAGCCAAGAACGCAAGTTCTGCCTATTCGGCACGACATATATATATATATATATATATATATATATATATATATATATATATATATATATATATATATATATATATATATATATATATATATATATATATGTATATATAAATATATATGTAGTGCTGTTCCTGGGTCCCCCCTCCCATTTGTTCTTCCTGTGTATTATGTGTCGCCTAATTTGCTCTTCGTGGGGGTCCCCAATTTTCTCTCCCTGGGAACCCCCCCCCCCCAGTTTGCACTTCCTGCCTTATCGGAGGGCCCCACAGTTTGTCTTCCAGTCTATTCGGAGTTCCCCAAATTTACTCTATTGGGGTCCCCAATTTACTCTTCCTGGAGGTCAACCATTTTCTCCTCCTGTCGATTAGAGGGGCCCCTGCAATTTGCTCTTCCTGGGGGCCCTCTTAATTTGCTCTTGTTTATTTGAGGGCCCCCAATTTGCTCTTCCTGGGACACCCCAAAATTTGCTTCTGCCTGTTTTAGGCCTCTCAATTTACTCTCCATATGGCCCCCAATTTACTGCCCCTGTCTATCAGAAGTCTCCAATTTGCTGTTCATGTATGGGCCCCTCCCAGTTGCTACTCCTGAATGGTCTGTTGAATGTTAAAGGGATGAATCGAAGTATGTTAAGATTAATCATCCTAAAGTGTACCTTATATATGAACAGATTAAATATATAACTCTTAAAATTGCATATTCATTGTTGTATATATTCTGTGTAGTTGAATGTAGTAGGCATCTTTATGGGGTAAGTTGTAAGGCAATCACTTTACAAGGGCAGGTAAGTTGTTATCGCCTGTACCAGCCTCGTCTGCTAGGTTGCTTTTACGCTGATTGGCTACTATTCACTCGCATAAGGTGAGAAGTTCGCTCGTCAGGCGAGCAAGGTTATTGTCACCCATGTGTGTGTGTGTGTGTGTGTGTGTGTGTGTGTGTGTGTGTGTGTGTGTGTGTGTGTGTGTGTGTGTGTGTGTGTTTGTGTGTGTGCTTGTGCTTCTGTCTCCGTCTATGTTCATTATACTTTAATGGTTATAATCATAACTATGATGTTTAAAGAGGTGGACCGGTAAGCCAGCGGAAGTCCTCGGTAAGATCACTAAAATCTTCAGTTGTTGGCCTTTATATGAGTAAGTCCCGCGTCAAGAAACACTTCTGTTTCCAGGCAAACGTTATATGCACTGACCTATCTTCATTAGATCTGTCTCCATTGACGACCATGGATCCTCCTGTCTCCTCCTACGACCCTGCTAATTTTCTGAGATGTAACCGAGGGTAGTCCTGTCGGAATGTAGCAGATGTGCTAGCGTATTGATTGGACACGTAATTTCTAGACCACTCCTGGACTTTTATTCAGTCTACCAAACAGGGTAAATTTCTTGCGTTTTTATGATGTATAAAGACTTTTATTCATGTGACTAAGAGTAAGGTAACTCTTACAAATACATTGATACCACCGATGTTCATACACAGTTGTTTTACTCATTTGTTTTCCAACGAGACGAGAAGTTACCAAACAGTGTACTATATTTTGAATTATATTTAATTAGGTGTTTGGATGATCCACAGAGTCCTGCTACTTGAGGCATCCTGAGGAACTTCACATTTGATATATTATTTGTATATTATTTGATATATTATTTGTACTAGCCCAGTGTGTTTTATTTCTCCGACAGAGGGACTGGTCAACGGTAATACCCATCTGTGGCTGCAGTGGATATATAGCTCCTGGCCCCGCCTTTTCACTGATCGCTACTGGGTCGTCCCTCTCCCTGCTCCATGAGCTTCATCATACCTCGTCTTAAAACTATGCATGGTTCCTGCATCCACTATATCACTTACCAGACTATTCCACTTCCTGACAACTCTATGATTTAAGAAATACTTCCTAACATCCCTTTGACTCATCTGAGTCTTCAGCTTCCAATTGTGACCCCTTGTTTCTGTGTCCCATCTCTGGAACATCCTGTCTTTGTCCACCTTGTCAATTCCTCGCAGTGTTTTGCATGTCGTTATCATGTCTTCCCTGACCCTCCTGTCCTCCAGTGTCGTCAGGCCAATTTCCCATACCCTTTCGTCGCCGGACATTTCCCTTAGCTCTGGAACTAGCCTTGTTGCAAACCTTTGCACTTTCTCTAGTTTCTTGACGTCCCTGACCAGGTGTGGGTTCCAAACTGGTGCTGCATACTCCAGTATGGGCCTAACGTACACGGTCTACCTGGAGTCTTCCTGAAGGGCATTCCGGGGATCAACGCCCCCGCGGCCCGGTCCACGACCAGGCCTCCCGGTGGATCAGGGCCTGATCAACAAGGCTGTTACTGCTGGCCGCACGCACTCCAACGTACGAGCCACAGCCCGGCTGATCCGGCACGGTGTACAAAGTCTTGAACGATTCTTTACTGAGGTAACGGAATGCTATTCTCAGGTTTGCCTGGCGCCCATATGCAGCAGCAATTATCTGGTTGATGTGCGCCTCAGGAGATGTGCTCGGTATTATACTCACACAAAGATGCTTTTCCTTAAGTAAGGTTTGCAGTCTTTGGCCACCTAGCCTATACTCTGTCTGCGGTCTTCTTTGCTCTTCCCCGATCTTCATGACTTTGCATTTGGTGGGGTTAATTAAATCCTAGGAGCCAGTTGGTGGACGAAGCTTCCAGCCTGTCCAGGTCTCTTTGTAGTCCAGCCTGATCCTCATCCGATTTAACTGTCCTCATTAACTCCACATCATCTGCAAACAGGGACACTTCTGAGTCTATCCCGTCCGTCATGTCTGAGTCTATCCCGTCCGTCATGTCTGAGTCTATCCCGTCCGTCATTTCGTTCACATATAATAAAAATAGCACCGGTCCTAGGACCAAGCCCTGTGGGATCCCGCTCGGTGATGTACGGTCAAAGGGACCTCTTATTTAATCTGATTTAGTTATTCCCTGAAACGTTCTGAGGCACATTTATTTTTCATTTAATTGTTACGGAACTTTCTAATTTAAGAGACCAATAGATCAAGGAGGCTGTCCCTGTTGTTAACTTGTAAATTATGTATATCAACAAATTTCTGATTTTGTGAAATCCATTTTGCTTTTTGCTTCACTTCATCCCTGATAGAAGACATGAGTTTCACTAAAGTAACGTTGACAAAAGACATGAGTTTCACTAAAGTAAGGTTGCATCTGTCGTCTTATGTGTACATGCTACAGAGAAAGTTCCATTGTTATAGTGAGCAATATAACTTTTATGAAGGGATTCGGGAATACCAGTTATAAACGCAGGAGCAGGAGTCCTGAAAGTGAGAATTACAGTGCCTGAACACATTCACTTCTTTCATACCTGCTCTCCAATGTGATATCCATTTTTTCATTGTCTAAATCGTTTGATACCCTCATCACCTTACTCTTATCTATGTTCACTTTCAACTTTCTACCTTTACATACCCTTACAAACTCGTCCACTAACCTTACCAACTTTTCTTTAGGATCTCCCAAAAGCACAGAATCATCAGCAAAAAGTAACTGTGTCAACTCCCATTTTGTATTTGATTCCCATGATTTAACCACACCCCTCTCCACAACACCCTAGCATTTACTTCTTTTATAACCCCATCTATAAGTATGTTAAACAGCTCTGGTGGCATTACACATTCCTGTCTAAGGCCTACTTTTACTGGGAAGTAATCTCCCTCTCTCCTACATACCTTAAATACCTTAACCTGAGCCTCACTATCCTCAAAAACACTTTACAACATTTAGTAACAAACTACTTACTTATTCATGCACTTCCAACATCTGTCACATTCTTCCCCTACCTACCCTATTAGATGTCTTCCAAATCCATGAATGGAATAAAAACTTCCCTACCTTTATCTAAATACTGTTCACATATATGCTTCAATGCAAACACTTGATCTCCACATCCCCTACCCATTCTAAAGCCTCCTTGTTCATCTGCAAGCCTGCTCTCTCTCTTACCTCTAATTCTTTCAATAATAATCCTACTATGCACAGTACCTGGTATACTCAATGAATTTATTCCCCTTTAATTTTTACAATCTCTTTTGTCCTCTTTCCCTTTGTATAAAGAAACTATTCATGCTCTCTGCCATTCCTTAGGTACCTTTCCCTCTTTCATACATTTATTGAACAAAAATAAAAACCACTTTTAACATTTCTGTCATGATCCAGTCAGTTCCAGCTGCTTTACCCCCTTTCATTCTACGTAATGCCTCACGTACCTCCACCACACTCACATCCTGCTCTTCTTCACTCCAAAAAGATGTTATACCTCACTGGCCAATGCATGAAATTATTGCCTCCCTTTCTTCATCAACATTTAAAAGTTCCTCAAAATATTCTTGCCATTTTCTCAATACCTCCAACTCCCCATCTACTAACTCCCCTACTCTGTTTTTAACTGACAAACCCATTCATTCCGTAGGCTTTCTCAATCTATTTATTTTTTATTAACACATCGGCCATTTTCCACCAAGGTAGGGTGGCCCGAAAAAGATAAATTTTTATAATCATTCACTCCATCACTGTCTTGCCAGAGGTGCACTTACCCCACAGTTATAAAACTGTAACATTAACACCCCTCCTTCAGAGTGCAGACACTTTACTTCTCATCTCCAGGACTCAAATCCAACCTGCTGGTTTCCCTGAATCTCTTCATAAATATTACCTTGCTCACACTCCAACAGCACGTCAAGTCCTAAAAACCATTTGTCTCCATTCGCTCCTATCTAACATGCTCACGTACGCTTGCTGTAAGTCCAAGCCCCTCGCACACACAACCTCCTTTACCCCCTCCCTCCAACCTTTCCTAGGCCGAACTGTACCCCGCCTTCCCTCCACAACAGATTTATACACTGTCGGAAGTCATTCTATTTTGTTTCTCCCTCTTTACATGTCCGAACCACCTTAACAATCCCTCCTCAGCCGTCTGGATAATAGTTTTGGTAATCCAGCACCTCCTCCTAATTTCCAAACTACGAATTTTCTGCATTATATTGACACTAAACATTACCCTCAAACATGACATCTCCACTGCCTCCAGCCTTCTCCTTGTTGAAACATTCATCATCCATGCTCCACACCTGCTTATTTCACTCCAAATTTCTTTCTTATTCTCAGCAAAATCTGCTGACACTGCCTCACTCACTTTATCATTTGCTCTTCTTTTGCACTCCCTCACCACTCTTATCACCTTTCTTTTTCTCTCCATATACTCCGACCATCTTATATCACTTCTGCTTTATAAAACCTCTCATAAGTGACCTTTTTCTCTTTTATCGCACCCTTAACCTCATCATTCCACCAAACACTGCTCTTTCCTCCTGCACCCTCCCTCCTATAACCACAAACTTCTGCCCCATATTCTAACACTGCTTTTTAAAACTAACCCACCCATCTTCAACCCCCACACTGCCTATACTCGCACTAGCCCACCTTTCTGCCATTAGTTTCTTATATCTCACCCTAACTTCTTCCTCCCTTAGTTTATAGACTTTCACCTCTCTCTTACTTGCCGTTGCCATTTTCCTTTTGCCCTGTCTACCTCTTACTCTTATTTGTGTATTGTTCCAGTCACGTTATTGTGATATTTATTCTTTAGTTTATAAGAGGTAGAATCAATTAAAATATAACTATTGACTGTTCCAAACCACACTTCAGAGCTTATATAAAGTGTGATTCTTCAACCTTCACATATGTGACTCTGAAATCGACTACAGATAAGTGACTGGAAGAGACTACATGTAAGTTACTCTGGAAGAGACTACAGATAAGTGACTCTGGAAGAGACTACATGTAAGTGATTCTGGAAGAGACTAGAGATAAGTGACTCTGGAAGAGACTATTGATAAGTGACTCTGGAAGAGACTACATATAAGTGACTCTGGAAGAGACTACATATAAGTGACTCTGGAAGAGACTACATATAAGTGACTCTGGAAGAGACTACATATAAGTAACTCTGGAAGACACTACAGATAAGTGACTCTGGAAGAGACTACTTATAACCTTCTGCATGTTCTTCTCGTCTTTGATCCTATTTCAAGTATCGTGCTTCCACCAGTCCACTTAACACATTGTTTTCAGAGTAATTCCTATACACGGTAAAGCTTTGTCGACGTCAAACTTAGCTTTAAGTTGTATTTCCGCCACATTAATTATGATAATTCCAGCATGTTTAACTTTGGTGGTTCCATATGTGTTAATATCCTAGAATGTCACATAGTCTGAAGACATTGTTTACTCATATGTGTAAAAGACCTTATACTGGAATAATTCCCAAGTACTGGAAAGCTCACCTCATACTTGTAGAGCTTCTTGGGTCCCTCTGGTCCAACGCTCTTGCAGGTCCAGGTTTCCTCAACGACGAACTTTGAAGCTTTTTATTGTAATTACTAAGACTAAAATATTTATTCATTGGAGGTTCAGGAGAATCCTCAGTAGCTGGAACGTTTTACTGTAATGAATTATTTCCAAATATTTTTTCCAGTAAAAAAATGAGTTGAATGTTGATCTTGCAACAATAACCAGGTTGTTATTATACAAAAAAATATTCATCACTGAACTTAAAAATAAATTTTCTTCCTTTAAGTTTTGATAGTATTATGCTACCGATTTTGTCTTTGTCTTGCATCTCGCTCTCCTGCCTTTTTCCCTCCACTAATCCAGACTTCATTCATTTCGCTTCATTCTCTCGTCTTTCCTCACAAATTAAAGGGAAGAAGACGCTAGTCTGTTCTTGCGTGGTATTAATAGCGTCACAACTTTGTAATTGCGTCCCAAAGGGATGAATTTATGCCTCGTTTAGGTGTCATTCAGGAGCTGTTTGGTGTCATTACGTTATTATGTTAATACAGAGTCTTGATGATCACAGCAGAGATTATTACAACATGGGAATAGTAATGATACTGACTTAATTCTTTTTTACAGCTTCGAATCTCATTATCAATTATTTGTATTGTGTTCCTTATATCATATTTGCATAAATAAAAGATCTTTGAATTCGGAATTTTAAATTCATCAACTTATGGAACAGTAAATATTCAGAACTAAATAAAAATTCACATGAAGGAAATAGTGTAGAAATTTGTAGTTACTGGAGAGACCTTGTTTTAACACAGCCAGAAAATGATTTCTTTAATTGAGAGGATGATTACCATCTCATACCTACCATTACCATACGTCTTCTCACAGGATGATTACCATCTCATACCTACCATTACCATATGTCTTCTCATAGGATGATTACCATCTCATACCTACCATTACCATACGTCTTCTCATAGGATGATTACCATCTCATACCTACCATAACCATACGTCTTCTCATAGGATGATTACCATCTCATACCTACCATTACCATACGTCTTCTCATAGGATGATTACCATCTCATACCTACATTACCATACGTCTTCTCATAGGATGATTACCATCTCATACCTACCATTACCATACGTCTTCTCATAGGATGATTACCATCTCATACCTACCATTACCATACGTCTTCTCATAGGATGATTACCATCTCATACCTACCATTACCATACGTCTTCTCATAGGATGATTACCATCTCATACCTACCATTACCATACTTCTTCTCACAGGATGATTACCATCTCATACCTACCATAACCATACGTCTTCTCACAGGATGATTACCATCTCATACCTACCATGATACTATTAGATTGCATCTTCATGGACTGCAAGAAGAATTTTAACTCCTAAGGCACTAGAGACTAGTACAAAACTACTGGAGCAGGCAGAAATATATATAAAAGTCCTTCAGTGGATCAAAACATACCTAACAGGTAGGAGACAACGAGTGAATTTCCCTGAAGAAATTTAGTAATAGATGCTTGTGACGAGAGGTATTCACAAGGATCAACAGTACTATTTTCTTGTAATTTGAGATTGATATGCTGAAAAGAATAGAGTCAGAGAAATTCCTGTTCGCAGATACTGTGAAACTAACTAAGAGAATTCAGCCTAATATGGAGTAAGAAAGGCGGTAAATGATCTGGACAGGCTGTAGGTCTGGTCTGACAAGTAGCTACTCGAGCATAATTCTAGCAAGTGCAAAGACGTGAGGTTTGGGAAAGGATAAAGAAGACCGCAGACCAAGTAAAAACACGGAGGAGCAAAGACCTCAGACCTCATTCAAGGACGACCTTGGGGTGTGTATCATAATGAAAATATCCCGTAAAGTACACATCAGTCAAACAACTGCCGCAGCAAATGCGGCAGTTACGACTACTTGTTCAGTGCGTATTTAGAAACCCTTTATCGATTTCTTGGAATTGACACTAATGGTTATATTCATTACCATGATTTTTAAAGAGGTGGACCAATGAGCCAGCGGAAGTCCTCGGTCAGATGACCAAAAACTCCAGCTGTGGGTCATCATATGAATAAGACCCGCATCAGAAAACACTTGTCCTGTTTCCTGACAAACATTACCAACCAATTATTCGATTTCTTCTCTATACTCATACCTGCTCCTACACTATTTCTGTTTTCCTTATCACATCATACCACCAAATTTTCATGCAGCCAAATTTTCTTGATAATTCACACTGCCCAATTCTGTTTTACCATATTTCATTGTCTTCTCACTAAAGTCCATACCCTGAAATATTTCTAGTTTAAACCCCCTAATAGCTCCTTCCACTGTACTAGCTAATGCCTACATCTCAGCTCAATATAAATTAACTCCTTCCTTTTATATATGTCATTTCTGCAATAGAGGTGTCCCCATATGTCAACAAATGGTACTTCAATATTTTACAGTGTTTATCTACCTAGCAATTAACACCAATTACCCTGAACTAATATTCACTTCCAACTCCACTGCTCAACAAAATGCCACATGTTACAGGGTGCCCTCCCTTCTTCCCATTTATGTCTATCGTTAACTTATACCTGGTAACCAAATCCTCATTTCTATACCTGCTAACATCAATGGCCCCATCACTGAGGTAGATAATAGGATTGATCCCATTACCATTCATAATGCGTTCAAGAAGGCTTACCTCCCAGCCCTAGGAAAGCACTCCCTGTCTCATACTTATATCCTTTAAGCACAAAGTCTTATCCATAAACCTAATTTCAATGTCAACCACAACAATAATGTTCTTATGTTCCTTGTAGTTTGTTGTACCACTCCAGTTATCAACGCACATTCATCACACAGCACCGAGAACAAGTTGAAGTTACCCACAGTAGTCTCCGGGATCTTCCTCATTTCCACCTCTCCTTCCATCCTTCCTTTTGATCATCTGCTTCGCTCCACTGACCAGCTTCGTTTCTTGTCCTGATCGATTTACCACACGACCATTACTACAAATCTTCATGTTTTCTTCAATCAGTCGCTGTATCTTTCTCCTGGCTTCCACAGACTCCTCCTTAACCTGCTGGAAAACTATTCAACTCAGGGCATCGTTAGTTCCGTTCACAGAGCGCATAATGTACGTCCAGTAGTAGACTTTCCTGGCAAGGGGCTCAGTTATATTGTAGAAGCCGTTGTTCTGGTTGAAACATTGGAAATGTTCATGAGTAATGATCCTGAGTCTGTGGGTGTCTTCCTCCTTGGCCATAATTATATTGTCTTTGTAATTAACTAGATATATTTCACTCGCTACACGACCTGAGGAGGGTAACCTTGTATTGTTCAACGCTGAGTGAAGCGTATGTTTACACTGCACTGATAACTTGAAACAAATCAGAGTTGGTTATCATGAGTTAATTTCTCAATGAATATAGCAAAATAAACATATGCGGCTTCAGCTAATTCAAATTGTCTTCCAAGAAACAACAACTCTGATGCCAAACTAATGAGGAATTATCTTGACTCCCGATATATAAATAAGACGATTGCAACCCAACCAGAGTACGAGTGGGGTTAGAACCCATGGCAAGTGAGTCGTAACACTCCAGGCTAGTGCGTAAGCCACTGGGCCAGCTGGCTATAATAAGTGCCATCCAACTAGATTTAATTATACACCATAGGGCCCATGCTAACCTCCCTATGGTGCATAAATATACCTACTTAGATGAATCTTACTGATGCCAGCTGAGTGGCTTACGCACTTACCTGGAGTTTTACGACGCACTTCCCATGTGTTCTAACCCCACTCGTCTGAAGTCAGAATTTAAATAATCAGGCTAACAGCATTCAAAATGTAGGTAATTAGATGGGGGACTAATAAATTGTGGTTCTTATGTTGGAGTGTCGACGAAAAACTGAAGTTTCTTATCTTCATAAGTGGGAGTGGGAGGGGTTGGATTTGAGAGGGACTTGCACATCGGAGCTTGTTTCTTGGGTGGTATTGAAAATTGGGTTGGTCAAATTGTAAAGGACCTGCCTAGTATGGGCCAACAGGCCTGCTGCAGTGTTCCTACTTTCTTATGTTCTTATATACCATTATCCATTGTAGAGGTTTATCATATCACTGTTGATACTACAACGTAACTTAAGCCGTGTTAACAGTGATACTGCCTACAGTTTACCGCTCATAATGTTACCTACCTTCCTGGGTCTAATGAATTATAATAATTGTTTTAACAGTACCCGACGTACAGTGTCTCTGTTGTTGCAGCCAACACACAAACTAGTGAAGGTAACATGCCATGACTCATTAGACTGTTACTGTTGGCACGTAAGTGGTCACCAGCGGATACTTCTGTGTTGTCATTATTGGAACCTCAGTTAAACCACTGAGTTGTTACTAGTAATTTTACCAAAGTATACTACTGTTATAATACTAGTGGATCATACTAGGTGTATAGTGTATGGGTGTATAGTTGAAGATTGAGACACTTACGCAGCATATGGGAATCTTTATTCACGAAACGTTTCGCCACATAGTGGCTTCATCAGTCCAATACAAAGAGGAAGGCGTAAGGAGAGTAGGAGTATGAGGTAATCAGTCCCTCAACCTGGAGTCGATGTGTTCAGTCCATCAATCTTGTAGAACCTGCAAGATGGACTGAACACATCGACTCCAGGCTGAGGGACTGATTACCTCATACTCCTACTCTCCTTACGCCTTCCTCTTTGTATTGGACTAATGAAGCCACTATGTGGCGAAACGTTTCCTGAATAAAGATTCCCATATGCTGCATAAGTGTCTCAATCTTCAACTTGTCGGTTTTTCAAACCATTCATCACATGGGTGTATAGTGTACAAGTGCGTAGGGTCAACAGTACATAACAACGGCTATAATACTGTTGGTCACCATCAAGTACCTAATCAAATTTTCTTTCCCTTTCAATTCATATTTTTCATATTATTAATGTAAACTATATAATAAATACATCATGATAATACTTTTCTGTATTACATTTCCCTGTCGCAAGAGACGTAGTGGCGCCATCGTAAATTTGTATGAAAAATGATGACTAGAGGAGCAGCTCGGTAATGAAATACCATACACAGTATTATCTCTTATTTACAACTCTGCAGCAAGCTTACTGGCCCATGCTAGGCAGGTTCTTCCTGAAATCAGACATATTTGTCTGATTTACTTTTCTTCTAATTTCTTCTGATTTCTTCTAATATCACAATTATTTTTTCACTGTCATCTACCTGGTCCATAATTACTATCACATTTGCTTTGTCTGTTTCGTAAGGTGAAGTCCAGGATCTTACCTTAATTTATGGTATAACTTAACAAATCTTTGATGACAGTTGTGTTGTAGAGGAGCTCACAGCTCTACAACACAATTGTCATCAAAGATTTGTTAAGTTATACCATGAATTAAGTAAAGATCCTGGACTTCACCTTACGAAACAGACAAAGGAAATGCGATAGTAATTATGGACAAGGTAGATTATAAGGGAAAAATAAACGTGATATTAGAAGACAGGGGAACTCAGACGCTTCTTAAACTACCCAATATTTTAGCTTCAATATTCTTAAAAGGCGGATTTTCCACTCATCCATCAGAACATTATATTCTTAACGGATCATTTATCAGAGGTGATCGACACCATGCCCAGCCCTTCTAGGGTAGGGTAGGTGCCTGAGCCCGAGCCTTTAGCTCATAAGACTGTCATTCCCATTTGCCCCCTTGGGGCGGGGATGGCAGACCAGAGAGGCCTAGCTTGTGGCTAGGCCTGGGGACAGTTGGTCCCAAAGATGAGGAGGTACTTGTGCCTCCTCCCATGGGAGACTTAGGTCTCAGACACTCCCTAAAGAGGGAGTCAAGGCCGGGCCACCACTTGGAAAAGGCCCGGGCCGGGAGAATACCGGCTAATCTTTAGTAATAATAATAATAATAATATCAGAGGTTTGATATATAAAGGTTACTTCTGCATACTGGTGTTTTTCCCCTTCTCATTCTCGTCACTGGTTCACTACCCAACCTACACACCTTTGTGTTGCGTTGAGTACATAATGTTCTTTGTGTTGCGTTGAGTACATAATGTTCTTTGTGTTGCGTTGAGTACATAATGTTCTTTGTGTTGCGTTGAGTACTTGATGTTGGCAGCAGGCGAATGGCTCTGTGTTGCCATTGCTTCCTCCTCCCTCCATGTCAATATTGACTTTTGCACATAAAAGGAGAGTTGGGGGAACGTATAATAGTTAATGTGTACCTTAACTCTGCCAGCAGTGCTGCACTGGGAGAGCAATTAGTAGTCTGGACAGAGCGCATATCGCATTAGTTTCCGCAGTGACGCTGCAACAAACACCTTTGTAAAACGTCTGTAGAATTCTTGATAACTGCAAAGATATCAGCGGAAAGTGTTAGTAACATTGTGTTAGTAAGTGTTAGTAACGTTGCGTCAGTGTTAATAGTGTTGTGTCATTATCAGTAACGTTGCGTCAGTGTTAATAGCGTTGCTTCAGAAAGTGTAAATTTTGCGTCAGTAAGTGTCAATAAAGCTGCGTTAGTAAGTGTCAATAAAATTGCGTCAGTGTCAATAAAGTTGCGTCAGAATCAATAACGATGCGTCATTGTTAATAACGTTGCTTCAGAAATGTCAATAGCGTTGCGTCAATGTCAGTAACGTTGCGTCAGCACGTATCAATAACGTTGCTTCAGAAAATGTCAATAAAGTTGCGTCTTCAAGTGTCATTAACGTTGCGTCAGTGTCACTAACTCTGCCTCAGCTGCAGCAAGTGTCACTAACTCTGCCTCAGCTGCAGCAAGTGTCACTAACTCTGCCTCAGCTGCAGCAAGTGTCACTAACTCTGTCTCAGCTACAGCAAGTGTCACTAACTCTGCCTCAGCTGCAGCAAGTGTCACTAACTCTGTCTCAGCTACAGCAAGTGTCACTAACTCTGTCTCAGCTACAGCAAGTGTCACTAACTCTGCCTCAGCTACAGCAAGTGTCACTAACTCTGCCTCAGCTACAGCAAGTGTCACTAACTCTGCCTCAGCTACAGCAAGTGTCACTAACTCTGCCTCAGCTGTGCCAAGTGTCACTAACCCTGCCTCAGCTACAGCAAGTGTCACTAACCCTGCCTCAGCTACAGCAAGTGTCACTAACTCTGCCTCAGCTGCAGCAAGTGTCACTAACTCTGCCTCAGCTGCAGCAAGTGTCACTAACTCTGCCTCAGCTGCAGCAAGTGTCACTAAACTCTGCCTCAGCTGCAGCAAGTGTCACTAACCTGCCTCAGCTCAAAGCAAGTGTCACTAACTCTGCCTCAGCTGCAGCAAGTGTCACTAACCTGCCTCAGCTACAGAAGTGTCACTAACCCTGCCTCAGCTACAGCAAGTGTCACTAACTCTGCCTCAGCTGCAGCAAGTGTCACTAACTCTGCCTCAGCTGCAGCAAGTGTCACTAACTCTGCCTCAGCTGCAGCAAGTGTCACTAACTCTGCCTCAGCTGCAGCAAGTGTCACTAACTCTGCCTCAGCTGCAGCAAGTTGTCACTAACTCTGCCTCAGCTGCAGCAAGTGTCACTAACTCTGCCTCAGCTGCAGCAAGTGTCACTAACTCTGCCTCAGCTACAGCAATTGTCACTAACTCTGCCTCAGCTACAGCAAGTGTCACTAACTCTGCCTCAGCTACAGCAAGTGTCACTAACTCTGCCTCAGCTGCAGCAAGTGTCACTAACTCTGCCTCAGCTACAGCAAGTGTCACTAACTCTGCCTCAGCTACAGCAATTGTCACTAACTCTGCCTCAGCTCAGCAAGTGTCACTAACTCTGCCTCAGCTACAGCAAGTGTCACTAACCTCTGCCTCAGCTCAGCAAGTGTCACTAACTCTGCCTCAGCTGCAGCAAGTGTCACTAACTCTGCCTCAGCTGCAGCAAGTGTCACTAACTCTGCCTCAGCTGCAGCAAGTGTCACTAACTCTGCCTCAGCTACAGCAAGTGTCACTAACTCTGCCTCAGCTACAGCAAGTGTCACTAACTCTGCCTCAGCTACAGCAAGTGTCACTAACTCTGCCTCAGCTACAGGCAAGTGTCACTAACTCTGCTCAGCTGCAGCAAGTGTCACTAACTCTGCCTCAGTGCAGCAAGTGTCACTAACTCTGCCTCAGCTACAGCAAGTGTCACTAACTCTGCCTCAGCTGCAGCAAGTGTCACTAACTCTGCCTCAGCTGCAGCAAGTGTCACTAACTCTGCCTCAGCTACAGCAAGTGTCACTAACCTGCCTCAGCTAGCAAGTGTCCATAACTCTGCCTCAGCTGCAGCAAGTGTCACTAACTCTGCCTCAGCTACAGCAAGTGTCACTAACCCTGCCTCAGCTACAGCAAGTGTCACTAACTCTGCCTCAGCTACAGCAAGTGTCACTAACTCTGCCTCAGCTACAGCAAGTGTCACTAACTCTGCTCAGCTACAGCAAGTGTCACTAACCCTGCCTCAGTCTACAGCAAGTGTCACTAACTCTGCCTCAGCTGCAGCAAGTGTCACTAACTCTGCCTCAGCTACAGCAAGTGTCACTAACTCTGTCTCAGCTACAGGAAGTGTCACTAACCCTGCCTCAGCTGCAGCAAGTGTCACTAACTCTGTCTCAGCTACAGGAAGTGTCACTAACCCTGCCTCAGCTGCAGCAAGTGTCACTAACTCTGCCTCAGCTGCAGCAAGTGTTAACACACACACAACACACACACCACACACACACACACACACACACACACACACACACACAACACACCACACACAACACACACACACACACACACACACACACACACACACACACATACACACACACACACACACACACGCCCACACACCCACCCTCCCACACACACACACACACCCACACACACACACACAGTAGAGACAGGAAGGACTCTGGGGGGACAGACCAGATGGGGACACCAGCAAGGAATACACCAACAAGCGTTGGACGACATACATACAGATGAGGAGGAGGTGAAGAAACTGCTAAGGGACATCGATACCTCAAAGGCAATGGGACCGGACAACATCTCCCCGTGGGTCCTTAGAGAGGGAGCAGATATGTTGTGCGTGCCACTTACCACAATCTTCAACACGTCCCTGGAAACTGGGCAACTACCTGAGGTATGGAAGACGGCAAATGTAGTTCCCATTTTTAAAAAAGGAGACAGAAAAGAGGCAATAAACTATAGACCTGTGTCACTGACGTGTATAGTATGCAAAGTTATGGAGAAGATTATCAGGAGGAGAGTGGTGGAGCACCTGGAACGGAACAGGAGTATAAATGCCAACCAGCACGGATTCATGGAAGGCAAATCCTGTGTCACAAACCTTCTGGAGTTTTATGATAAAATAACAGAAGTAATACACGAGAGAGAGGGGTGGGTTGATTGCATCTTCTTGGACTACAAGAAGGCCTTTGACACAGTTCCTCACAAGAGATTAGTACAGAAGCTAGAGCATCAGGCGCATATAACAGGAAGGGCACTGCAATGGATCAGAGAATACCTGACAGGGAGGCAACAACGAGTCATGGTACACATATGATGTATCACAGTGGGCACCTGTGACGAGCGGGGTCCCACAAGGGTCGGTCCTAGACCAGTGCTATTTTTGGTATATGTGAACGACATGATGGAAGGGTTAGACTCAGAAGTGTCCTGTTTGCAGATGATGTAAGTTAATGGAGGAGAATTAAATCAGATGAGGACCAGGCAGGACTTCAAAGAGACCTGGACAGACTGGACACCTGGTCCAGCAAAATGGCTTCTCGAATTTAATCCTGCCAAATGCAAAGTCATGAAGATAGGGGAAGGGCACAGAAGACCGCAGACAGAGTATAGGCTAGGTGGCCAAAGACTGCAAACCTTACTCAAGGAGAAAGATCTTGGGGTGAGTATAACACCGAGCATGTCTCCGGAAGCACACATCAATCAGATAACTGCTGCAGCATATTGGCGCCTGGCAAACTGAGAACAGCATTCCGATACCTTAGTAAGGAATCATTCAAGACACTGTACACCGTGTATGTCAGGCCCATAGGAGTATGCGCAAACCCGTTTGGAACCCGCACTTGATAAAGCACGTCAAGAAACTAGAGAAAGTACAAAGTTTTGCGACAAGGTTAGTTCCAGAGCTAAGGGGAATGTCCTATGAAGAAAGATTAAGGGAAATCGGCCTGACGACACTGGAGGACAGGAGGGTCAGGGAAGACATGATAACGACATATAAAATACTGCGTGGAATAGACAAGGTGGACAAAGACAGGATGTTCCAGGGAGGGGACACAGAAACAAGAGGCCACAATTGGAAGTTGAAGACACAAATGAGTCAGAGAGATATTAGAAAGTATTTCTTCAGTCATAGAGTTGTCAGGCAGTGGAATAGCCTAGAAAATGACGTAGTGGAGGCAGGAACCATACACAGTTTTAAGACGAGGTCTGATAAAGCTCATGGAGCGGGGAGAGAGAGGGCCCAGTAGCAACCGGTGAAGAGGCGGGGCCAGGAGCTAAGACTCGACCCCTGCAACCACAAATAGGTGAGTACAAATAGGTGAGTACACACACACACACACACACACACACACACACACACACACACACACACACACTCACACACACGCACACACACACGCACACACAAGAGCTGAGTCTCGACCCCTCAACGACGACTCAAGGAGAAAGATCTTGGGGTGACCATAACACCGAGCACATCACCGGAGGCACACATCAACCAAATAACCGCTGCAGCATACGGGCGCCTGGCAAACCTGAGAATAGCATTCCGATACCTTAATAAGGAATCGTTAGGCCCATACTGGAGTATGCAGCACCAGTCTGGAACCCACACCTGGTCAAGCACGTCAAGAAGTTAGAGAAAGTACAAAGGTTTGCAACAAGGCTAGTCCCAGAGCTCAAGGGAATGTCGTACGAGGAAAGGTTAAGGGAAATCGGACTGACGACACTGGAGGACAGAAGGATCAGGGGAGACATGATAACGACATACAAGATACTGCGGGGAATAGACAAGGTGGACAGAGATAGGATGTTCCAGAGAGGGGACACAGGGACAAGGGGTCACAACTGGAAGCTGAAGACTCAGACGAGTCACAGGGACGTTAGGAAATATTTCTTCAGTCATAGAGTTGTCAGCAAGTGGAATAGCCTAGCAAGTGAAGTAGTGGAGGCAGGAACCATACATAGTTTTAAGAAGAGGTATGACAAAGCTCAGGAAGCAGAGAGAGGATCCAGTAGCGATCAGTGAAGAGGCGGGGCCAGGAGCTGAGTCTCGACCCCTGCAACCACAATTAGGTGAGTACAATTAGGTGAGTACACACACACACACACACACACACACAAACTGGAGGACCAAGCAAGGATAACAGGGAAGGCACTACAATGGATCAGGGAATACTTGTCAGGAAGACAGCAGCGAATCATGGTACGTGGCGAAGTGTCAGAGTAGGCACCTGTGACCAGCGGGGTCCCACAGGGGTCAGTCCTGGGACCAGTGCTGTTTCTGGTATTTGTGAACGACAGGACGGAAGGAATAGACTCCGAACTGTCCCTGTTTGCAGATGACGTGAAGTTGATAAGAAGAATTCATTCGATCGAAGACCAGGCAGAACTACAAAGTGATCTGGACAGGCTGCAGACCTGGTCCAGCAATTGGCTCCTGGAGTTCAACCCCATCAAGTGCAAAGTCATGAAGATTGGGGAAGGGCAAAGAAGACCGCAGACGGAGTACAGTCTAGGGAGGCCAGAGACTACAAACCTCACTCGAGGAAAAAGATCTTGGGGTGAGTATAACACCAGGCACATCTCCTGAAGCGCACGTGAACCAAATAACTGCTGCAGCATATGGGCGCCTAGAAAACCTCAGAACAGCATTTCGACATCTTAATAAGGAATCGTTCAGGACCCTGTACACCGTGTACGTTAGGCCCATATTGGAGTATGCGGCACCAGTTTGGAACCCACACCTAGCCAAGCACATAAAGAAACTAGAGAAAGTGCAAAGGTTTGCAACAAGACTAGTCCCAGAGCTAAGAGATATGTCCTACGAGGAGAGTTTAAGGGAAATCAACCTGACGACACTGGAGGACAGGAGAAGTAGGGAGGACATGATAAGGACATACAAAATACTGAGAGGAATTGAAAAGGTGGACAAGGACAGTATGTTCCAGAGATGGGACACAGCAACAAGGGGACACTGTTGGAAGTTGAAGACACAGATGAATCACAGGGATGTTAGGAAGTATTTCTTCAGCCACAGAGTAGTCAGGAAGTGGAATAGTTTGGGAAGCGATGTAGTGGAGGCAGGATCCATACATAGCTTTAAGCAGAGGTATGATAAAGCTTACGGTTCATGGAGAGTGACCTAGTAGCGACCAGTGAAGAGGAGGGGCCAGGAGCTTGGACTCGACCCCTGGAACCTCAACTAGGTGAATACACACACACACACACACACACACACTGGGAAGGAGAGACTGAGAGCATTATCTCAGTAACAAGAGAGGACATGACCAAACTGACAAATTTTCAGAGATTTGGGCAGTATTTGAGAAAAGAACCTACTAATTAGATTGACATTCAAGACAAAAATTATGTGAAACAAGATCCTGCAGAGGAAACCACAGTAGAAGGATTCCCCAAAATTCCAGCGAGTGTGCCTCGACCGTGATAGAACACAAAATGAACAGGAACAGCTGAGAAACAGATTTACAAGGTGCTAGAAGCAGGAAGGGGAGACAGAACAGGTACCAACAGACAGGGAAGAGAAGCTTTAGGGGGAATAACTAAAACAACTGCCCACATAACTACCTACAGCATTCTCTCAACCACTACCCTACCACCTTACACCAGCCGAACACAATAACCTGAAACAAACTACATTCCACACCTAGTCTCTGCCCCCTTTAGCACTAATACCACCACAACACCAGCCTTCACTTATATCCAGCCCTGTCTACCACACGTTCAGACAGTACCATCCCTTCTCATAATCCCTGAAAACAGTTCAGGAAAGGAAGCTGAAGGTATGGTATACAAACTCATAAGGAAAAACAAATAAGGGTAACAAGTAGCAGGAAAGAATCACTGAGGTATCCCCCGGGCACTCACGGAGGAAAAGCTCAAACGGGTGATAACAGATGTGATCTTCCCTCCTGGACATCAGATCCTGAGGGAAAACAGAGGATACAGAGGGGAAGGAGGACTTGTACTGCTCATCAAAAACCAGTGGACTTTTGAGATGAGAGGACTAGTGAGAGGTGAAGAGGAAAAACTACATAGTAGGATCTCTTCTAAAAGGGGGTGCAGAGTGATGATAGCAGTGATGTACAACCTGTCACTGAATAGCAGGAGACACAGACAATAATTTTTTTTTATTATTACTCACTGGCCGATTCCCACCAAGGCAGGGTGGCCAGAAAAAAAAAAACTTTCACCATCACTCACTCCATCACTGTCTTGCCAGAAGGGTGTTTTACACTGCAGTTTTTAAACTGCAGCATTAACACCCCTCCTTCAGAGTGCAGGCACTGTACTTCCCATCTCCAGGACTCAAGTCCGGCCTGCCGGTTTCCCTGAACCCCTTCATAAATGTTACTTTGCTCACACTCCAACAGCACGTCAAGTATTAAAAACCATTTGTCTCCATTCATTCCTATCAAACACGCTCACGCAAGCCCGCTGGAAGTCCAAGCCTCTCGCACACAAAATCTCCTTTACCCCCTCCCTCCAACCTTTCCTAGGCCGACCCCTACCCCGCCTTCCTTCCGCTACAGACTGACACACTTTCATTCTCTCTACATGTACAAACCACATCAACAACCCTTCCTCAGCCCTCTGGACAGCAGTTTTGGCAATCCCGCACCTCCTCCTAACATTGCCCTCAGACATGACATCTCCACTGCCTCCCGCCTTCTCGCTGCAACATTCATCACCCATGCTTCACACCCATATAAGAGTGTTGGTAAAACTATACTCTCATACATTCCCCTTTTTGCCTCCAAGGACAAAGTTCTTTGTCTCCACAGACTCCTAAGTGCACCACTCACCCTTTTCCCCTCATCAATTCTATGATTCACCTCATCTTTCATATGTCCATCAGCTGACATTTCCACTCCCAAATATCTGAATACATTCACCTCCTCCATACTCTCTCCCTCCAGTCTGATATCCAATCTTTCATCACCTAATCTTTTTGTTATCCTCATAACCTTACTCTTTCCTGTATTCACTTTTAATTTTCTTCTTTTACATACCCTACCAAATTCATCCACCAATCTCTGCAACTTCTCTTCAGAATCTCCCAAGAGCACAGTGTCATCAGCAAAGAGCAGCTGTGACAACTCCCACTTTATGTGTGATTCTTTATCTTTTAACTCCACGCCTCTTGCCAAGACCCTCGCATTTACTTCTCTTACAACCCCATCTATAAATATATTAAACAACCACGGTGACATCACACATCCTTGTCTAAAACCTACTTTTACTGGGAAATAATCTCCCTCTTTCCTACATATTCTAACTTGAGCCTCACTATCCTCGTAAAAACTCTTCACTGCTTTCAGTAACCTACCTCCTATACCATACATCTGCCACATTGCCCCCCTATCCACCCTGTCATACGCCTTTTCCAAATCCATAAATGCCACAGAAACCTCTTTAGCCTTATCTAAATACTGTTCACTTATATGTTTCACTGTAAACACCTGGTCCACACACCCCCTACATTTCCTAAAGCCTCCTTGTTCATCTGCTATCCTATTCTCCGTCTTACTCTTAATTCTTTCAATAATAACTCTACCATACACTTTACCAGGTATACTCAACAGATTTATCCCCATATAATTTTTGCACTCTCTTTTGTCCCCTTTGGGGTGCAGAGTGATGATAGCAGTGATGTACAACCTGTCACTGAATAGCAGGAGACACAGACAATAATTTTTTTTTATTATTACTCACTGGCCGATTCCCACCAAGGCAGGGTGGCCAGAAAAAAAAAAACTTTCACCATCACTCACTCCATCACTGTCTTGCCAGAAGGGTGTTTTACACTGCAGTTTTTAAACTGCAGCATTAACACCCCTCCTTCAGAGTGCAGGCACTGTACTTCCCATCTCCAGGACTCAAGTCCGGCCTGCCGGTTTCCCTGAAACCCCTTCATAAATGTTACTTTGCTCACACTCCAACAGCACGTCAAGTATTAAAAACCATTTGTCTCCATTCATTCCTATCAAACACGTCACGCAAGCCCGCTGGAAGTCCAAGCCTCTCGCACACAAAATCTCCTTTACCCCCTCCCTCCAACCTTTCCTAGGCCGACCCCTACCCCGCCTTCCTTCCGCTACAGACTGACACACTTTCATTCTCTCTACATGTACAAACCACATCAACAACCTTCCTCAGCCTCTGGACAGCAGTTTTGGCAATCCCGCACCTCCTCCTAACATTGCCCTCAGACATGACATCTCCACTGCCTCCCGCCTTCTCGCTGCAACATTCATCACCCATGCTTCACACCCATATAAGAGTGTTGGTAAAACTATACTCTCATACATTCCCCTTTTTGCCTCCAAGGACAAAGTTCTTTGTCTCCACAGACTCCTAAGTGCACCACTCACCCTTTTCCCCTCATCAATTCTATGATTCACCTCATCTTTCATATGTCCATCAGCTGACATTTCCACTCCCAAATATCTGAATACATTCACCTCCTCCATACTCTCTCCCTCCAGTCTGATATCCAATCTTTCATCACCTAATCTTTTTGTTATCCTCATAACCTTACTCTTTCCTGTATTCACTTTTAATTTTCTTCTTTTACATACCCTACCAAATTCATCCACCAATCTCTGCAACTTCTCTTCAGAATCTCCCAAGAGCACAGTGTCATCAGCAAAGAGCAGCTGTGACAACTCCCACTTTATGTGTGATTCTTTATCTTTTAACTCCACGCCTCTTGCCAAGACCCTCGCATTTACTTCTCTTACAACCCCATCTATAAATATATTAAACAACCACGGTGACATCACACATCCTTGTCTAAAACCTACTTTTACTGGGAAATAATCTCCCTCTTTCCTACATATTCTAACTTGAGCCTCACTATCCTCGTAAAAACTCTTCACTGCTTTCAGTAACCTACCTCCTATACCATACATCTGCCACATTGCCCCCCTATCCACCCTGTCATACGCCTTTTCCAAATCCATAAATGCCACAGAAACCTCTTTAGCCTTATCTAAATACTGTTCACTTATATGTTTCACTGTAAACACCTGGTCCACACACCCCCTACATTTCCTAAAGCCTCCTTGTTCATCTGCTATCCTATTCTCCGTCTTACTCTTAATTCTTTCAATAATAACTCTACCATACACTTTACCAGGTATACTCAACAGATTTATCCCCATATAATTTTTGCACTCTCTTTTGTCCCCTTTGCCTTTATACAAAGGAACTATGCATGCTCTCTGCCAATCCCTAGGTACCTTACCCTCTTCCATACATTTATTAAATAATAGCACCAACCACTCCAAAACTATATCCCCACCTGCTTTTAACATTTCTATCTTTATCCCATGAATCCCAGTTGCTTTACCACTTTCCTTTTACCTACTGCCTCACGAACTTCCCCCACACTCACAACTGGCTCTTCCTCACTCCTACAAGATGTTATTCCTCCTTGCCCTATACACGAAATCACAGCTTCTCTATCTTCATCAACATTTAACAATTCCTCAAAATATTCCCTCCATCTTCCCAATACCTCTAACTCTCCATTTAATAACTCTCCTCTCCTAATTTTAACTGACAAATCCATTTATTCTCTAGGCTTCCTTAACTTGTTAATCTCACTCCAAAATTTTTTCTTATTTTCAACAAAATTTGTTGATAACATCTCACCCACTCTCTCATTTGCTCTCTTTTTACATTGCTTCACCCACTCTTTTAATCTCTCTCTTTTTCTCCATATACTCTTCCCTCCTTGCATCACTTCTACTTTGTAAAAACTTCTCATATGCTAACTTTTTCTCCCTTAATACTCTCTTTACACCATCATTCCACCAATCGCTCCTCTTCCCTACCGCACCCACTTTCCTGTAACCACAAACTTCTGCTGAACACTCTAACACTACATTTTTAAACCTACCCCATACATCTTCGACCCCCATTGCCTATGCTCTCATTAGCCCATCTCTCCTATAATAGTTGAACATTAAAATGGTATAAAATACCGACAGGTTGTTAGGTAAGACACATATGCAACAGTTAGGTATCTTTATTTCGAAACGTTTCATACCATGGAACAATGCTCTTCTCCAGACTGAGGGACTGACCACCTCAAAACTTTAAGGGTGATGGACTGATTACATCGTCTTCAAGTATCTTCTGCTTCTATCAACTTTTCTGTACTCGACTGAAGAAGCCTACTGTGTAGGCGAAACGTTTCGAAATAAAGATACCTAACTGTTGCATATGTGTCTTACCTAACAACCTATAATAGTTGTTTATATCTTACCCTAACTGCCTCCTCTTTTAGTTTATAAACCTTCACCTCTCTCTTCCCAGATGCTTCTATTCTCCTTGTATCCCATCTACCTTTTACTCTCAGTGTAGCTACAACTAAAAAGTGATCTGATATATCTGTGGCCCCTCTATAAACATGTACATCCTGAAGTCTACTCAACATTCTTCTATCTACCAATACATAATCCAACAAACTACTCTCATTTCGCCCTACATCATATCTTGTATAATTATTTATCCTCTTTTTCTTAAAATATGTATTACCTATAACTAAACCCCTTTCTATACAAAGTTCAATCAAAGGGCTCCAATTGTCATTTACACCTGGCTCCCCAAACTTATCTACCACACCCTCTCTAAAAGTTTCTCCTACTTTAGCATTCAGGTCCCCTACCACAATTACTCTCTCACTTGGTTCAAAGGTTCCTATACATTCACTTAATATCTCCCAAAATCTCTCTCTCTCCTCTGCATTCCTCTCTTCTCCAGGTGCATACACGCTTATTATGACCCACTTCTCGCATCCAACCTTTACTTTAATCCACATAATACTTGAATTTACACATTCATATTCTCTCTACTCCTTCCATAACTGATCCTTCAATATTATTGCTACCCCTTCCTTAGCTCTAACTCTCTCAGATACTCCAGATTTAATCCCATTTATTTCTCCCACCGAAACTCTCCTACCCCCTTCAGCTTTGTTTTGCTTAGGGCCAGGACATCCAACTTCTTTTCATTCATAACATCAGCAATCATCTGTTTCTTGTCATCCGCACTACATCCACGCACATTCAAGCATCCCAGTTTTATAAAGTTTTTCTTCTTCTCTTTTTTAGTAAATGTCTACAGGAGAAGGGGTTACTAGCCCATTGCTCCCGGCATTTTAGTCGCCTCATACGACACGCATGGCTTACGGAGGAAAGATTCTTTTCCACTTCCCCATGGACAATAGAAGAAAGAAAGAAGAACAAGAGCTATTTAGAAAAAGGAGAAAAACCTAGATGTATGTATACATATATGCATGTGCGTGTCTGTGAAGTGTGACCAAAGTGTTAGTAGGAGTAGCAAGATATACCTGTTATCTAGCGAGTTTATGAGACAGAAAAAGACACCAGCAATCCTACCATCATGCAAAACACTTACAGGTTTCTGTTTCACAGTCATCTGGCAGGACGGTAGTACTTCCCTGGGTGGTTGCTGTCTACCAACCTACTACCTACAAGATGCTGTAGATGGAGCTAGAAAGCTTCGTGTACCAACATGTAAGGGTCACAATCAGATTGATGTGAGATGATGAAAGTTGGATTAATCTTATGGAGAAGGGAGAGAGTGGACCTAGTAGCGACCAGCAAAATAGAACCAGGAGCTGTGACTCGATCCCTGCAACCACAAATAGGTGAGTACTCATGCACACACACATACACACATACATACACACAAAGACAGGATGTTCCAGAGATGGGACACAGCAACAAGGGGACACAGTTGGAAGTTGAAGACACAGATGAATCACAGGGATGTTAGGAAGCATTTCTTCAGCCACAGATTAGTCAGGAAGTGGAATAGGTTGGGAAGCGATGTAGTGGAGGCAGGNATCCATACATAGCTTTAAGCAGAGGTATGATAAAGCTCACGGTTCAGGGCAGAGTGACCTATAGGACAGTCGATGAGGCGGGGCCTGGTGCTTGACTCGACATCTGCAACCTCAAACTAGTGTAGTACCAACTAGGTAGTACAAATGCACCACATTGCGTCACACACAGAATACAGTCTAGGGGCAAAGACAGCAAGGACTCACTCAAGGAAAGGGTCTTACGGGTGGAGTATGGGGCGTCCTGCAAAGTTAAGAATGAGTTTCGACACTTTAATATGGAATCGTTCAGACTCTTTACACCGTGTACGTCAGGCCCATATTGGAGTATGCAGCATACAGTGTGGAACCCACATTGGTCAGGCACATCAAGAAAATTAGAGAAAGTGCAGCAAGACTAGTCACAGAGATGAGGGGTTTGTCTTACGAGGAGAGGGTAAGGGAACTCACGCTGACAACACTGAAGGACAGGAGGGATAAGCCGAACATGATGAAAAAACATATAATAGTAGGAGATTGACAAGGAAGACAGGGACAAGATATTTAGAGATGTGACACTAACCAAGGGGTCTACATGGAAGTTGAAAACTCAGAAGAACTCAGGGTGTTAGGAAGTACTTCTTGAGTCATAGAGTTGTCAGGAAAGTGGAAACACTCTGGAGAGTGCGTAGTGGAAGCCGACTCCAAGACATGAGATTTAAGAGGGCGTATGATTAACCTCATAGAGCAGGAGTGGTTGTGCAGGGCCAGGAGCTATGCACTCACATCGAGTGAGTCCGTTAGGTGAGTCACACTCATATACCAACAACCCAAAACACCAACTCCATCACCAGTACCAACATACTCACCAATCCAACCCAATTTCCATCACTAACCACTCATCAATCCACAACCCCACACAAGGTTTAGGAGAGGAAGACATGAACCAGCTGAAAATTTTTAGAGAATAAGAGGGTCAAAAGATGATGAAATCTTCAGTCAAATTGATTTCCAGCAAAAACATGGTGGTTGAAACGGATTCTGCAGAGAGAGGGGCTCATTAAAACAGAGGAGGGTACTCGACCACAAACAGAACATGAACAGAAAAATAGAAACTGAAGAGGATACCAGAAATTGCTAGGGAAGGAAAGAGAGTCTATAGTTGACAGATGGGCAGAGAGAAATTATCACCATCCTCTGAACTACCTACAGAAGACCCTCAACTGCAATAAAAAAAAGGGCGTCCAAAACAACCCACACTCCATAAACCCTTCCACACACAGACTCCACATCCAGAGCCCAAGAGTACTGCCAGTGTCTCTAAACCCACAATCCAACAACCCCCCAGGAACATTATTGAAATGAAGTGAAGGGTTTGGTAACCAATCAGAGAATATTACTATGTGAAAGTGACTTGAATAATTATGGAGACATCCCCAGACATCGTATCACCTCACGAACGAACTCATGGGGAGTGATAGAAAGAATGCGATGTTTCCATCAGATATCTGATCTGAGGAAAAGATAGACATGGGAGCAGAGGGGAAGAGGAATTGCATGTTCATCCAAAATCCAGTGGAGATTTGAGGAAATGGAGTACAGGAAAATGGAGTGAGAGACTACATACTAAGAACATTTCAGACTGGGGTTTCCCAAGAGTGGTGAGTGCAGTATATATGACCCACACAGAATAGCAGGAGGCCAAGAGAGAATATAGATTAATACAAACAGGAACAATGGTTGGAACCACTAGCTGAGGTGGGCATGAAGCAACCTACAAAGGGTAGGATAAAAAATACTAGTTGTGGGTGATATCACTACAATGAGATGACTGGAAAAAACCTGCACACAAGTGGGGACCAGAGAACAAGATGATGGAGTTGGTAGTGAGAAAACTCAGCATCAACACGTCAGGGACATTACTAGAGGAGAGAAGAGAGGGAGGATGATCCATCGAGGCGGACCTCATATTTACTTGAGAAGTCGACCGGAGACATCACACATGAAAGGCCCCTCAGAGCTAGTGATCACGTCGTCTGGAACTCGAATATAATTGTGAGTTAAAAGGGAGGAGAGTGATGCAGCAAGAGAAGAATGGACGAAGCCAAACTACAAAGTAGGAAAATACACAGAGCTGGGGAAACATCTAGCATGAGGTACAATGGGAAAGAGAACGCCGGGAATAACAGTAAATCGAATGTAGTATACATGACGCTAAACCAAGATGGCAGAGAAGGATTCGTACCCAGGAAATAGAAACGACAGAAGACAAACGACCATTGTTTACTCAAAAGTGTAGAGGACAAAGTGAGCAAAGGGGAATATAAAGTATGATGAAAAGATCAGGAAAATAAGATTAACCGAAGAGCAGAAATGAATAAGTGCAGTGATAATGCAGGAGGTCCAGCAGCAATTACCGAGAATGTGTTAGCATCGAAAGCCAAACCTGACCAAGCTGTTGTATTAGCCACATCAGGAGGAAAACAAGTTAAGGATCAGGTATCAGACTGAGGAAAGAGGAGAAGCGTGGACAAAGAATGACAGAGAAGGTCTGTGAGGAGCTCAAAAGAGATTCATGGAAGTGTTTCAGTGGAGACAGAAGGAATGTGAAGTGGTACACCAAAAATGCTGGACAATTACATACAACAGAGGAGGAGTGGGGAAGAGGCTAATGAGTGAGATCTAAGTACCTCGAAGCGGTGGGATCTGGACATCTCTCCATCTTAACACATTCTATCGAAGCAGTGGCAAACTATCTGTAGGACGTGGAAAACGGCAAATGTAGTCTTCAATCTTTAGAAAGGAGACAGGAGAGTGGCATAAACTACAGACCAGGAGTAACTGACAAGCTAGTATGTAAGTCATGGAGAAGCTTCAGCAGGAGAAGAGACTGTGGAGCACTAGGAATGGAATGAGCTTATAAACGATAATCCAGAACGGTTTCAGGAAGATAAATTCTGTGTCACAATTTTATGTAAAGCTGACAGAAGTAAGTAGAAGAGGGAAGAGGGGAGGGAAACTGCATTTCTTGACTGCAGAGAGGTCTGGACATTGATTAGGCACAAAAGAGATTAGTGCAACAGCTGAAGTAGCAGGCGGGAAATAACAGAAAGCATTGCAGTGTATCAAAGACACCTGACGGAGGAAACATCGAGTATGTACGTGACGAGGTGTCAGAGTGGCACCTGTGACGAAGCGAAGTACCACGAAGGTCAGTCCAGGCACTGCTTTATGTGCAATTGAATGACATGAATGACAAAGGTGTCCCTTTTACACACATTATGAAAGCTTATGAGACGAAATCAAAGCAGATGAGATCAATGAGCAACAGAGGGATCGGACAGACTAACAACCTGGTCCAACAAACTGGCTCCTGGAAGCTTAACTTCACCACAATGCAAAGTCATGAAAGCGGAGCGTGAAGACAGAGTACTGGACTAGACGGTGGTCCAAGGAATGCAAACCTCACTAGAGGACATAGATCTGGGGTGACTATAATACCGAGCCACATCTTTACAGTGCCACACCTGAGTAAGGAATCATATAAGACTGTATTACCATCTATATCAATGCACATATTGGAGTATGCAGCACAGTATGGAATATCACTTGTTCAGTACTCAAAATTAGAGAAATGCAAAGGTTTGTAAAGACTGGTCCCGGGGTAATGGAATGTCTGACGAAGTGAGAGGTTAGGGTAAATCAACCTAACGACAACTGGAGGACATGAGGGACAGACGGGGCCCATGAGAGGAATTGACAGGGTGGATAGGACAGGCTGTTTCAGAGTTGATGGACACACCAAAAGGTGTAAAACCGAAGTGGAAGACTCAATAAGTCAAGGATGTATGGAAGTACTTTTTCAGCAGAGTTGTGGAAATGGAACAGTCGGAGGAGGTAAAGTAGTAGATACAGGAAATCAATAACGTAGTTTAGAGGTATTCTAGCTACATGGAGCAGTTTAGAATATGGATCCTAGTAGCTGCCAGCGATGAGCGGTGGCCAAGAGTATGAAACGACCCTGCAACACACATAGATGAGCACATCATCATCACTAACACACTCACCAACACCGACACACACTCCAATCTATCAACAATCACCAAACCAACACACTTCACCTACACACGACACAAACAACACCATCAACAACACACTCACCAATCTCCAATAGATCACACACAATCACAATACATCACAAATACTCATAACACCAACACACTCACCAACACGCAACACACACACAACACACTCACACACCAAACACACTGCATCAACACCAACACACACACCCAACACACTCATCAACACCAACACACTCACCACACCAACACACCACACCAACACACTCACAAGCACACTACACTCAAGACACCCAACGCACTCACAATCAACACAGTCACCAAACACAAACATCACTAACTCCAAACACTCACAACACAACACACTCACCAACACCAACACAGACACAAACACCACCAACACTCACCTTCACACCAACAGAGGAATATCTATGACAATGACAAGGCAGCAGAGTGATGATGGCACCACTAGCTGACATTGCCAGAAGGATCCACGTCAAGCAGACAAGATATTCATCATGAGGATTTCAACCAATAGAAAGCTAAGGAATCTGGAGCCGTTGGGGAGCAAAGTCATGGTGAACAAGATGCTGGCGACGGTCTTTCCAACTATCCAAATGTTAATAACAAACCCTGAGAGAGCGGGACGATGAACAGCAATGGCTATGACCTCACATTATTCACCTTGAAAGGTTCGACATAGAAATATTTTACTCACGAAAAGCGCTTAGGCGCTAGTGACCACGTGGTCTAGACTTTCGAATACATAGCTGAGCTAACAATGAAGAGTGAAGCATCACGAGGAACACGGGAGAAGCCAAACTTCCAGAAAGGGGACTACACAAGAATGAGACAATTCCTACATTAGGTGCAGTAGGTAAGTGAGCTAGAGGGAAAGACATTAAACGAAATGATTGAACACGTGACCACAAAGTGCAGGGAAACGGTAGGGAAGTTCGTACCAAAGGGCAACAGAAATAAGGGGAAGGACCAGAGTGAGCCCATGGTTTACCAAGAGGTGTAGAGAAATCAAAACCAGGTGTGTAAGAATGTGGAAAATGTGTAGTAGGCAAAGGATCCAGGAAACAGGGAGCTGAGTCGAAGAGCCAGAAATGAAATGTATGGATAAGGAGAGAAACCCAGCGTCAATACAAGAATGGCAAAGCATTAAAAGGCAAATCTGACCCGAAGTTGTTATACAGCTTCATCAGACAAAGATCAGGTGATCAGGTTGAGGATGGAAGGAGAGAGCCTCACATGGAACGACCAGGAAGTATATGAAGAGCTCAGCTCAATATTCAGGGAGGTAATCACAGTGAAGACAGAAAGGCTCTCAGAAAGCCGAGGTGGTAAGTTGCACCAGGAAGTGCTGCACACACTACACACAACCATAAGTCCTGAGAGAGGGAGCAGATGCACTGTGTGCTCCACTAAGAACAATCTTCAATTAATCTATCGAAACAGGGCAACTGTATGAGACGTGGAAGACAGCTAATGTATTCCCGATTTTTAAGAAAGGAGACAGGCTGAACTGAATTTCAGACATGTATTGCACGTAAAGTTATGGAGAAGATTATCAGGAAACCAGTGGTGGAGCACATAGAACGGAATGAGCTAATACATGACAACCAGCACGGCTTCAGAGGGAAGGGAAATCCTGCATCACGAACCTAATGAATTTCTATGACAAGGTAAGAGAAGTAAGATAGGAGAGAGAGGGATGGGTAGACTGCATCTTCTTGGACTTTAAGAATGTTTTCGACACAGCATTACACGAGAGACTGGTTGAAAAACTAGAGGAACAGGCAGGAATAGGAAGGAAAGTACTGCAATGGATCAGGGATACCTGTAGGAAGGAAACAACGTGCCTCGGTCAGAGACGAGCTGTCAGAGTGGATGCACGTGTCAAGTGGGGTTCCACAAATGTTAGTCCTAGGTTCGGTGCTGTTTCTTTTATATGTGAATGGTTTGACGGATGGGACAGTCAAGGTGTCCCTGTTCGCAGACGATGTGAAACTAATGAGGAGAAGACTTGCGGAAGAAGATAAGGTAAGACTACAAGGGAATCTGGACAGGCTGTAAGCCTGGTCTGACAAATGGCTCATGGAGTTGAACCTTAGCAATTGCAAAGCTATGAAGATTGGGGAACTTCAAAGGAGACCGCATACGGAGTAGTTTAAGAGGTCAAAGGCTGCAAAACTCACTCAAGGAAAATGGTCTTCGAATCAGCATCATACCGAGCGCATCTCCAGAGACGCACATCAACCAAATAACTGCTGCAGCATCCGGGCGCCTGGCAAACCTCAGGACAGCATTTCAACATCTAAGTAAGGAGTCATACACTACACTGTACAACATGTACGTCAGGGCCATATTGTAGTATGTACCACCAGGATGGAACCCACCCCTCGTCAAAGACGTTAGAGTAAGTGAAAAGGTTTGCATCAAGACTAGTCCCGGAACTGAGAGGTTTGTCCTACGAGGAGAGGTTAAAGAAACTCAACCTAACACCACTGGAAGACAGAATGAATAGGGGAGACATGATAATAACATATAAATTACTGAGAGATGTTTGAGAGATGTGACACGCCAACAAGTGGTCACAACTGGAAGTTGAAAACTCAGATAAGTCACAGGGATTTTAGGAATTATTTCTTCAGCCAGGAAGTTGAACAATCTGGAGAGTGATTTAGTGGAGGCAGGATCCACACAGAGCTAAAAGAAGAGGTATGATGAAGCTTATTGAACAGGGAGAGAGTCGACCTAGTAGCAACCGGTGAAGAGTCTGCACCAGGAGCTATGACTTGACCCCTGCGACCATAGTTAGGTAAGTATAATTAGGTGAGTACTCACAGCACCAACAGTTAAAATGATCACAATCACCAACAGTTAAAATGATCACAATATTCAAGCAATACGACGTAAAAAAATCGGTGAATTGCGTCGAGATCTCCAATAAAATAACGTTTTGAAAAAACAAAGAATTTTAAATGATCAAGTTGAGACATGGAGTTGAGTGTTGCGTCACTGTGTTGTGTTGCGTCATTGTGTTGTGTTGCGTTACTGTGTTGTGTTGCGTCACTGTGTTGTGTTGCGTCATTGTGCTGTGTTGCGTTACTGTGTTGTGTTGCGTTACTGTGTTGTGTTGCGTCACTGTGTTGTGTTGCGTCATGTGTTGTGTTGCGTCATGTGTTGTGTTGCGTTACTGTGTTGTGTTGCGTCACTGTGTTGTGTTGCGTCACTGTGTTGTGTTGCGTCACTGTGTTGTGTTGCGTTACTGTGTTGTGTTGCGTCACTGTGTTGTGTTGCGTCATTGTGTTGTGTTGCGTCATTGTGTTGTGTTGCGTTAC
Organism: Cherax quadricarinatus; assembly: GCF_026875155.1. Classification (NCBI taxonomy): domain Eukaryota; kingdom Metazoa; phylum Arthropoda; class Malacostraca; order Decapoda; family Parastacidae; genus Cherax; species Cherax quadricarinatus. The sequence goes on along the minus strand of NC_069425.1, from coordinate 3,926,514 downwards.
TGTGTTGTGTTGCGTACTGTGTTGTGTTGCGTTACTGTGTTGTGTTGCGTCACTGTGTTGTGTGCTCACGTGTTTTTTGCGTCCTGTGTTGTGATGCGGTCACTGGGTCGTGTGTTGCGTCACTGTGTTGTGTTGCGTCACTGTGTTGTGTTGCGTCACTGTGTTGTATATAACGTCTTTATTGACGCTCCTGGCGAGGGTCATGGGTCAGTGCTGGCGCCAGTGTCATGGGTCAGTGCTGGCGCCAGTGTCACGGGTTAGTGTTGGCGCCAGTGTCACGGGTTAGTGTTGGCGCCAGTGTCATGGGTTAGTGCTGGCGCCAGTGTCATGGGTCGGTGCTGGCGCGAGTGTCATGGGTCAGTGCTGGCGCCAGTGTCATGGGTTAATGTTGGCGCCAGTGTCATGGGATAGTGCTGGCGCCAGTGTCATGGGTTAGCGCTGGCGCCAGTGTCATGGGTTAGTACTGGCGCCAGTGTGATGGGTTAGTACTGGCGCCAGTGTCATGGGTTAGTGCTGACGCCAGTGTCATGGGATAGTGCTGGCGCCAGGGTGATGGGTTAGTACTGGCGCCAGTGTCATGGGTTAGTGCTGGCACCAGTGTCATGGGTTAGTGCTGGCGCCAGTGTCATGGGATAGTGCTGGCGCCAGTGTCATGGGTTAGTGCTGGCGCCAGTGTCATGGGTTAGTGCTGGCGCCAGTGTCATGGGTTAGTGCTGGCGCCAGTGTCATGGGTTAGTGCTGGCGCCAGTGTCATGGATCAGTACTGCCACCAGTGTCATGGGTTAGTGCTGGCGCCAGTGTCATGGATCAGTACTGGCGCCAGTGTCATGGGTTAGTGCTGGCGCCAGTGTCATGGGTTAGTGCTGGCGCCAGTGTCATGGATCAGTACTGCCGCCAGTGTCATGGGTCAGTGCCAGCCCCAGTGTCATGGGTCAGTACCTGCCCCAGTGTCATGGGTCAGTACTTGCCCCAGTGTCATGGGTCAGTACTTGCCCCAGTGTCATGAGTCAGTACCTGCGCCAGTGTCATGGGTCAGTACCAACACCAGTGTCATGGGTCAGTACCAGCCCCAGTGTCATGGATCAGTACTGCCGCCAGTGTCATGGGTCAGTACCAGCCCCAGTGTCATGGGTCAATACCAGCCCCAGTTGGTCATCGGTGTCAGTACCAACACCAGTGTCATGGGTCAGTACCAGCCCCAGTGTCATGGGTCAGTACCAGCGCCATTGTCATGGGTTAGTACCTGCGCCAGTGTCATGGGTCAGTACCAACACCAGTGTCATGGGTCAGTACCAGCCCCAGTGTCATGGATCAGTACTGCCGCCAGTGTCATGGGTCAGTACCAGCCCCAGTGTCATGGGTCAATACCAGCCCCAGTGTCATGGGTCAGTACCAGCGCCAGTGTCATGGGTCAGTACCAACACCAGTGTCATGGGTCAGTACCAGCCCCAGTGTCATGGGTCAGTACCAGCGCCAGTGTCATGGGTTAGTACTAGCACCATTGTCATGGGTCAGTACCAGCCCCAGTGTCATGGGTCAGTACCAGGCCAATGTGTCATGGGTTGTACCAGCACCAATCTCGTTGGGTCAGTCCAGCCCAGTGTTATGGATCAGTGCAGCTCAGTGTATGGGTTGTACCAGCGCATGTGGCCATGGGTCAGTGTCAGCGCCAGTGCATGGCGCATTGCCAATAGTCAGCTCAGGTCATAGCGCAACAGTGCCATGGGTCAGTGTCACTGGTCAGTGTTATGGGTCAGTGTCATGGGTCAATGTAATGGGGTTGTGTTACGGGTCAGCGTTATGGGATTGAGTCATGGGTCAGTGTCATGGGTCAGTGCTGGCGCCAGTGCCATGGAATAGTGCTGGCGCCAGTGTCATGGGTTAGTGCTCGCGCCAGTATCATGGATCAGTACTGCCGCCAGTGTCATGGGTCAGTACCAGCCCCAGTGTCATGGGTCAGTACCTGCCCCAGTGTCATGAGTCAGTACCAGCGCCAGTGTCATGTGTCAGTACCAACACCAGTGTCATGGGTCAGTACCAGCCCCAGTGTCATGGATCAGTACTGCCGCCAGTGTCATGGGTCAGTACCAGCCCCAGTGTCATGGGTCAATACCAGCCCCAGTGTCATGGGTCAGTACCAGCGCCAGTGTCATGGGTCAGTACCAACACCAGTGTCATGGGTCAGTACCAGCCCCAGTGTCATGGGTCAGTACCAGCGCCAGTGTCATGGGTTAGTGCTGGCGCCAGTGTCATGGGTTAGTGCTGGCGCCAGTGTCATGGATCAGTACTGCCGCCAGTGTCATGGGTCAGTGCCAGCCCCAGTGTCATGGGTCAGTACCTGCCCCAGTGTCATGGGTCAGTACTTGCCCCAGTGTCATGGGTCAGTACTTGCCCCAGTGTCATGGGTCAGTACCTGCGCCAGTGTCATGGGTCAGTACCAACCCAGTGTATGGGTCAGTTACCAGCCCCAGTGTCATGGATCAGTACTGCCGCCAGTGTCATGGGTCAGTACCAGCCCCAGTGTCATGGGTCAATACCAGCCCCAGTGTCATCGGTCAGTACCAACACCAGTGTCATGGGTCAGTACCAGCCCCAGTGTCATGGGTCAGTACCAGCGCCATTGTCATGGGTTAGTACCTGCGCCAGTGTCATGGGTCAGTACCAACACCAGTGTCATGGGTCAGTACCAGCCCAGTGTCATGGATCAGTACTGCGCGCCAGTGTCATGGGTCATCTGCCCAGTTCCATGTGGTCAATATGCCCAGTGTCATGGGTCAGTACCAGCGCAGTGTCATGGGTCAGTACCTCACTCAGTGTCATGGGTCAGTACCAGCTCAGTGTCATGGGGTCTGTACCAGCGCCAAGTGGTCATTGGGTTAGTATAGCTCCATTGTCATGGGTCAGTACCAGCCCCAACAGTGGCAAAATGGGGGTCATGTTAAAACAGGCGCAGTGTCACTGGGTTAGTTACCACACCATCTCGTGGTCAGACCAGCCCAGTGCATGGATCAGTGCCAGCTCCAGTTTCATGGGTCAGTACCAGCGCCGTGCCATGGGTCAGTGCACGGCGCAGTGCATGCGTGTCATTGCCATGTCAGCATACTGGTTCAAGCAGCAACAGAAATGCCATGGGTCAGTGTCACTGGTCAAGTGTTATGAGTCAGTGTCAGGGTCAGTAATGGGGTTGCTGTTACGCGTCAGCGTTATGGGATTGAGTACATGGGTCAGTGCAAGGGTCAGTGTGGCGCCAGTGCCTATGGAATAGTGCTGGCGCCAGTGTCATGGGTTTGTGCTGGCGCCAGTATCTGGTATCAGTATGCCGCAGTGTATGGGTCATGTACCAGCCCGTGTCATGGGTCAGTACACTCCCCAGTGTAATGAGTGAGTACAGCGCAGTGTCATGTGTCTAGTACAACCACGTGTCATGGGTCAGTACCAGCCCAGGTCATGATCAGTACGCCGCCAGTGTCATGGGTCAGTTCAGCCCCAGTTCATGGAGTCATACCAGCCAGTGTCATGGGTCAGTACCTAGCGGCCAGTGTCATGGGTCAGTACCAACACCAGTGCTTCATGGGTCATGTAACAGCCCAGTGTCATGGGTCAGTACCAGCGCACTGGTCAGGGTTAGTACCAGATGCATTGTCATGGCGTAGAGCTACAGCCAGTGTCATGGGTCAGTACCAGCGCCAGTGTCATGGGTTAGTACCAGCAATTGCATTGGTCAGTACCAGCCCAGTGTCATGGATCAGTGCCAGGCAGTTTCATGGGTATTACCAGGCAGTGCCATATGTGTGCAGCGCCAGTTGCCATGGGTCGAAGTACGCCCCAGTGTCATGGGTCAGTACCAGACCCCAAATGTCAGAATCAGTACTGAGCCAGTGTCATGGGTCAGTACTGCCCTGAAGTGTCAGGGGTCAAAAAAACCTAGCGCAGTGTCATGGGTCCAGTCACACGCTAGTGTCATGGGACAGTACCAACACAGGTCATGGGTCAGTTTTACCAGCCCACTGGTCATGGTCAGTACCAAAGCGCCAGTGTCTTGGGATAGTACCGCACCATTGTCATGGGTCAGTACAACCCAGTTCATGGGTCAGTACAGCGCCAGTGTCATGGGTTAGTACCTGCACCATTGTCATTGGTCGTACCAGGGCCCCAGTGCATGGTCAAAATGCCAGCGCCCGTGCTAAGCGTCATTGCCAATGTCAGTCTGGTTCATAGCAGCAACAGTGCCATGGGTCAGTGTCATGGTCAGTGTTATGGGGTCAGTGTCACTGGTCGGTTTTTTGGGCAGTGTCGGGGGTTTGTAATGGGGTTGTGTTTCCCCCGGTCAGCGCTAGGGATTGGTCATGGGTCGTGTCATGGGGCAGTGTCATGGGTCAGTGCATGGGTCAGTTTTCAGACCCCAAAAAATAGCGGGAGAGGAAAAATGAAAGGGGTGGTACACCCAAAGTGATGAAAAAACGAATAATGGGGAAAAGTGGCCGAGGAGTCGCCCTCATGAACATCTAGCTCTCCAGAAACCAAGCTCACGGGATGATAAAAGATGCCATCTTTCCTGGGATTCGATCCTGAGGGAAAAACAGAGGGGCGGCGGTGGTGGAGAAATGGCATGGTGATCAAAAAAAAAATGGAATTTTGATGAGCTGGAGAGGGAGACAGAGGAGAAGAAGCAAAAATAATAGGAAAAATTTAGTCTGGAGGCCCCAAGGTGATGTATAACCCCCCACAGAAAGAAGGAGGCCAAAACAAGAGCTTTATGGAGTAAAATAGAATGGGGGACACACTGGTCGAATGGCCAGAAGGGTCATGTGAACAGGGCAAAGCTATGATCATTGGTGACTTCAACCCCAAGGGGGAAAACGATGAGGAAAATTGGAGCCCATGGGGTCCAAGAAACGTGGGGTAAGTGATGGAGGTGGGACTGGAAAAACCCCAGTACCCAAAACGTAAGGAACATACCCGGAAGAGGAAGGGGTAAAAACCAGTGAGACTGGACCCAGTATTCACCTTGAGTAGTACAGATATTGAGGACACCACATATAAAGACCCCTTGGGGCCAGTGATCATGTGGTTCTGAGTTTCGAATACATAGTAGAGTTACAGGTGGAGGGGGAAGCAGGAAGGGCCGGAAGAACGAAGTCAAACAACAAGAAAAGGGACTATGCAGGCATGAAGAACTTCCTGAACGGGGATAAGTGGGACAGAGAACTGGCAGGGAAGTCAGTAGACGAGATGATGGAATATGTGGTAACAATGTGCAAGGAAGCTGAGGAGAGGTTTGTACCCAAGGGTAACAGGAATAATGAAAAAAGCCAGGATGAGCCCATGGTTCACCCAAAGGTGCAGGGAGGCGAAAACCAAGTGTGCTAGGGAATGGAAGTATAGAAGGCAAAGAACCACGAGAATAAGAAGAGCAGTCGAAAAGTCAGAAATAAATATGCACATGTACGAAGGGAGGCCCAAATACAATACGAGAATGACATAGCAGCAAAAGCCAAATCTGACCCAAAGCTGTTGTACAGCCACATCAGGAGGAAGACAACAGTCAAGGACCAGGTAATCTGGCTGAGAAAGGAATGAGGGAAGGTTAAAAAAATAACCTAGAAGTATGTGAGGAGCTCAACATGAGATTCAAACACGTGTTCACAGAGGAGGCAGAAGGGCCTCGAGAAAGGAGAGGTGTGGTATATCATCAAGTTTTGGACACAATACATACAACTGACGGCAATATAAACACAAATGCAGTATAATGTGATCCTTTATTGACTACGTTTCGCCCACACAGTGGGCTTTTTCAAGTCACAAACAGAACTACCTGGGGTGGAAGGAACGCGAGTATTTATAGTCTGGCTTTACGTGTTTCTCTTTTGAAAATCACCTCTTTCAGCAGACTTTTGGACTACCCATGGGTTCGCCACTCAGTGCAGTCCTAGCGAACCTATACATGGAACATCTAGAAGCCGAACGTTTCTCCACCATTATTCCTTCGTCTGTCACCTGGCTCCGTTATGTTGACGACATTCTCCTCATAACTCCTAAACGCTTCAACGTTCAAGCTCTCCAAGACAAGCTCAACCAGGTCGAGCCTTCAATCCAGTTCACACTTGAAGAAGAGGTCGACAACACTCTTCCTTTCCTTGATGTTCTACTCTGCAAAGCTGACCACGAACTTCGTTTTAAAGTCTATCGAAAACCCACCAACCAAAACGATCTTCTCCACTTCTACTCTCACCACGACACCAAAACCAAACGTGGTGTAATTATAGGCTTCTTCCTGCGTGCACTCAGAATCTGCAGCAACGAGTTCCTTGAGGAAGAATGTACTATAATTGAACAGGTATTTTCCAAACTCCACTATCCTCGTCACTTCATCAGAGACTGCAGACGGCGAGCACTAAACATCTTCAACACACCCAGAGAAGACACTGCCGAGAAGAGATACATAGTCCTTCCCACCAACTCCATTGCCAAACATGTTTCCAACATCTTTGCCAAAACATCATTCCAAGTATCTACCTCCACAACCACGACCATCAAGGACATCACCAGTAGTAGGCAGGACAAGCCTCCATCCTCTGCAGGGGTATACATAATCCCTTGTAATGACTGCAACAAGTTATACGTGGGCGAAACATCAAGGGACCTCCAAACACGTATTTCAGAACACCAATACGCAAGCAGGTCTGACGACACAAGGAATGCCTGCGTACAACACCGTAATTCACACAACCACTTGATAAACTACAGAAACTCAAGACTTATCGCCACAGAAGACAACACTCAATACCGAAGAATCCTGGAATCATCACTTATTTCTATATCCGACAACTTCAACCAGAATAGTGGCTTCTATAACATAGCAGAACCACTTGCCAAGAAACTTCTTCATCGCTATCCCACATAAGAACACTGTAGAAGGTCTGCTCACAAACTTGTCCAGTCTCCTTTCCAAGCTACCCAAGTTTTTAGACTCTACAACCCAACTCGGTACATCATCAGATGCAGCATTCTTCACCTGACCTCAGCCGGACTATAAATACTCGCGTTCCTTCCACCCCAGGTAGTTCTGTTTGTGACTTGAAAAAGCCCACTGTGTGGGCGAAACGTAGTCAGTAAAGGATCACATTATACTGCATTTGTGTTTATATTGCCATTGTGTCGGTATTTTATACCATTTATTTCCACATACAACTGAGGAAGAAGTGAAGAGGCTGCTAAGCGAGCTAGATACCTCAAAGGCGATGGGGCCGGATAACATCTCTCCATCGGTCCTGAGAGAGGAAGCAGAGGTGCTTTGTGTACCACTAACAATTATCTTCAACATATCTATCGAAACAGGGTGACTACAGAAAGTATGGAAGACAGCAAATGAAATCCCAATTTTTAAAATAAGGAGACAGGCACGAAGCATTAAACTACAGGCAAGTGTCACTGACGTGTATAGTATGCAAGGTCATGGAGAAAATTATCAGGAAAGAGTTGTGGAACACCTAGAAAGGAATGAGCTTATCAACGACAGCCAGCACGATTTCAGGGATGGGGAATCCTGCATCACAAACCTTCTGGAGTTCTATGAAAGGGTGACGGCAGTAAGACAAGAGAGAGAAGGGTGGGTAGATTATATTTTCTTGGATTGTAATAAGGCGTTTGGCACAGTTCCACACAAGAGATTAGTGCAAAGGCTGTATGACCAGACAGGGAAGGCACTACAATGGATCAGGGAATATCTGTCAGGAAGACAACAGCGACTCAAGGTACGTGGCGAAGTGTCAGAGTGGGTGCCTGTAACGAGCGGGGTGCCACAGGGATCAGTCTTAGGACCAGAGCTGTTGCTGGTATTTGTGGACGACATGATGGAAGGAATAGACTCCGATGTGTCCCTGTTTCCAGATGATGTGAAGTTGTTGAGAAGAATTCAGTCGGTCTAGGACCAAGCAGAACTACAGGGGGATCTAGACAGGCTGCAGACCTGGTCCCGAAAATGGCTCTTGGAGTTCAACCCCCACCAAGTGCAAAGTCATGAAGACTGGAGAAGGGCAAAGAAGACCACAGACAGAGTACAATCTAGGAGGCTATAGCCTACAAACCTCACTCAAGGAAAAGGATCTTGGTGTGAGTATAAAACTGGGCACATGTCCTGAAGCACACATCAACCAAATAACTGCTGCAGCATATGGGCGCCTAGCAAACCTAAGAAAAGCATTCCGACATCTAAATAAGGAGTCGTTCAGGACCCTGTACACTGCGTACATTAGGCCCATATTGGAATATGCAGCCCCAGTTTGGAACCCACACCTAGCCAAGCATGTGAGAAAACTAGAGAAAGTGCAAAAGTTTTGCAACAAGACTAGTCCCAGAGCTAAGAGGTATGTCCTACGAGGAGAGGTTAAGGGAAATTGACTTGACGACACTGGAGAACAGGAGAGATAGGGGGGGACATGATAACGACATTCAAAATACTGAGAGGAAGAATCGACAAGGTGGACAGAGACAGGATGTTCCAGAGATTTGACACAGAAACAAGGGGACACAGTTGGAAGTTGAAAACTCACATGAATCACAGGGATGTTAGGAAGTATTTCTTCAGTCACAGAGTAGTCAGGAAGTGGAATAGTCTGGAAAGTGATGTAGTGGAGGCAGGATCCATACATAGCTTTAAGAAGAGGTATGATAAAGCTCCTGGAGCAGGAAGAGTGACGCATTAGCGACTAGTGAAGAAGCGGGGCCAGGAGCTATAACTTGACCCCTGCAACCACAACTAGGTGAGTACACACACAAACTTACACACACGCACACACACACACACACACACACACACACACACACACACATAACTGCTGCAGCATATGGGCGCCTAGCAAACCTCAGAACAGCATTCCGACATCTTAATAAGGAATCATTCAGGACCCTGTACACCGTGTATGTTAGGCCCATATTGGAGCATGCGGCACCAGTTTGGAACCCACACCTAGCCAAGCACGTGAAGAAACTAGAGAAAGTGCAAAGGTTTGCAACAAGACTAGTCCCAGAGCTTAGAGGTATGTCCTACGAGGAGAGGTTAAGGGAAATCAACCTGACGACACTGGAGGACAGGAGAGATAGGGGGGACATGATAACGACATACAAAATACTGAGAGGAATTGACAAGGTGGACAAAGACAGGATGTTCCAGAGATTGGACACAGTAACAAGGGGACACAGTTGGAAGCTGAAGACACAGATGAATCACAGGGATGTTAGGAAGTATTTCTTCAGCCACAGAGTAGTCAGTAAGTGGAATAGTTTGGGAAGCGATGTAGTGGAGGCAGGATCCATACATAGCTTTAAGCAGAGGTATGATAAAGCTCACGGCTCAGGGAGAGTGACCTAGTAGCGATCAGTGAAGAGGCGGGGCCAGGAGCTCGGACTCGACCCCCGCAACCTCAACTAGGTGAGTACAACTAGGTGAGTACACACACACACACACACACACACACACACACACACACACACACACACACACACACACACACACACACACACACCCGAGGCGCACATCAATCAGATAACTGCTGCAGCATACGGGCGCCTGGCAAACCTACGGATAGCGTTCCGATACCTCAGTAAGGATTCGTTTAAGACTCTGTATACCATCTACGTCAGGCCCATACTGGAGTATGCAGCACCAGTTTGGAATCCACACCTAGTCAAGCACGTCAAGAAATTAGAGAAAGTGCAAAGGTTTGCAACAAGACTAGTCCTACAAAGAAGGCGAGGTATGATAAAGCTCATGGAGCAGGGAGAGAGAGGACCTATTAGCAATCAGTGAAGAGGCGGGGCCAGGAGCTATGACTCGACCCCTGCAACCACAAATAGGTGAGTACAAATAGGTGAGTACACACACACACACACACACACACACACACACACACACACACACACACACACACACACACACATACACACACTCACACACACACACACACACACACCATCTGGCCACTTTCCTTTTAACACATGTTCAAGGAATAAGAAACGAGCACAAAAGATGGTACAAGAACATAGACTGAACACTGAATGGGATTAATGCAGGTAGTAAACGAATTAGAGATGCAGTCTCATTATTCACGGTTTTCCCAGAGACAAAATTAAATTAATGTATAGCAAATGCTATATTCCCAGTAGGATATCAAGAAATGAGGAACAAAATAAAAGAAAAAAAGGGAATGCACTGCTTCTAGGGAATCTGAATTAAAGAGGCAAGTATGATCAACAGTAAACACTTGCTTGTTATTTCAATGATCTACAAACTACCACCAAACAACAGGAGCAACACAATATTATAAAGACAATAAAGCCAGGTGTATGAGAGATAGCAGTTGTACATAAATGTACAGTAGTACACTGTAGAAACAAGTATATCAGAGACAACAACTGTACAATAATAACATCTGACACCAAGAAAAGCTAACACAGGCCTTTAAATGTTGTTATGTCAGGGAATCCAGAGAGAAAGCATGAGATAACGCAGCAGGACTGGACACATGTCTTGGCAATAAAACAATGGAAAAATGGAATGATGGAATATCTAGCAGGAAGCTGCCTTTAGCCTGACTCTTGGGCGTGACTTACTTCCACTAGTGAGTGCCGACCACCTGTGACGATGCTTTCAACTGCTGCATCTCTTATTACTGGAGAATATAAGTGTCCGTCTTCCTGCCACTACTTAAGATTCATCAAGACTAGTACATGAGGACCTTCTTCAACGCTGAGGGAGTGAATACATATACAGCATCTGGTACGTTAATTTTGAAGGTGATTTGCCAATCACTGGTTGATAAACATCTTCAGGTGTTGGACAGTGTCTAATTCATCAATTTGTAAGTATTGCATAAAATTAATGTAATTTAGTTCTAATGTTTAAGTTGAAAAGAAGATAATTGGGGTATATGGACTGAGTCAGCTTCACAAACAATGGCAATGCGGGTTTAGAGATGGTGAATGTCTCAAAAACTTGATAGAAATTCTTGAGACGGAAACAGTAGTGACAGGTGTGAAAAAATTATTGGGGGAGTGCGGAACCCGAGGATAAGGTGAGTGTCCTTGGGGTGAAATTTGAATCCAAACTGTACATGGAGAACCACGTAGTAAATCTTGCAAGCACTAAAGGCGTATCTCACATCTGCTCGACGTAGAGGCTGCAATACTAAGTACCAGGTACAAGTGCGTTCAAAACTTGAGTATGCTCCACTTTCTTGGACTGCTTGCCGCCGTCTCTACTACAATTTTGGACACAGTAGAGAACCGAGTTAAACGACTCATCTCTTGAAGGCAGCGAAAAACACAGCTTGTGCACAACAAGACGGGCAGCCAACAGACACACTCTGGCTGGACCTTCTTCAAGACCATAACTTCTTATAACATTCTATATTTCTAGAATGACTTGAACCTGAAACACGTTTTGTTCATTTCTTAACAATAAAAAACGCTTTCAAATAAGTTGAGTTAGGTATTAGCTCTTAGATTACAAATATAAAGAGGAACTCTAACAAAACCAAATAGATTTTGTATAAAATAGAGAGAGAGGAGAGAGAGAGAGAGAGAGGAGAGAGAAGGGGAGAGAGAGAGAGGGGAGGGGAGAGGAGAGAGAGAGAGAGAGAGAGAGAGAGAGAGGAAGGTTTTCTGCTGAGGGTAACATGATTCTTCACCTCAAAAGAGGACGCTTACAAAGTTTGAAGAGCAGTGAAGTGTATGAGAAGAGAGCAGAGTGGAGTGAAGTGTATGACAGAGAGCAGAGTGGAGTGAAGTGTACTCAACTTGAAGCAATCAAGAAAGATTGTCCATGAAAAATCATCAGAGTTTTATTACTGTGAATACAACACAACTTTCATTATTGTTACTACAACACAACTTTCATTATTGTTACTACAACACAACTTTCATTATTGTTACTACAACACAACTTTCATTATTGTTACTACAACACAACTTTCATTATTGTTACTACAACACAACTTTCATTATTGTTACTACAACACAACTTTCATTATTGTTACTACAACACAACTTTCATTATTGTTACTACAACACAACTTTCATTATTGTTACTACAACACAACTTTCATTATTGTTACTACAACACAACTTTCATTATTGTTACTACAACACAACTTTCATTATTGTTACAACACAACTTTCATTATTGTTACTACAACACAACTTTCATTATTGTTACTACAACACAACTTTATTATTGTTACTACAACACAAACTTTCATTATTGTTACATACACAACTTTCATTATTGTTACTACAACACAACTTTCATTATTGTTACTACAACACAACTTTCATTATTGTTACTGGTAGCAGGTAGAGCACGAGTGAGAGCTAGTTCTGGTAGCAGGTAGAGCACGAGTGAGAGCTAGTGCTGGTAGCAGGTAGAGCACGAGTGAGAGCTAGTGCTGGTAGCAGGTAGAGCACGAGTGAGAGCTAGTGCTGGTAGCAGGTAGAGCACGAGTGAGAGCTAGTGCTGGTAGCAGGTAGAGCACGAGTGAGAGTTATGGCTGGAAGCAGGTAGAGCACGAGTTAGAGTTATGGCTGGTAGCAGGTAGAGCACGAGTGAGAATTATGGTTGGAAGCAGGAAGAGCACGAGTGAGAGTTAAGGCTGGTAGCAGGTAGAGCACGAATGAGAGTTATGGCTGGAAGCAGGTAGAGCACGAGTGAGAGTTATGGCTGGTAGCAGGTAGAGCACGAGTGAGAGTTATGGCTGGAAGCAGGTAGAGCACGAGTGAGAGTTGTGGCTGGTAGCAGGTAGAGCACGAGTGAGAGTTATGGCTGGAAGCAGGTAGACCACGAGTGAGAGTTGTGGCTGGAAGCAGGTAGAGCACGAGTGAGAGCTAGTGCTGGTAGCAGGTAGAGCACGAGTGAGAGTTAGTGCTGGTAGCAGGTAGAGCACGAGTGAGAGTTATGGCTGGAAGCAGGTAGAGCACGAGTGAGAGCTAGTGCTGGTAGCAGGTAGAGCACGAGTGAGAGTTAGTGCTGGTAGCAGGTAGAGCACGAGTGAGAGTTATGGCTGGAAGCAGGTAGAGCACGAGTGAGAGCTAGTGCTGGTAGCAGGTAGAGCACGAGTGAGAGTTATGGCTGGAAGCAGGTAGAGCACGAGTGAGAGCTAGTGCTGGTAGCAGGTAGAGCACGAGTGAGAGTTAGTGCTGGTAGCAGGTAGAGCACGAGTGAGAGTTATGGCTGGAAAGCAGGTAGAGCACGAGTGAGAGCTAGTGCTGGTAGCAGGTAGAGCACGAGTGAGAGTTATGGCTGGAAGCAGGTAGAGCACGAGTGAGAGCTAGTGCTGGTAGCAGGTAGAGCACGAGTGAGAGTTATGGCTGGAAGCAGGTAGAGCACGAGTGAGAGCTAGTGCTGGTAGCAGGTAGAGCACGAGTGAGAGTTATGGCTGGAAGCAGGTAGAGCACTGTGTGAAGGCTTACTCAGCCCTGTAACAACTTGAGTCAGTATTACTCAGGCTGGCTCCTCCTCAGGAAAATTAATGAATAGAAAAAGAAATAATAACAGACAAACATAAACACTCCATTATATAGAAAATATAAAATATAAAACACTTAAATATGAAATACTGATCCTACATGAAAGAAAATGAAAAATGAAAAATATAAATGATGTCTGAATTCAACGCTAATATTTATAAAACTTGGGTGTCTGGTGTTGGTGACACTGTTGTTGCAATCGTAGCCGTTGCTGATGATGGGGGGGGGTCGCAGGTGTTGGTTGCAACCCACTGGCTAGTTCTTCACAGTATACCAGTGAGTATTCTATCCCGAAGACAGGAAAGCAGGATCTTTACCGCTGCAATGAATTGGGGTTACGTCCTGCAATTTTCAACGGTGCCCCAGGTAGTTTAAACCCAAAAATTGGGGAAATTTTCTGGCGTTAGTCTTTCCCCCATCCGTTTTGCTTTTGATTGCCAGGTGACCCTATCTGAAAATCCAAGCTGGAAAAAGATAGACGGTTACCCATTTCTTAAAAAACCCTTTTCTCCAGGGGCAGTGTACTTAAACTCAAAAGACGTGGTGATTATTCCAACAGTAAAATAGGGAAAGACTGAAAGGACAAAGTTTATTATTGGTCAAAAAGTAAAAGCTTTAAACCCAATTTAAATCCACTAAAATAAAGGCAGGAAAGTATTTAAACAGTTGTGTTGGGAGCTGGGAGTCGAGTGATTTACTTTTTGGCCGGGCCCCAAACGTCCCCTTTCAAAGGGGGGGGGTGGAAGGGGGGAGGGGAAGGGTTTGCGGGGGGCAGGACTGACCTACTTTTAAAAGCGGGGCCCAACCCAAACTTTCCCAACTTTAGGGGGGGGGGAGAAAAGGCGGGAAAAAGGGGGAGCGTGACTCCCCCTCCCCTATTTGCCGGAATTAAAAACTTTTAAATTTGGGGAGGGGGGAAAAAAAGGGGGAGTTTGATTTTGCCCTCCCTTAACTAGTACCCGGTTTAATGAAACTATGTTACTATATCTCTACTCCTATTTTATTAAATTTTGCCCTCAATGCTGGAGCATTTAGGGGCACGAGTGAGATTTGGGGCCTGAAAGCGGTTTTAAAGCACGGGGTGAGACCCTAGTGGGGTTTGGGAGACAGAGAACGAGTGAGGTTATGGCGGGGAAGCGGTTGAGCACGATGGAGTTGTGGCTGGTAACAGGTGGGCCCGGGGTTGGAGTTGTTAGGGAAAGCGGGTAGAGCACGGGGTGAGAGTTTGTGCGGGGAAGCGGGTTTAGAGCACGAGTGAGGGGTTATGGGGGGAAAAAAAGGTTTAGAGAAATAGTGGAGTTAGTGGGGGTAGCAGGTAGACCCAACGATTTGGGGATTTTAGTGCTGGTCCCGGGGTAAAACCCGGGAGAGGAAGTGTTGGTAGCGGGTTTGAAACGAGTGAGGTTAGTGTGGTAGCGGGGTTGAGCAAGAGAGGAGTTGGGTGCGGGTTTGCAGGAGGCACGGAGTGAGGTAAGGGCTGGTGCGGGTTAGGCACGATTGAGAGTCCCGGGGACAGGTGGGAGCACGAGTGAGAGTAGGGTGGTAGCTTTTTAGAGCACGAGTGAAAAGCTAGTGTTTGGTAGCAGGTAGAGAACGAGTGAAAAGTTTGTGCTGTAGAAAGGTAGAGCACGAGTGAAAAATTTGGGGCGGGTTTAAGCGGGTTTAGAGCACGAGGGGGGTTTATGGTGGAAGAAGGTATAGCACGAGTGAAGCAAGGGCTGGGTACCCAAGGTTTTGGAGCACGAGTGAGGTTATGGGGGAAAGCGGTAAGCACGAGTGAGGTTTTGTCCCTGGAGCGGGTTTTAGGCAAAGAGTGGGAAGTTGTGGCTGGAAGCAGGTAACCCAGAGTGAGAGTTATGGGGGTAGCGGGTTTTAGAGCCGGGAAGTGAGAGTTTGGCTGAAGCATGGTAGAGCACGAGTGGGGAGTTATAACGGGTTAAGGTAGAGCGCGGGGGAGAGTTATGGCGGGAAGCGGGTTTTAGGAAACGAGTGGGGAGTTAGGGGGTTTAGCAGGTAGGGGCACGATTGAGGTTTTGGCTGGAAGCAGGTAGAGCACAAATTTGGAGTTATGGTGGTAGCAGGTGGTGAGCACGAAGTGAGATTTGTGGGGGTTTAGCGGGTTTTAAAGAGCACGAGGAGATTTAAGGCTGGAAGCGGGGTTAGAGCCAAAGTGGAGTTGTAACGGGAAAGCAGGTAAGCAGAGTGAGGTAATGTGGGGTAGCAGGTAGAGACGAGTGAGAGTTTGCTGGTAGCGGGTAAAAGCCGAGTAAAGAGTTATGGCGGGAAAAGAAAGGTTAGACCCCACGAGTGAGAGTTATGGCTGGAAGGGGGGTAGAGCACGAGTGAGAGTTAGGGGTGGGAAGCAGGTAGAGCAGGGTTTTAGAGTTATGGGGGAAAGCAGGTAGAGCCGAGTGGAGTTATGGTTTGGTAGCGGGGAGAGCAAAAAGTGGAGTTATGGTGGAAGCGGGTTTAACCCACGAGGTGAGAGTTAGGGGTTTGGTAGGGTTTAGGCACGAGAAGGTTATGGCGGGAAAGAAAGGGAGCACGGTGAGAGTTTGGCTGGTAGCAGGTAGAGCACGAGTGAGGGTTATGGCTGGAAGAAGGAAAGGGCACGAGTGAGAGTTTTTGGTTTGGTAGCAGGAAAGAGCACGAGTGAGAGTTATGGCTGGAAGCAGGTAGATCCGGGGTGAGGTTGTGGCGGGTAGGGGTTTTAGAGCACGATGAGAGTTATGGCGGGAAGCGGGTTTGAGCACAAAGGGGTTTTTTGCGGGAAGCGGGTTTTAGGGGCACCGGTGGAGCTAGTGCGGGTTTTCCCAGGCAGGCTTTGGGGGGGGGGGTTAAAAGGTTAGTGGGGTTTAACCAGGTGAGCCGAGGAGGGTTTGGGGGAAGCGGGTAGAGCACGAGGGGGAGAGTGGGTGTTTGGGTAGCAGGTTAGAGCCAAATGAGAGTTAGTGCTGGTAGCAGGTAGAGCACGAGTGAGATTTATGGCGGGAAAGAAGGTAGAGCCCCAGTGGAGTTTGTGTTTGGTTTTAAGCAGGTGGGAGCCCCGGTGAGAGTTATGGCTGGAAGCAAGGTAGGGGACGGTGTGGGCTAGTGTGGTAGCAGGTGGGTTCAAGAGTGGATTTATGGCGGGGAAGGCGGGTAGAGGGCAAGAGTGAGATTTTTATGGTGGAAGCGGTAGGGCACAAAGTGGGTTATGGCTGGTGGGCAGGTAGGGCACGAGGGGAGAGTTATGGGGGGGAAGCAGGTAGAGCACGAGGGAGAGTTATGGTGGTAAAGGGGTTTAGAGACGGTGAGATTTATGGCGGGAAAAGCGGGTTAGAGCAAAAGTGAGAGTTGGGGCCCGGGTAGCAGGTAAAAGAACGAGGGGACTTTTATGGCGGGAAAAAGCAGGTAAAAGCACGAGTGAGGTTGTGGTTGGAAGCGGTTTTAAGAGCACGAGTGAGAGCTAGTGCTGGTAGCGGGTTTAGAGCACGATTTGAGGTTTTGGTGGAAGGGGTTTAGAGCACGTGTAAAGAGTAGGCGGGTAGCGGGTTTAGAGCAGGGGAGTAAAAATTTTGTGTTGGGTAGCAGGTGAGAAAGGGTTTGAGTTAGGGGGTGGAAGCGGGTTAGAGCACAAAGGGGAGAGTAGTGCTGGTAGCAGGTAGAGAAAAGAGTGAGAGTTATGTGGTGGGAAAGGTAGAGCCCCGAGTGGGGAGTTATGGCTGGAAGCGGGGTAGAGAAACGGGGTGAGAGCTAGTGCTTGTAGCAGGTAGGGGGCACGAGTGAGATTTAGGGCTGGTGCGGTAGAGCACGAGTAAAATTTTATGGCGGGTTTAGTAGGTAGAGCCGAGTGAGAGTTAGTGCTGGTAAAAGGTAGAGCACAAAGGGGAGAGTTGTGGCCGGGGAGAAGGTAGAGAAAAATTTGAGGGGCTAGTGGGGTAGGAGGTAGGCACGGGGAATGTTTGGCGGAAACGGGGTAGACCCAAGAGTGGGATTGTTGCGGGAAAGCAGGTAGAGCACGGGTGAGAGTTGTGGCGGGAAAGCAGGGGGGAGCACGAGTGGGGAGTTAGTGTTGTAAAAGGTAGACACAAATTTTGGAGAGTTATGGCGGGTTGCAGGTGGGACCCACTAGTGAGAGTTAGTGCTGGTAGCTGGTGAGCACGAGTGAGATTTTGTGCGGGTTTAGCAGGTTAGGCACGAGTGGGGAGTTAGTGTTTTTGAAGGTAGGGACGGGTGGGATTTTAGTGGGGGGTTGAAGATAGAGCACGAGGGGAGATTTAGTGTGGTTGAGGGTTAAAGACGAGTGGGGAGTTTGTGCTGGTAGCAGTTAGACACAAGTGAGAGTTAGTGCTGGTAGCGGGAGAGCACGAGTGAGAGTTGGGGTTGGCTGGTAGGGGTTAGGGGAAACGAGTGGAGATTTTATTTGCGGGTTTGGAGGTTTTTAAAAACCCAGGTTTCCCAAAAGGGCCTGTTCCCCCGGGGGGTTGTAATGGGGAAAAATAAAAACAGTAGAAAAATTTTTGACTTATATTACCTTCCCCCTTTTTAAAATAAAAAATTTTATTTTTAACACTTTGTACAGTGATAAGTTTTGTGCACTCCCACTTTTAAGAAAAGCAGAAACAGAACCCAAACAAATAGCAGACCGTGTTTTCAACCAGTCTAAAATGGGAATGCCAAGGGAAGACGGGAAAAGGCGGTACCCACAAACCTCGGGCGATTGCCAAAACCATCTTCTTATTGGCTAGAAACCTGGTCATTTGTTAAACGAGGGGCCCAATCATCAAAAAAATTAGCAACCTGGTTCGCTGGATGGGGGGGATTGCCCGTTTAAAAGGGGTTTGTACGTTTTCGCCGATTTAAAATTAACGTTCCCCTTTTTCATGCCACAGAGGTAGATTTATAGTGAGGTTTAGTGCTTTGGGGAAGGGAGAGCACGAGTGGAGTTAGTTTCCCTTTTAGCAGGTAGAAGGGACGAGGGGAGGTTTTTTTGGTAGGAGGTAGGGGCAAAGTGAGGGGGTTAGTTTGTTAGCAGGTAGACCACGATTTTGGGGTTATAGCTGGGGAGGAGGTTTTGAGCACGGACAGTGAGATTTGTGCTGGTAGCCCGGTAGAGCACGAGTGAGAGTTAGTGCTGGTAGGGAGGTTCAGCACGAGAAAAGAGTTAGCGCTGGGAGCAGGGGAGAGCACGGGGTTTAGAGTTAGTTCACGTAGCAGGTAGAGCACGAGTGAGGTTTTTTTTTGGTAGCAGGTTTTGAGCACAAGGAGAAATTAGTGCAGGTAGCAGGTTTGGGCCAGAGTGAGAGTTAGTTTCTGGGAGCAGGTTGAGCACAAGTGAGGTTAGTGCTGGTTGCGGAAGGCACGAGTGGGTTCGTGCTTGGTACCGGTAGAGCACGAGTGAGAGTTAGCGCTGGCAGGGGGCAGAAACAGAGGGGGAAAAGGGTTTGGGGTGGTAGCGGAGAACACGAAACGGAGTTAGTGCTGGGAGCAGGTAGGAGCACAAGTGGAGTTAGTGCTGGTAGCAGGTAGAGCACGAGTGAGAATTAGTGCTGGGGGGAAGGGGAGAGCCCCAAGGGGAGAGTTAGTGCTTGGGGCAGGAAGGGGACGAGTGAGAGTTTTGTTCTGGTAGCAGTTTGAGCACGAGAGAGAGATTAGTGCTGGTAGCAGGGAGAGCACGAATGAGAGTTAGTGCGGTTAGGAGGTGGAACGGTGAGGTTAGTTTTGGTAGCGGTAGAGGACGAGTGGAGTTTTGTGCTGGTAGGGGGTAGAGACATGTGAAGGGTTTGTGTGGTAAACGGTAGGGCAGAGTGAGGTTAGTTTCTGGTAAGAGGTTTTGGCACGAGTGAGAATTAGTGTGGAGAAGGTAGAGCACGAGTGAGAGTTTGCGTGGTAGAGGTTGGCACGAGAGAGGTTTTGTGCTGGTAGCAGGTTTGAAACAAAAGGTGAGGTTAGTGTGGTAGGGGTAGGGGCACGAGTGAGGGGTTTTTTTGCTGGTAGCAGGGAGGGGGACGAGGGGAGAGTTGTGTTGGTAGCAGTAGAGCAGTGTGAGAGTTAGTGCGGTAGGGAGGTTTTGGCACGAGGAGAGAGTTTGTGCTGGTAGCAAAGGTAGAGCACGAGTGAGAGTTAGTTTTGGTAGCGGGTAGAGCACGAGTTTAGAGTTAGTGCTGGTAGGCGGGAAAGGGACAAGTGAGGTTAGTGCGTTAGCAGGTTTTGACCCCCGGTGAGAGTTATAAAATGGGGAGGGGGTAGAGCACGAGTCAGAAATTAAACGCTTGGGGAGCAAGTAGAGCCCCGAGTTGGGGGTTTGTGCTTGGTAGCAGGTTTGAGCCGAGAAAAGAGTTTGCCCCTGGTTTGAAGGGAGAGCACGAGTGAGGTTAGTTTCACGTTTTGCAGGTTTAGAGCAAGGTGGGGGAGTTATTTCTGGTAGCAGGTTGAGCAAAAGTAAGGTTAGTGCTTTGGGAGCAGGTAGACCCGAGTGAAGTTAGTGCTGGTTTGCGGTAGAGCACAAGTGAGAGTTTGCTGGTAGCAGGAAGAGCACGAGTGAAAAGTTTTTGCTGTGCAGGTTTGGCACAAGTGAGAGTTAGGGGCTGGTAGCCGTAGAGCACGGGGTGGAGTTAGTGCTCGTAGCAGGTAGAGCACAAGTGGAGTTAGGTTTCTTGTAGCGGGGAAAGCCCCGAGTGGGTTTGTGTGGTAGCAGGAGGCCACGAGTGGGGAGTTATGGCCCGGAAGCAGGTAGGAAACACGAGTGAGGGTTTTTTGCTCGTTTGCAGGGTAGAGCCCCAAGGGGAGAGTTTTGTGTGGGTAGCGGTTTGGCAAGAGTTTAGAGTTAGTGCTCGTTTGCAGGTAGAGCACAAGTGAGAGTTAGTGCTTGTGCAGGAAAGGAAAACCCCGAGTGAGGTTAGTGCTGGTAAACAGGTTGGCACGAAATGGAGTTTTGGTTTGGGAAACAGGTTTGAGACGAAATGAAAGTTATGGCAGGAAGCAGGTTTTGAGCCCGAGTGAGAGTTAATCTGGTAGCAGGCAGAAAACTGAGTGAGGTTTTTGGCTTGGGGAAACAGGGTATAGAGCACGAGTGAGAGTTATTTTCTGCTAGCAGGTAGGCACAAGTGAGAGTTTTTGGCGGAAGCAGGTTGAGCACGAGGGGAGATTTTTGGTGGGAGCCCGGTAGAGCCGAGTGAGAGTTATGGCTTTCAAGCAAAGGTTTGAGCACGAGTGAGAGTTATGGCTGGGTTTGAGGTATTGAGCACGAGGGGAGAGTTTTTGGATAAGCAGGTAGGGGCCGAGGGGAGGTTTTGGCTGGTAGAAAGGGGAGCACGAAATGGAGTTTTGGTGGAAGAAAGGGAGATACGGGGTGGGGGAGTTGCGGCTGGTAGAAAGGGTTTGGCACGGGGTGAGAGTTTTTGGCTGGAAAAAAGGTAGGGCAAGAGTGAGGGGAATTGTGGCTGGAAGCAGGTAGTGCACCCAGGAGAAACTAGTGCTGGGAGCAGGTGAGCCCGAGGGAGAGTTTGTGCTGGTACCAGGTAGAGCACGAGTGAAAAGTTTTTGGCTGGGAAAACGTAGAGCACCCAGTGAAGAGTTTGTGCTGGTTGCAGGGGGAGCCGAGTGGGGTTAGTGTGGTAGGGAGGGTTTGAAGGGCGAGTGGGAGTTATTAAATGGAAGAAGGTTTGAGCACGGTTTAGAGCTTTTTGGGGTGGTTTGCGGGTTTGTGCACGAGTGAGAGTTATGGTGGAAACAGGTAGAGCCCCGAAATGAGAGTATTTCTTGGGGGAGCAGGTTTGGAAAAGTGGAGTTATGGCTGGAAGCAGGGGAGGCAAAAGTGGGGAGTTTTTTGGCTTTGGGAAAACGGTAGAGCACGGGTGAGAGTTAGGCTGGCAGAGGTAGAGACGGTGGGAGTTAGGCTGGAAAGGGGGTAGAGCACGAAGTGAGGTTATGGCTGGTAACAGGGGTTGAAGGAAAGAGTGAGAGTTATGGTGGGAAACCCGGTAGAGCACGAGTGAGAGTTAGGCGTTAGCAGGTAGGCAAAAGTGAAAAATTATGGTGGAAAGAAAAGGGGGGAGCCGAGTGAGAGTTGTGGGGTGATAGAAGGGTTTTTAAGGAGGGACGAGGGGAGAGTTATGGGGTGGAAGCAGGTTTGAGCAAAGAGTGAGGTTGGGTTGGAAGCAGGTTTGAGCACGAGTGGGGGGCTGTGCTGGTAGCAGGTAGAGCACGAGTGGAGTTTGTTTTCCCCGTAGCAGGGAGAGCAAAGGAAATGAGAGTTATGGTGGAAGCATGTAGAGCACGGTGAGGCAAGTGTGGTAGAAAATAGAGCATGAGTTTAAAGTTGTGCTGGTAGCAGGTAGGGCCCAGTGAGAGTTATGGGTGGAAGCGGTAGAGCCCAGTGAGAGCTAGTGTGGGGTGCAGGGAGAGCACGAGTGGGGAGTTAGTGTGGGGGGCAGGTAGAGCCGAGTGGGGGGTTTTGGCTTGAAGCAAAGGTTTGAGCACGAGGGGGGTAGTGTTGAGTAGGGAGAGCACGAGTGAGAGTTAGTGCTGGAGCAGGTAGAGCAAAAGAGTGAAAGTTTGGCTGGGAAATAGGTGAGGGACGAGTAGAGTTTAAATGCTGGTAGCGGTGGCACGAGTTTAGAGTTGTGGGCCCAAAGCAGGTAGGCACGAGGTTTAGAGCTATTTCTGGTTAGGAGGTAAAAGCCGAGTGGTTGTTGTGGCTGGAAGCAGGGAGAGCACGAGTGAAGGGTTTTGGTGGAAAACTGGTAGAGGGAGAGTGAGAGGGGTTTTGGGTTTGGGAAACAGGTAGAGCAAGAGTGAGGGTTTGTGCTTTGGGAGCAGGTAGGACGGTGAGGGGTTTGGCTGGTAGCAGGGAGAGCAAATAGTGAGAGTTAGTGCTGGGAGCAGGGTTTTTGCAAGAGTGAGAGTTAGTGCTGGTAGAGGTTTGAGCACGAAATGAGATTTTGGGTTTGGGAGCAGGGTTTTGGCAAAGAGTTGGGGGTTAGTGTTTGGTTTGCAGGTTGAGCACGAGTGAGAGTTAGTGTTGGGGAGCAGTTAGAAAACAAGTGGGGAGTTTGTGCGGGGAGGGGGTAGAGCACGGTGAGAGTTTTTTTTCTGGTAGGAGGTTTGAGCAGAGGGGGAGTTTTGTGTGGTAGGAGGTTAGAGCCGAAATGAGAGGGTTTGTGCTGGTTTGGGGGTTTTAGCACGAGTGAGAGTTAGGCTGGTAGCAGTTTGGCCAAGGGGGAGTTTAGTGCTTGTAGCAGGTTTGAGAAAGAGTGAGAGTTTTGTGCTGCTAGCAGGGAGAGCACGAATGGAAATTAGTGTGGTAGAAGGGTAGGGGAAAGGTGAGAGTTTGTTTCTGGTAGGAGGTGGCACAAGTTGGAGAGTTGTGCTGTTAGCAGGAGCCCTGAGTGAGAGTTTTTTGTTGGTAGGATGTTTTGAAACAAAAGAGTGAGGTTGTCTGGTAGAAGGTAGAGCAAGAGTGAGAGTTAGTGCTGGTTTGCAGGGTAGAGCACGAGAGAGGGGTTAGCGCTAGTAGCAGTAGAGCCCCAAATGAGAGTTAGTGCAGTGGGAGGGGTTTGAGCACGGTGAGGGGTTGTGTGGTTTGGGGGTAGACCAAAAAGTGAGAGTTAGTGTGGTAGCAGGTAGACCCCGAGGGGAGAGTTAGTGCTGGTTGCAGGAAAAAGCCGAGTGAGGAGTTAGTGCTGTTACCCGGCAGAGCACGAGGAGATTGCGTGGTAGAAGGGGAAGGGCACGAAATGGGGAAATTTTTGGCTTGTGGGAGGTAGAGCAGAGTGAGGGAAATTTGTTCTGGTAGCAGGTTTTGGCACAAGTGAGGGGTTAGTGCTGGTAGCAGGTTTGAGCACCCAGTGAGAGTTAGTGCTGGTTGCAGGGAGAGGGACAAGTGAGAGGGTTGTGCTGGTAGCAGGAAGAGCACGAGTGGAGTTTGTTTGGTTTTTGAAAGGGGGGAGCACGAGAGGGAGTTAGTGCTGTTGCGGTAAAAGCACGAATGGAGTTAGTGCTGGTGGAGGTTTTGAAACACAAGTGAGAGTTTGTGCTGGTAGCAGGGGGGCACGGTGAGAGTTAGTGTTTTGGGAAAAAGGTAGGCCCCCGTGAGGGGTTATGGCTGGTAGGGGTAGAGCACGAGTGGAATTAGTGCTTTGGACAAAGGGAGGCACGAAGGGGGGGAAAAGGGTTTGCGCTTTGGGAGCAGGTTTGAGCCTAGAGAGGTTAAATGCTGGGGAGCCCGGGGAGAAACAGAGGGGAGAGTTAGTGCTGGTAGGAGGTTTGAGCCGAGTGAGAGTTAGTGCTGGTTTGCGGGTAGAGCACGAGGAGAGTTTTGTGTTGGGGAAACAGGTAAGAAACCCAGTGGGTTAGTTTCTGGTAGAAAGGGTTTTTGGGACCCAGAGGGTTAGTGGGGTAAGAAAGGGAGTTTACAAGTGGGAGTTTGTGTTGGTGAGGTAGGGGAAAGAGTGAGGTTAGTGCTGGTAGAAAGGTTGGGGCCGAAAAGGGAGGAGGGTTTGTGCTGGTTTGGAGGTTTTTGCACAAGGGGAGAGTTATTGCTGTTAGCAGGTAGACCACGAGTGAGGTTATAGCTGGTATGAGGTTTGAGCACGAGTGGAGTTAGCGCTTGGGAAACAGGGTTTGGCCGAGTAAGAGGGTTTGTTTCTGGTAGCAGGTAAGCACGGAGAGGTTAGCGTTGGGGAGAGGGAGAGCACGGTTAGAGTTAGTGCACGTAGCCCGGTTTGAGCACGAGTGAGGTTAGTGCTGGTAGCAGGTAGGCTCAAGTGGGGGGGTTTGTGCTGGGGAGGGGGTTTACCACGGTGAGGTTAGTGTGGTTTGAAAGGGGAGGCCCCAAGTGGGGAGTTAGCGTGGTTTGCAGGTAGGAGACGGTTTAGAGTTAGTGCTGGGGACCGGTAGAGCACGAGTGGGGGTTAGGCTTGGGGGAGCAGGGTTTTTGCAAGAGTGAGAGTTATGCTTTTTTGCCGGGTAGATCCGGTGAGAGTTTGTGTGGTAGCAGGGAGAGCACAAAATGAGAGTTAGTTTCTGGTAGCAGGTAGAGCCGAGTGAGGTTTGTGCTGGTGCAGGTAGTGGGACAAGTGAGAGTTAGTGCTGGGAGCGGGAAGGAAGGTGAGGTTTGTGCCCGGTAGGGAGATAGAGCACGAGGGGGGAGTTAGTGTGGCGCAGGTTTGAGCAAGAATGAGGGGTTTTTTGTTTTTTAGGAGGTAGACCACAAATTTCAGTTAGTGCTAGGTAGAGGTTGAGAAAGAGTGAGAGTTAGTGCCTCGGTTTTTGGGGGGGTAGAGAACGAGTGAGAGTTAAATGTTTTGGGAAACAGGGAGAGCACGTGTGAGAGTTATGGTTTGGTAGGTGGTTTGAAAAACGAGTGAGAATTAGTGTGGTAGCAGGTAGAGCACGATGGGAGTTAGAGTTTGGGAGGGTAGAGCACGAGAGAGATTAGTGTGGGGAGTTAGAGAAAGAGTGAGAGTTTGTTTCTGGTTGGGGGGTAGGGGCAAGAGAGGGAGTTAGTGCTAGTTTGCAGGGTTTTGAGCACGAGTGAGAGCTTTGTTTTGGTTGGAGGTTTGAGCAAAAATGTGGAGTTAGTGTGGTAGGAGGGAGGCAAAGAGTTTAGGTTTTGTGTTGGTAGCAGGTAGAGCAAAGAGTGAAAGTTATGGTGGTTGCAGGGAGAGCACGAGTGGAGATGTGCTGGTACAGGAGAGCCCCGAGTTTAGAGTGGTGGCTGGAAGCAGGGTAGAGCAGAGTGAGAGCCCTTTTTGGGGAGGTGGCAGGGGCACGGTGAGAGTTGTTTGGGTGGAAGGGAGGTAGAGCACGGGAGAGTTGTGGGTGGGGAAACAGGGTTAGAAAACGGTGAAGGGGGGGGGTGGAAAACAGGTAGAGCTCGAGTGAGAGTTAGTGCTGGGAGCAAAGTAGAGCACGGGGTGGAGTTAGTGCTGGTAGAAAGTTTGAGAAAGGGGAGGTTAGTGTGGTAGAGGTAAAAGGGAGAGTGGAGTTAGTTTGAACAGGTAGAGCACCCGTGAGGTTGTGCTGGCAAAAAAAGTAGAGCACCAGTGAGGGTTTGTGCTGGGAGCAGGGGACCACGAGTGAGGTTTGTGTGGTTTGCAGGGTAGAGCACGGGAGGGGTTAGTGCTGGTAGGGGTAGATCAAAAAGGGGAGAGGGTTTGTGCTGGTTTGCAGGTAGAGCACCCAGTGAGAGTTAGTGCTGGGTTTGCAGGTAGGGGAAAGGTGGAGTTAGTGCTGGGGAGAGAGAGCAGGGGAGAAAAGGGTTTGTGCTGGTAGCGGTAGAGCCGAGGAGGTTAAATTTCCGTAGGAGGTTGAGCACGAGTGAGAGTTAGTGTTGGAAACCCGGTTTTGGCACGTGTTTAGGTTTTTTGGGTAGTTGGGGTAGAGCACGAAATTAGGGAAATTGTGCTGGGAGAAGGTTTTGAGCACGAGTGAGAAATTTTGAGTTGGGAGCAGGTAGAGCAAAGAGAGGAAATTAGTGCTTGGGGAGCCCGGTAGAGCACGAGTGAGGTTAGTGCTGGGGAGGAGGTAGAGCAAAGGAGGAGTTAAATCTAGTAGCAGGTAAGGGACGAGTTAGAGCTAGTTGGTAGGAGGGGAAAAGGGACAAGTGAGAGTTAAATGCTGGGAGGAGGTTTGAGCACGAGTGAGAGTTGTGTTTGGGAGCCCGGTAGAGCACGAGTGAGAGTTAGTGCTGGTTTTCAGGGAGGGAAACAAAATGAGAGTTAGTGTGGTTGCAGGAAGAGCACGGGGTGAGAGTTAGTGCTGGTTTGCGGAAGAGCAAAGAGTGAGAGTTAGGCTGGGAGCAGGTTTGAAACGAGTGGGGGTTTGTGTGGTAGAGGGAGATCCCCAAATGGAGTTAGGTGGTAGCAGGTAGAGAAAAATTTAAGGGGTTTTGTTGTGGGTTTCAGGGTTTTTGCACGAGTGAGAGTTAGTGTTTGGGAGGAGGAAAAGCCAAGTGAAAAGTTAGTGCTTTGGGAGCAGGGAAAAAGCACGAGTGAGAGTAGTGCTGGTAGCAGGTAGAGACCCAGAGGGGTTATTGCTGGTAGCAGGTAGAGCACGAATGAGACTTTAGGCTGGTAGGAGGGAGAGCAAAAAGTGAGAGTTAGGTGGTAGAAAGGGAGAGCACAAGTGAGAGTTTTGGTTGGTAGCAGGTAGAGCACGTGTGAGTGTTTTGGTGGTGGAGGTAGAGCAGAGTGAGAATTAGTTCTGGTAGCAGGTTTTGAGCACGAGTGAGGTTGGCGCTGGTTTGCAGGTAAGGGGCACGAGGGGAGTTAGTGCTGGTAGCAGGTAGAGCACGAGTGAGAGTTAGTGCTGGTAGGAGGTAGAGCACGAGTGAGAGTTAGTGCTAGTAGCAGGTAGAGCACGAGTGAGAGCTAGTGCTGGTAGGAGGTAGAGCACAAGTGAGAGTTATTGCTGGTAGGAGGTAGAGCCCAAGTGAGAGTTAGTGCTGGCAGCAGGTAGAGCACGAGTGAGAGTTAGTGCTGGTAGCAGGTAGAGCACGAGTGAGAGTTAGTGCTGGTAGCAGGTAGAGCACGAGTGAGAGTTAGTGCTGGTAGCAGGTAGAGCACGAGTGAGAGTTAATGCTGGTAGCAGGTAGAGCACGAATGAGAGTTAATGCTGGTAGCAGGTAGAGCACGAATGAGAGT
Organism: Cherax quadricarinatus; assembly: GCF_026875155.1. Taxonomy (NCBI): domain Eukaryota; kingdom Metazoa; phylum Arthropoda; class Malacostraca; order Decapoda; family Parastacidae; genus Cherax; species Cherax quadricarinatus. The sequence continues at coordinate 3,899,365 of NC_069425.1, read as the reverse complement.
TAATGCTGGTAGCAGGTAGGGCACGAGTGAGAGTTAGTGCTGGTAGCAGGTAAAGCACGAGTGAGAGTTAGGGCTTGTAGAGGTATTGGGTAATTCATCCAAGATATGTTGCTGTGAAGCTTTTTTAAAACCTTAGGTTTAAATTTGGTGAAATCGTGAGGTGAAACATCCTTCCACGATGCTTCTGGTTCCTCTTGTGTTTTATTAACCAACTTTGCTGAAAGAATAGCATTTCAGGTTATCCTTTTTTTTTACGGAGGTTATATGACGGAATGTATTCCAGTGGTTCCATACGTGTCTCTCTCACTTTGTGAGCAGAGTCACTATGTTGGTTATTTCCACTCTCCCTTTTTTAATTACATAGGGTTTGGAAAGGTTATGTTAAGGGTTCCTAACTTTATTTACAAGCTAAGAGCTGTTGACTAGTTCTGGGACTGACTTCCATTGAGCTCTATACCAGCATCGCTGTACATCAGTTAGTAATGTACCTTCCTACCTTGTTCAATATTGTGGATTACAGTCTATATGATGAAAGGGAAATTTACATAAGTACCCCAGGTCTGTGTCTATTTCATGTGTGGGTGGCTCCTAATTAACATCTCTCCTATCAAATGATGAGCGGTCATGGTATCTTGATGTCATCAATCATTAGTTGACATTCCCTCAATTTAACACAAGTATCAACAGTACCCACGAAATAGTTCATTTTTCTGAGTGTGGAGTCAGGCTTTAGTCCAGAAAGTCTAAAATAACACTTAAATGAGTCTCGGTATCGCTCCACGTCCGTTACTGGAATGGATGTTTGATAATACGTTAAATTAAAGGCAGGGAAAAATAGTAATTCTAATACTAGGCTAATACTAGTGAGATACTATGAGATACCCATAGTTGCATGCCTAGTAGGACGCCAAACTGCAGGCCGCCTGCATTTCTAACTAAGCTGGCAAACAAGTGCCAGCTCTGAGGACTCTATTGCCTTTACTAGCTCTGAAGGTGCTCTTAAAATGTGGAAATGTCAGGCACTCTGACATTCACAAACTGAAGGGTCTGAGATCTACTCTCTTTTCTATTTTTCTAGTGTTTTGGTTAGACCCACCGAGTTACTGAAGATAGTATATGTCACCCTATGGCCTCTCAGGAAGTGAGGGAATGATGTTAAGTCTACCCTTCATTCACTGACTATATTCAATGGAACATTCTGTCTGGGAATAAACCAGGTACCAGGTATCATCAAGGACATCACAACAGCAAGTGTACAATGTCCAGTGTACTTGCCTGGACAGCCACGTGTAGAGAAGCGCTCACTCTTTCTGTGATAAGAGACAGTGTGGAGGGTGGGTAGCTCAGGTGATAGAGCTACGTAGCTCTGTAAAAGAAGTCCTTCACAAGTTATACATCTTAGCTTTTTGTGTTTTACACTTATTATGATTTACTTTTGGCCAGCAGGATAAAACCTATTTTTTTTTTAAGTTTGGGAAGCTATTATCTCTGAAAAGCAGAAATGTAAGTGTGTTTGAAGTTGAGAAACAATCTAGTATTAAACGTAATTAATATTGAGCGGGCGAAATTGTCTTAAGCATTTTTTCAAGGGACACACAAACAGTCAGACAAAGAGTAAACATCTGTTGTGAAATTATATATACTTATCTACCTGGCTTTTCTACCTGGTCCACCTGGCCACCCTACCTAGATTTTGCGATCTGTCTACCTATCTACCCGGTTCACCTGGCCTTTCGTTCCCTCAACGCGGTTGTAAAAAAAAATCGGCGGTGTGATATGTAAATCTTTTATAGGCGCTTTGCAAGTTGATGGCATTGTTATCGTCCAGGGGATAAATTTGAGGTGATAATTTGCGTGTGAGTGATAGGTCGGTGAAGGAAATAGGATGCACCCAGGGGGCGGGCACCTCGTCATTATAAAGTATAATGTCACTTTAGTGATGAAAGTAAATGTGACCTGCTTCACTGCCTGCGTTGTGGGGAAAAATAAAACAAGAGAGAGATTGAGAATGATGGGGTGAAAGAGAGGCGGAAAAAGAGCTAGAGAGAGAGTGAGGGGAAAGTGTTGAGAAGATTATAAAACAGGAATAATTTATTATGGAGTACATAGGAGAAGCAGTGAGTCCAGTGAGTCCAGCGAAATAGACTCAACATATTGGAGACCACTGGTTCCATCGTGATATTTGAGGTATGGATTATATAAGAGAAGGTACCTTTTTATTTGTAAGGATCGTAACTCAGTGGTACTGCGATGCTGCTGACGTCTGACACAGACAAGTCACAGAAGTGCTGTCTGTGAAACCTTCCTCGTTGTAAGTCTCATAGTTGAATGGAACTGCGTTGGACCTCCTGTCTGTCAGGACAACAGAGTCTCTGTCCATTCTTCTGATAATTCAGTGACAGTCTAGTCATTCATTAAGTTTTATATTACTTTCAAAAGTATATTCATTTATATGTCGTGTCGAATAGGTAAACCTGGTCAATTAGCAAGAACTCATTTAAAATTAGGTCCTTTCTAAAATTTTCTCTTATACGTTTGAAGATATATTTTTTTTCCAGCATTCACTTTAGCTACTTGATCTACGATTCTATGTTTCTCCTCCCTTATTTAGTTTATCATATCAGTTAATGTCTGGTTCCTCTACTCTGCCTCTTCTATACTGACTCCAATTTTTTTTTAATTTCATTCTCCGCTTCATTTTACATTCTAAACCTTCATTTAAGGTCTCCACTAGTCTTAGCATCCTTGAAACACTTACTAAGGTGTTGTCCCCAGAGTTCATCCTATTTTCTACGTAATCGTTTGCCCTCTCGTTTCTTTCCCTTTTTTCCATATGTTCATCTAAGATATCTTCATCCATCTACTTTAAGAAACTTGTATACAAGCGATGTTTTTCCTGGGTGTCACCCCAGCTTGTAGTTAATTATTACTGTTGCTACCCCACATCACAACTCAGCGAGGTTATTGATGTCACCTGCGTACTCATGATGTTCTCGAGTGGTTCCTAACACTTCAGATCAGCAGGTTGACTCACACGGTAGCAGGAAGACACATGCTCCACCATATACTAAGTATATGTTGGCAACTGTGTACTTTGTATGCGGTGACGTAACGTCCGGGTCTCATAGCATGTAAGAGCAAGTCAACTTCACATTCCTCTTGCATCCTCATTTCTTTCTTGTTTTCAATCATTCTCATTTCACATAAACAAAAAACTCAGTAATAATAATAATAATACTAAAATTAATAATATCTTTATTCCTACAAGTACAAGGTATATAGACCTAGCTGACATCAATGACAGGAGGAATGCCGGCGTGGCAGGGCGTGTGGCGGGCTAACTACGGGATTTTCCATGATAACTCCTGAACAAAGAGGCTGACAAGGTCAAGACTGAACAGGACTCAGTGTGAATACTCTGGGAAGATTCCACTGCAGCGAGAAGACATTCCAGTGAATCATTTAAACATAAATAGTGGAAGTGTTGTGCAGTTCGTGACGGTTGAAGTGGTGGTGGTGGGATAAGGGCCACGGACCCACCGTACGTGATTGCCAGCAACGAACATACAAACCTCAAAAGGCCCCCATAAACACATCAACCTCCAGCAGAGGCGCCATGCTTCCAGTCAACTTAAAAATGAATATGTGTCGATGTATGGAATAATTACATGCATAAGGTATGGGAAGCAAATAATGTTGAGAGTAACGAAGTGGGACTAGTCCTCCCCCAGCCCATGAGGGAGGGGTAAGAGGCAGGGTGTGTAGGTGAAAATGAGGGAACACAGAGGGTATAAGCAGTGCACACACCTACATCATTCACCATGTTTGCGAGACACAAATAAATCTTGTGTTCATTGTAAGGAAGACTGTGTGAACAACAGTGTGTAAACCGTGAGTAGTACAGTGTGAACAACAGTGTGTAAACCGTGAGTAGTACAGTGTGAACAACAGTGTGTAAACCGTGAGTAGTACAGTGTGAACAACAGTGTGTAAACCGTGAGTAGTACAGTGTGAACAACAGTGTGTAAACCGTGTGTAGTGCAGTGTGAACAACAGTGTGTAAACCGTGAGTAGTACAGTGTGAACAACAGTGTGTAAACCGTGAGTAGTACAGTGTGAACAACAGTGTGTAAACCGTGTGTAGTGCAGTGTGAACAACAGTGTGTAAACCGTGTGTAGTGCAGTGTGAACAACAGTGTGTAAACCGTGAGTAGTACAGTGTGAACAACAGTGTGTAAACCGTGAGTAGTACAGTGTGAACAACAGTGTGTAAACCGTGTGTAGTGCAGTGTGAACAACAGTGTGTAAACCGTGAGTAGTACAGTGTGAACAACAGTGTGTAAACCGTGTGTAGTGCAGTGTGAACAACAGTGTGTAAACCGTGTGTAGTGCAGTGTGAACAACAGTGTGTAAACCGTGAGTAGTACAGTGTGAACAACAGTGTGTAAACCGTGAGTAGTGCAGTGTGAACAACAGTGTGTAAACCGTGAGTAGTACAGTGTGAACAACAGTGTGTAAACCGTGAGTAGTACAGTGTGAACAACAGTGTGTAAACCGTGTGTAGTGCAGTGTGAACAACAGTGTGTAAACCGTGAGTAGTACAGTGTGAACAACAGTGTGTAAACCGTGAGTAGTACAGTGTGAACAACAGTGTGTAAACCGTGAGTAGTACAGTGTGAACAACAGTGTGTAAACCGTGTGTAGTGCAGTGTGAACAACAGTGTGTAAACCGTGAGTAGTACAGTGTGAACAACAGTGTGTAAACCGTGTGTAGTGCAGTGTGAACAACAGTGTGTAAACCGTGAGTAGTACAGTGTGAACAACAGTGTGTAAACCGTGAGTAGTACAGTGTGAACAACAGTGTGTAAACCGTGTGTAGTGCAGTGTGAACAACAGTGTGTAAACCGTGAGTAGTACAGTGTGAACAACAGTGTGTAAACCGTGTGTAGTGCAGTGTGAACAACAGTGTGTAAACCGTGAGTAGTACAGTGTGAACAACAGTGTGTAAACCGTGTGTAGTGCAGTGTGAACAACAGTGTGTAAACCGTGAGTAGTACAGTGTGAACAACAGTGTGTAAACCGTGAGTAGTACAGTGTGAACAACAGTGTGTAAACCGTGTGTAGTGCAGTGTGAACAACAGTGTGTAAACCGTGAGTAGTACAGTGTGAACAACAGTGTGTAAACGTGTGTAGTGCAGTGTGAACAACAGTGTGTAAACCGTGAGTAGTACAGTGTGAACAACAGTGTGTAAACCGTGTGTAGTGCAGTGTGAACAACAGTGTGTAAACCGTGAGTAGTACAGTGTGAACAACAGTGTGTAAACCGTGTGTAGTGCAGTGTGAACAACAGTGTGTAAACCGTGTGTAGTGCAGTGTGAACAACAGTGTGTAAACCGTGTGCAGTACAGTGTGAACAACAGTGTGTAAACCGTGTGTAGTGCAGTGTGAACAACAGTGTGTAAACATTGCGTAGTACAGTGTGAACAACAGTGTGTAAACCGTGTGTAGTGCAGTGTGAACAACAGTATGTAAACCGTGTGTAGTGCAGTGTGAACAACAGTGTGTAAACCGTGTGTAGTGCATGTGAACAACAGTGTGTAAACCGTGTGTAGTGCAGTGTGAACAACAGTGTGTAAACCGTGTGTAGTACAGTGTGAACAACAGTGTGTAAACCGTGTGTAGTGCAGTGTGAACAACAGTGTGTAAACCGTGTGTAGTGCAGTGTGAACAACAGTGTGTAAACCGTGTGTAGTGCAGTGTGAACAACAGTGTGTAAACCGTGTGTAGTACAGTGTGAACAACAGTGTGTAAACCGTGTGTAGTGCAGTGTGAACAACAGTGTGTAAACCGTGTGTAGTGCAGTGTGAACAACAGTGTGTAAACCGTGTGTACTGCAGTGTGAACAACAGTGTGTAAACCGTGTGTAGTGCAGTGTGAACAACAGTGTGTAGTGCAGTGTGAACAACAGTGTGTAAACCGTGTGTAGTACAGTGTGAACAACAGTGTGTAAACCGTGTGTAGTGCAGAGTGAACAACAGTGTGTAAACCGAGTGTAGTGCAGTGTGAACAACAGTGTGTAAACCGTGTGTAGTGCAGTGTGAACAACAGTGTGTAAACCGTGTGTAGTACAGTGTGAACAACAGTGTGTAAACCGTGTGTAGAACAGTGTGAACAACAGTGTGTACACCGTGTGTAGTACAGTGTGAACAACAGTGTGTAAACCGTGTGTAGTGCAGTGTGAACAACAGTGTGTAAACCGTGTGTAGTGCAGTTTGAACAACAGTGTGTAAACCGTGTGTAGTGCAGTGTAAAAAACAGTGTGTAAACCGTGTGTAGTGCAGTGTGAACAACAGTGTGTAGTGCAGTGTGAACAACAGAGTGTAAACCGTGTGTAGTGCAGAGTGAACAACAGTGTGTAAACCGTGTGTAGTGCAGTGTGAACAACAGTGTGTAAACCGGGTGTAGTGCAGTGTGAACAACAGTGTTTAAACCGTGTGTAGTGCAGTGTGAACAACAGTGTGTAAACCGTGTGTAGTGCAGTGTGAACAACAGTGTGGAAACCGTGTGTAGTGCAGTGTGAACAACAGTGTGTAAACCGTGTGTAGTGCAGTGTGAACAACAGTGTGTAGTGCATTGTGAACAACAGTGCGTAAACCGTGTGTAGTGCAGTGTGAACAACAGTGTGTAAACCGTGTGTAGTGCAGTGTGAACAACAGTGTGTAATCCGTGTGTAGTGCAGTGTGAACAACAGTGTGTAAACCGTGTGTAGTGCAGTGTGAACAACAGTGTGTAAACCGTGTGTAGTGCAGTGTGAACAACAGTGTGTAGTGCAATGTGAACAACAGTGTGTAAACCGTGTGTAGTACAGTGTGAACAACAGTGTGTAAACCGTGTGTAGTACAGTGTGAACAACAGTGTGTAAACCGTGTGTAGTACAGTGTGAACAGTGTGTAAACCGTGTGTAGCGCAGTGTCTGCTCCTCACCCTTCTCCGGGGGGTAGCCCCACGTGTAGTGTACAGTGACTCTCACCCTTCTCCCGGGGCTAGCCCAACGTGTAGTATACAGTGACACCCTTCACCCGGGGCTAGCCCCACGAGTAGTGTACAGTGACTCTCACCCTTCTCCCGGGGCTAGCCCAACGTGTAGTATACAGTGACACCCTTCTCCCGGGGCTAGCCCCACGTGTAGTGTACAGTGACTCTCAGCGTTCTCCCGGGGCTAGCCCCACGTGTAGTGTACAGTGACCCTCACCCTTCCCCCGGGGCTAGCCCCACGTGTAGTGTATAGTGACCACCCTTCTCCCGGGGCTAGCCCACGTGTAGTGTACAGTGACCGTCACCCTTCTCCCGGAGCTAGCCCCACGTGTAGTGTACAGTGACTCTCACCCTTCTCCCGGGGCTAGCCCCACGTGTAGTGTACAGTGACTCTCACCCTTCTCCCGGGGCTAGCCCCACGTGTAGTGTACAATGACCCTCACCCTTCTCCCGGGGCTAGCCCCACGTGTAGTGTACAGTGTCTGCTCCTCACCCTTCTCCCGGGGCTAGCCCCACGTGTAGTGTACAGTGACCCTCACCCTTCTCCCGGGGCTAGCCCCACTTGTAGCTGTACACAGTGACCCCTTCTCCCGGGGTTTGCCCTCAACGTTATAAGTGTATCAGTGACTAACCATTCTGGGCTAGCCCCACGTGTAGTGTACAGTGACTCTCACCATTACTCCCGGCGGGCTAGACCCCATTGTATGTGTACAGTGACCACCCTTCTCCGGGAGCTAGCCCCACGTGGTTGATGTACAGTGGACCACACTTTTCGGGGCTTGCCCCACGTGTAGTGTACAGTGACCACACTCTCCAGCGGGCTTGCCCCACGTTGTTAGTGATACAGTGACCACACTTCTCCCGGGTCGCTAGCACCACGTGTAGCTAGTGTACTGTGACCACACTTCTCCCGGGGATAAGCCCCACGTGTTAAGTGTAACTGTGACCACTCACTTCTCCCAGGGGCTACGACCACACGTGTAGTGTACAGTGAACACCCTTCTCCCGGAGGCTTGCCCCCGTGTAGTGTACGTGACCCCCTTCTCAGGGGCTAAGCCCACGTGTAGTGTACAGATCCCACCCTTCTCCGGGGTAGCCCCTTGTGTTACGTGTACAGTGACCACCCTCTCCCGTGGGCTAGCCACGTGTTTAGTGTACAGTGATCCAACCCTCTCCCGGGGCTAGCCCCACGTGTAGTGGCACAGTGACCACCATTCTCCCGGGGACTTACCCCCAGTGTAGTTGTACAGTGGACACCTCACGCTTCTTCCGGGGGCTAGCCCCACTGTGTACGTGTACAGTGGCCACCCTTCTCCCCCCGGGGCCTAGGCACCACGTGTAGTTAAAGTGGACTCACCCTTCTCCCAGGGCTAGCTCCAATGCGTGTACATTGCCACCATTCTCACCGGGGCTAGCCCTAGTGTAGTGTAACAGTGTCCACCCTTCTACCGGGCTAGCCCCACGTGTAGTGTACAGTGACACCACCCTTCTCCCGTGGTAGCCCACGTGTTATTGTTCTGTGTTGCCTCTCCACACCCTTCTCCCGGGGTGTAGACCCACGTGTTAGTGTACAGTGTCTGCTCCTCACACCTTCTCTGGAGGCTAGCCCACGTGTAGTGTGTACAGTGGACCCTCAAACCTTCTCCCGTGGGGCATAGACCCACGTTTAGTGTTACAGTGACCCTACCCTTTCTTCCGGGGCTAGACCACACGTGTAATGTACAGTGACCCTTCACCATTTCTCCGGGGCTAGCCCCCCACGTGCAGTGTACAGTGTCAGCTCCTCACCATTCTCCCGGGGCTAGCCCCACGTGTAGTGTACAGTGACCCTTACCCTTCTCCCGGGGCTAGACCCACGTGTAGTGTACAGTGACCCTCACCCTTCTCCCGGGGCTTTGCCAACGTGTTAGTCGTAAGTGTTATGCTCCTCACACCTTCTCCCGGGGCTAGCCCCTAGTGTAGTATACTGTGACCACACAATTCTCCGGGGCTAGGCCCACGTGTAGTGTACAGTGAACACCCTTCTCCCGGGGCTTGCCCCACGTGTAGTGTACAGTGACCACCCTTCTCCCGGGGCTAGCCCCACGTGTAGTGTACAGTGACCACCCTTCTCCCGGGGCTAGCCCACGGGTAGTGTACAGTGCACCTTCTCCCGGGGCTATCCCCACGTGTAGTGTACAGTGACCACCCTTGTACCGGGGCTAGCCCCACGTGTAGTGTACAGTGAAACCCACCCTTCTCCCGGGCCTAGCCCCACGTGTAGTGTACAGTGACCACCCTTCTCCCGGGGCTAGCCCCACGCGTAGTGTACAGTGACTACCCTTCTCCCGGGGCTAGCCCCACGTGTAGTGTACAGTGACACCCTTCTCCCGGGGCTAGCCCCACGTGTAGTGTACAGGACCACCCTTCTCCCGGGGCTAGCCCCACATGTACTGTACAGTGACCCTCACCCTTCTCCCGGGGCTAGCCCCACTTGTAGTGTACAGTGACCACCCTTCTACCTGGGCTAGCCCCGCGTGTAGTGTACAGTGACCACCCTTCTCCCGGGGCTAGCCCACAAATGTAGTGTACATTGACCACCCTTCTCCCGGGGCTAGCCCCATGTGTAGTGTACAGTGACCACCCTTCTACCGGGGCTAGCCCCATGTGTAGTGTACAGTGACAGCCACCCTTCTCCCGTGGCTAGCCCCACGTGTAGTGTACAGTGTCTGCTCCTCACCCTTCTCCTGGGGCTAGCCCCACGTGTAGTGTACAGTGTCTGCTCCTCACCCTTCTCCCGGGGCTAGCCCCACGTGTATGTGTACAGTGGACCCTCAACCCTTCTTTCCGGGGCCTAACCATGTGTAGTGTACAGTGACCCTCACCCTTCTCCCGGGGCTAGACCCCCACCTGCAGTGTACCAGAGTGTCGGCATCCTCACCATACTCCCGGGCTTAGCCCCAGTGTAGTGTACAGTGACCCATTTACCCTATTTCCCGGGGCTAGTACCCACGTTGTAGTGACAGTGACCCTCACCCTTCTCCCGGGGATAGCCCCAGTGTGTAGTGTACAGTGTTTGTTCCTCAACCCTTTATATCGGGGCTATGGCCCCACGTGTAGTTTACAGTGACCCACTCTTCTCGGGGCTTAGCCCCACGTGTTGTGTAAATGTGACACCCTTCTCCCGGGCTTTGTCACCCACGTGTAGTGTACAGTGACCCCCTTCTCACGGGTATTAGCCCCTCGTGTAGTGTACAGTGACACCCTTCTCCCGGGGCTAGCTCCCACGAGTAGTGTACTCAGTGGTCTACCCATTATCCGGGGGCTTTCCCCACGTGTAGTGTACAGTGACCCACCTGGTACCGGGGCTAGCCTACACGGTGTAGTGTACCAGTGAATACCAACAACCACTTCTTCCCGGCTAGCCCCAATGATGTTAGTGTACAGTGGACCAAACCTTCTCCCGGGGATAGCCCCACGTGTTGTGTAAGTGTCCTCTTCTCCCTGGGGGCTAGCCCACACGTGTAGTGTACTGTGACATCATTCTCCCGGGGCTAGACCAGTGTAGTGTACAGGGACCAACCTTCTCCCGGGGCTAAGGGCCCCAAGCGTAGTGCTACAGTGGACTACCCTTCTCCCGGGGCTATCCCCACGTGTAGGTTCAGTGACACACTTTCCCGGGGGGCCTAGCCCACGTGTAGTGTGACTCAGTGACAACCTTCTCCCGGGGCTTGACACACGTGTACTGTACAGTGACAACTACCCATCTCCCGGCGGCTAGCCCACATGTACTGTACAGTGACTCACAATCTCCATGGGGCTAGCCCCACTTGTAGTCGTACAGTGCACCAACCTTCCACTACACTGGGATAGCCCGCGTGTAGTGTACATGTGACCACCCTTCTCCCGGGGCTAGCCCCACATGTAGTGTACATTGACCACCCTTCTCCCGGGGCTAGCCCCATGTGTAGTGTACAGTGACCACCCTTCTACCGGGGCTAGCCCCATGTGTAGTGTACAGTGACAGCCACCCTTCTCCCGTGGCTAGTCCCAACGTTTGTAGTGTGTAACATGTCGCTCCTTACCCTTCTCCATGGGGCTAGCCCACGTTTAGTTGTACAGTGCTGCTCCTCCCCCTTCTCCCGGGGCTAGCCCCACGTGTAGTGTACAGTGACCCTCACCCTTCTTCCGGGGCTAGACCCACGTGTAGTGTACAGTGACCCTCACCCTTCTCCCGGGGCTAGCCCCACCTGCAGTGTACAGTGTCAGCTCCTCACCATACTCCCGGGGCTAGCCCCACGTGTAGTGTAAGTGACACTTACCCTTCTTCCCGGGGGCTAGGACCCACGTGTAGTGTACAGTGGACCCTCACCCTTTCCCGGGGCTTGCCCTCGTGTAGGTGTACAGTAGTATTGCTCCTCACCCTTCTCCGGGCTCAGCCCACGTCGTAGTGATACAGTGACCACACTTCTCCCGGGGCTAGCCCCACGTGTAGTGTATAGTGAACACCCTTCTCCCGGGGCTTGCCCCACGTGTAGTGTACAGTGACCACCCTTCTCCCGGTGTGTAGCCCACGATACGTGTAGGTCGTACAGTGACCACCCTTCTCCCGGGGCTAGCCCCACGTGTAGTGTACAGTGACTACCCTTCTCCCGGGGCTATCCCCACGTGTAGTGTACAGTGACCACCCTTGTACCGGGGCTAGCCCCACGTGTAGTGTACTGTGAAACCCACCCTTCTCCCGGGCCTAGCCCCACGTGTAGTGTACAGTGACCACCCTTCTCCCGGGGCTAGCCCCACGTGTAGTTGTTATACTCAGTGACCACCCTTTTCCCGGGGCCTAGCCCCCACGTGGAAGTGTTACAGTGACATCCTTCTCCCGGGGCTAGCTCCACGTGTAGTGTACAGGGACCACCCTTCTCCCGGGGCTAGCCCCACGAGTAGTGTACAGTGACACTCACCCCTCTCCCGGGGCTAGCCCCACGTGTACTGTACAGTGACACTCACCCTTCCCCCTGTGCTAGCCCCACGTGTACTGTACAGTGACACTCACCCATCTCCCGGGGCTAGCCCCACATGTACTGTACAGTGACCCTCACCCTTCTCCCGGGGCTAGCCCCACTTGTAGTGTACAGTGACCACCCTTCTACCTGGGCTAGCCCCACGTGTAGTGTACAGTGACCACCCTTCTCCCGGGGCTAGCCCCACATGTAGTGTACTTTGACCACCCTTCTCCCGGGGCTAGCCCCACGTGTAGTGTACAGTGACCACCCTTCTACCGGGGCTAGCCCCATGTGTAGTGTACAGTGACAGCCACCCTTCTACCGTGGCTTAGCCCACGTAGTAGTGTACAGTTGTATGCTCCTCTCCCTTCTCCTGGGGCTAGCCCCACGTGTAGTGTACAGTGTCTGCTCCTCACCCTTCTCCCGGGGCTAGCCCCACGTGTAGTGTACAGTGACCCTCACCCTTTTTCCGGGGCTAGACCCACGTGTAGTGTACAGTGACCCTCACCCTTCTCCGGGGCTAGCCCTCATCTGTGCACAGTGCTTCAGTGTCAGCTCCTGACCACTTCTCCCGGGCTAGCCCCACGTGTCGTGTTACAGTGAACCCCTTACCCTTATCCCGGGGCTGACCCGCATGATTGTTGTCAGTGACCCTCCACCCTTCTCCCGGGGTAGCACCAGTTGTAGTGTACCAGTGTATGCGCCTCACCCTATCTCCCGGGGCTCTAGCCCCAAGTGTGTGTACAGTGACCACACTTGTCTCCCGGGGGTACGCCCCAAGTTACGTGTGTACTCAGTGACCACCTTATCCCGGGCTAGCCCCACGTGTAGCTGTACAGTGGACTACCTCCCTTCTCCACGGGCTTATCACCCACGTGCAGTGTACAGTGACCACCCTTGTACCGGGGCTAGCCCACGTGTACATCTTTAGTGTTACAGTGAAACCCACCCTTCTCCCGGCATAGCCTACGTTGTACATAGTGTTACGGAGAGTCCTACCCTTCTCACGGGGCTAGCCCCACGGTAGTGATACAGTTGACTACCATTCTCCCGGCGGTTCCCCACGTGTAGTGTACAGTGACCACCCTTGTCCGGGGCTAGCCCCACGTTAGTGTCTAGTGAAACCACCCTCTCCCGGGGCTAGCCCCACGTGTTAGTTGTACAGGGACCACCCTTCTCCGGGCTGGATCAGCCCACGCTTGTTGTGTACAGTGACCACCCTTCTCCCGGCGCTAGCCCACGTGTTGCTTTCACAAGTGACTCCTTATCCTGGGGCTAGCCCCACGTTTATAGTTGTACAGGGACCAACCTTTCTCCACGGGGCTAGCCCCACGCGTTAGTGTACAGTGGACACTCACCCCTCTCACAGGGGCTAGCCCCACGTGTACGTACAGGGACTCTCACCCTTCCCACTGTGCTAGCCCCGTGTATGTACAGTGACACTCACCCATCTCCCGGCGGCTAGCCCCCACTTGTATGTACAGTGACCCTACCCTTCTCCAGGCGGCTAGACCCCCCCACTTGTAGCCTAGATTTGTCAGGACTCACCCTCTTTACAACTGGGCTAGCCCCACAATAACGTGTCTGTTTGTACAGTGACCACCCATTCCTCCAGCGGGTAGCCACACATCCACAATGTAGTGTAATTTGACCACCACTTCTCCCGGGGCTAGACCCAGTGTAGTGTACAGTGACCACCTTCTTACCGGGCTAGCCCCCATGTGTAGTGTACAGTGACAGCCACCCTTCTCCGTGGCTAGCCCCAGTGTAGTATGTACCAGTGTCGCTCTCACCCTACTCTTGGGGCTAGGCCACACGTCGTTGTAGTCCTACAGTGTATGCTCTACCCTTCTACCAGGGGTTCAGCCCCACGTGTAGTGTACAGTGACCCTCAACCCTTTATTCCATCGGCTAGACCAAGTGTACGTGTACAGTGTCTCTCACCTTTCTCCCGGGCGACTAGCCCCACGTGCAGTGTACAGTGTCACGCTCCTCCCAATCTCCCGGGGCTAGCCCACCACGTGTAGTGTAGTGAAACCCCTTCTCCCCGGGCTTGCCCCACGTGTAGTGTACACGTGCCACCCTTCTCCCCGGGGCTAGCCAAACGGGTAGTTACAGTGCACCCTTCTCCCCAGGGGACTAAGCCCCCAGTGTAGTGTAACAGTGACCTCCCTTCCCGGGGCTAGCCCGTGTAGATGTACCAGTGACCCACCCTCTCCCGGGGCTAGCCACACGGGTAGTCCCCGCCATATCAGCAGACAAAAACCACACCCTTCCTGTATTCCAGCATCACGCCTCGGCTACCCACAACGTGAGTGTACAGTGGACACCCCACGCTTCTTCCGGGGTTGCCCAACGTGTACGAGGTGTACAGTGGCCACCCTTCAATCCCGGGGGCTTAGCAACCACGTTGTAGTGTTACAGTGACCACCCTTCTCCCAGGGAGAAGCTCCACATGTCAGTGTACATTGACCTCCCTTCTCCCGGGGCTAGCCTACGTGTCAGTGTACAGTGACCACCCTTCTACCGGGGCTAGCCCCCACGTGTTGTGTGTTTACGCAGTGGACACCACCCTTCTACCGTGGCTAGCCCCTCGGTTTTGTACAGTGTTGCTCACTCACCTTCTCCCGGGGCTAGCACCACGTGTATGTAGTGTACAGTGTCTGCTCCTACCCCTTCTCTGGGGCTAGCCCCACGTGTAGCGGTACAGTGACCCTCACCCTTTCTCCCGGGGCTAAGACCCAACGTCGTAGTGTACCAAGTGACCCTCACCTTCTGCCGGGGCTAGACCCACGTGTAATGTCGTGACCCTCACCTCTTCTCATGGGGCTTGCCACCACGTGCAGTGTTCATGTCAGCTCCTCACCATTTCTCCAGGGGCCTTGCCCACGTGTAGTGTCACAGTGACCCTTACCCTTCTCCGGGCGCTAGACTCCACGGTAGTAGTGTACAGTGACCCTCACCCTTCTCCCGGGGCTAGCCCAACGTCGTTGTTTAGTGTACAGTGTCTATGTCCTCAACCTTCTCCCGGGGCTAGCCCCACGTTGTAGTTAGTACTAGTTGTCCACACTTCTCCCGGGGCTAGCCCCACGTGTAGTGTACAGTGAACACCCTTCTCCCGGGGCTTGCCCCACGTGTAGTGTACAGTGACCACCCTTCTCCCGGGGCTAGCCCCACGGTGTAGTTGGTACAGTGACCACCTTCTCACGGGGCTTGCACCCACAGTGCTAGTGTAGTGCAGTGACTACCCTTCTCCCGGGGCTATCCCCACGTGTAGTGTACAGTGACCACCCTTGTACCGGGGCTAGCCCCACGTGTAGTGTACAGTGAAACCCACCCTTCTCCCGGGCCTAGCCCCACGTCGTAGTGTACTGCTGACAACCCTTCTCCCGGGCGCTACCCCAACGTGTAGGTGTACTGTGACCACCCTTTCGGGGCTAGCCCACCACGTGTAGTGTACAGTGACACCTCATTCTCACGGGCTAGCCCACGTGTACGTGGTACAGGGACCACCCTTCTCCGGGGCTAGCCCACATGTACTTGTTACTCGTGGACCCTCCACACCTCTTCTCCCGGGGCTAGCCCACTTGTAGTGTAAGTGGACTCACCCTTTCTACCCTGGGCTAGCCCCGCGTGTAGTGTACAGTGACCACCCTTCTCCCGGGGCTAGCCCCACATGTAGTGTACATTGACCACCCTTCTCCCGGGGCTAGCCCCATGTGTAGTGTACAGTGACCACCCTTCTACCGGGGCTAGCCCCATGTGTAGTGTACAGTGACAGCCACCCTTCTCCCGTGGCTAGCCCCACGTGTAGTGTACAGTGTCTGCTCCTCACCCTTCTCCGGGGCTAGCCCCACGTGTAGTGTACAGTGTCTGCTCCTCACCCTTCTCCCGGGGCTAGCCCCACGTGTAGTGTACAGTGACCCTCACCCTTCTTCCGGGGCTAGACCCACGTGTAGTGTACAGTGACCCTCACCCTTCTCCCGGGGCTAGCCCCACCTGCAGTGTACAGTGTCAGCTCCTCACCATACTCCCGGGGCTAGCCCCACGTGTAGTGTACAGTGACCATTACCCTTCTCCCGGGGCTAGACCCACGTGTAGTGTACAGTGACCCTCACCCTTCTCCCGGGGCTAGCCCCCCGTGCTAGTGTACAGTGTTATGCTTCCTCACCCTTCTCCCGGAGGCTAGACCCTAGTGTAGTGTACAGTGACAACACTTCTACGGGGGCTAGCCCCTCTCGTGTAGTGTACAGTGAACACCTCTTCTCCCGGGCTTGCCCCTCGTGTAGTGTACAGACGTACCACCCTTTCCGGGTCTAGCGCCCACGTGTATTGTTCAGTGACACCCTCTCCCGGGGGGCTAGCCACACGTGTAGTGTACAGTGTCTACCTTCTCCCGGGGCTATCCCAAGTGAGTAGTGTACCAGTGACAACCCTTGTACAGGGGCTAGACCCACCGTGTGTGTACAGTGAAACCCACACCTTCTCCCGGGCCTTGCCCACACGTGTAGTGTACGTGACACCCTTCTCCCGGGGCTATGTCCCCACGTGTAGTGTACAGTGGACACTCACCTCTTTCTCCCGGGGTAGCCCAAGGTGTAGTGTACAGTTGACATCCCTTCTCCCGGGGCTAAGGCCCAGCACGTGTAGTGTACAGGGACTCACCCTTCTCCCGGGCTAGCCCCCAGCGTAGTGTCAGTGACTCCCTTATCACGGGGCTTTCCCCAAGTGTAGTGTATAGTGAACACCTTCTCCCGGGGCTAGACCTCGTTTAGTGTAAGTGACACCCTTCTCCCGGGGCTAGCCTACACGTGTAATGTACAGTGACACTCACCCATCTTCCCCCCCGGGCAGGCTAAGCCCCACATGTACTGTATACAGTGACCTACCCTTCTCCCGGGGCTAGCCCCATTTGTCGTGTACAGTGACAACCCTTCTACATGGGCTAAGCCCACGTGTTAGTGTACAGTGACTACCTTCTCCCGGGGGCTATCCCCACTTCGTTAGTGTAACAGTGACCACCTCTGTACCGGGCTGCCCCACGTGTAGGGTTACAGTTGAAACCCACCCCTTCTCCCGGGTCTTGCCCCACGTGTAGTGTACAGTGACCACCCTTCTCCCGGGGCTAGCCCCACGTGTAGTGTACAGTGACCACCCTTCTCCCGGGGCTAGCCCCACGTGTAGTGTACAGTGACATCCTTCTCCGGGGCTGCCCCCTCGTGTAGTTGTACTGGACCAACATTCTACCGGGGCTAGCCCCCACATGGTCTGTACAGTGACCCTCACCCTTCTCCGGCGGCTTAGCCCACTTGTGTGTACAGTGACCACCCTTCTCCCTGGGCTAGCCCCGCGTGTAGTGTACAGTGACCACCCTTCTCCCGGGGCTAGCCCCACATGTAGTGTACATTGACCACCCTTCTCCCGGGGCTAGCCCCATCGTGTATGTGTACAGTGGACCAAACCTTTCTTACGGGGCTAGCCCCATGTTGTAGCTGTCCTACAGTGACAGCCACCCTTCTCCTCGTGGCTTAGCCCCACGTGTAGTTTACAGTGTGTTGCTCCCTCACCCTTCTCCTGGGGGTAGCCCCACGTGTAGTGTACAGCTGTCTGCTTCCTCACCACTTCTCCCGGGGGCTATAGCCCCACGTGATACGTGTTACAGTGAACACCTCACCTTCGTTCACAGGGGCTAGGGACCCATGTGTAGTGTACAGTGACCCTCACCCTTCTCCGGGGGCTTGCCCCACTGCATTTGTACAGTGTCAGCTCCTCCACAATACTCCCGGGGAGTAGCCCCACGTGTAAGTGTTACAGTGACCATTATCCCTTCTCCCGGGGCTAGACCCACGTGTAGTGTATCAGTGACCCTCACCCTTCTCCACAGGGGCTATGCCCCACGTGTATGTACGTGTATGCTCCTCACCCTTCTATCGGGGCTAGCCCCACGTTCGTAGTGTAACCAGTGACCCACACTTATCCGGGGCTAGCCCCACGTGTAGTGTACAGTTGAACACCTTCTCTCCGGGGCTTTGCCCCACGTGTAGGGTACAGTGACCCCCCACCCTTCTCACGGTTCTAGCCCCAACGTGTAGTGTAACAGTGACCACCCCTTCTCCGGGGTAGCCCCACGTGTAGTGTACAGTGACTAACCCTTCTTCCCGGCGGCTATCCCCACGTGTAGTGTTCAGTGACCCCTTGTCTAGGGCTAGCCCCCGTGTAAGTGTACAGTGAATACCCACCCTTCTCCGGGCTTAGCTCCACGTGTAGTGTACAGTGGACCTACCTTCTCCCGGGGCTAAGCCCCCAGTTAGTTGTACAGTGAACACCCTTCTCACCGGGGCTAAGCCCCACGTGTAGTTTAACAGTGTCATATTTCTCCCGGGGCTAGCCCCAAGTGTAGTGTACAGGACCACCCTTCTCCCGGGGCTAGCCCCCACGCGTTAGTGTACAGTGGAATACCCTTTCCCCGGGGCTATCCCCACGTGTAGTGTACAGTGACAACCTTCTTCCCGGGGCTAGCCCCACGTGAGTGTACGGTGGACACCTTCTCCCGCTGGGCTAGCCACTACGTGTACGACAGTGACACTCACCCCATCTCGGGGCTAGGCCCCACATGTACTGTACTCCAGTGACCCTACACCCTTTCCTCGGGAGCTTTAGCCACGTCTTGTAGTGTAACAGTGACCACCCTTCTACCTGGGCTAGCCCGCGTTGTGTAGTTTTGTTAGTGTAAGTGACCACTTCTGTCCCGGGGCTAGCCCACTGTGTGTACTTGACCACCCTTCTCCGGGGCTAGCCCCATGTGTAGATGTACAGTGACACCTTAACGGGCTAGCCCCATGTGTAGTGTACAGTGACAGCCACCCTTCTCCCGTGGCTAGCCCCACGTGTAGTGTACAGTGTCTGCTCCTCACCCTTCTCCTGGGGCTAGCCCCACGTGTAGTGTACAGTGTCTGCTCCTCACCCTTCTCCCGGGGCTAGCCCCACGTGTAGTGTACAGTGACCCTACCCCTTCTTCCGGGGCTAGTACCCAGTTGTAGTGTACAGTGGACCCTCACCTTTCTCCGGGGCTAGACCCCCTGCAGAGGTTACAAGTGTCAGCTCCTCACCTACTCCCGGGGCTAGCCCCACGTGTAGTGTACAGTGACCCTTACCCTTCTCCCGGGGCTAGACCCACGTGTAGTGTACAGTGACCCTCACCCTTCTCCCGGGGCTAGCCCCACGTGTAGTGTACAGTGTCAGCTCCTCACCCTTCTCCCGGGCTAGCCTCCACGTTGTAGTGTACAGTGACCACAAATTCTAACGGTGCTAGCCACCAGTGTAGTTGTACAGTGAACACCCTTCTCCCGGGAGCTTGCCCCACGTGTAGGTGTACAGTGACCACCCTTATCCGGGTCTATAGCCCCACGTGTAGTGTAGGGACCTCCATTCCTCACCGGGGCTAGCCCCACGTGTAGTGTAAGTGACTATCCTTCTCCGTGGCTATCCCCACGTGTAGTGTACTGAGTGACCCACCATTGTACCGGGGCTAAGCCAAGTGTAGTGTAATGTGAAACCCACCCTTCTCCCGGGCCTAGCCCACGTGAGTGTACAGTGACCACCATTTCCGGGGGCTAGCCCACGTTGTAGTTTGTTACAGAGTAACCACCCTTCTCCCGGGGCTAGCCCCTACAGTGTAGTGTACAGTGACATCCTTCTCCGGGATAGGCCCACGTGTAGTGTACTGGACCACCTTTCTCGGGGCTAGCCCCACGTTGTAGTGTTACAGTGACACTCACCCCTCTCCGGGGTCTAAGCCCCACGTTTGTACTGTACAGTGACAACTCACCCTTAACCCCTGTGCTAGCCCCACGTGTACTGTACAGTGACACTCACCCATCTCCCGGGGCTAGCCCCACATGTACTGTACAGTGACCCTCACCCTTCTCCCGGGGCTAGCCCCACTTGTAGTGTACAGTGACCACCCTTCTACCTGGGCTAGCCCCACGTGTAGTGTACAGTGACCACCCTTCTCCCGGGGCTAGCCCCACATGTAGTGTTACTTTGACCACCCTTCTCCCGGGGCTAGCCCCACGTGTAGTGTACAGTGACCACCCTTCTACCGGGGCTAGCCCCATGTGTAGTGTACAGTGACAGCCACCCTTCTCCCGTGGCTAGCCCCACGTGTAGTTTGTACAGTGTCTGCCTCCTCACCTCCTTCTCCTGGGGGCTAGCCCACGATGTAGTGTACAGTGTCTGAGCTCCTCTACCCTTATCCCCCGGGGCTAGCAACCCACGTGTACGTGTACAGTGACCCTCACCTTTTTCGGGGCTAGACCCCGTGTTGTGTGTACAGTGACCCTTCACCCTTCTCCGTGGGGCTAGGCCCACGTGGCAGTGCTACAAGTGTCAGCTCCTGACCAATCTCCCGGGGTAGCCCACGTGTAGTGATTACAGTGTACCCTTTAACCCTTCTCGTGCGGCTAGACCCACGTGTCAAGTGACAGTGACCCTCACCTTCTCCGGGGGCTAGCCCACGTTGTAGTTGTAACAGTGTTGCTCTCACCCTTATACCGGGGCTAGCCCACGTGTGTGTACAGTGACCACCATTCTCCCGGGGTAGCCCCACGTGTAGTCGTCACCAGATGACCACACCTTCTCCCGGGGCTAGCCCCACGTGTAGTGTACAGTGACTACCCTTCTCCCGGGGCTATCCCCACGTGTAGTGTACAGTGACCACCCTTGTACCGGGGCTAGCCCCACGTGTAGTGTACAGTGAAACCCACCCTTCTCCCGGGCCTAGCCCAACGTGTAGTGTACGGTGACCACCCTTCTCCCGGGGCTAGCCCCACGTGTAGTGTACAGTGACTACCCTTCTCCCGGGGCTATCCCCACGTGTGTGCTACCAGTGACAACCTTGTACGGGGCCTAGCCCCACGTGCTAAGTGTAACAGTGAACTCCCTGAACCCTCCTCCCGGGCTAGCCCCACGTGTAGTGTACAGTGACCACCCTTCTCCCGGGGCTAGCCCCACGTGTAGTGTACAGTGACACCCTTCTCCCGGGGCTAGCCCCACGTGTAGTGTACAGTGACACCCTTCTCCCGGGGTAGCCCCAGTGTTAGTGTCTGGGACCCACCCTTCTCCGGGGCTAGCACCACGCGAAGGGTTACAGTGGACACTCACCCCTCTCCCGGGGCTAGCCCCACGTGTACTGTACAGTGACACTCACCCTTCCCCCTGTGCTAGCCCCACGTGTACTGTACAGTGACACTCACCCATCTCCCGGGGCTAGCCCCACATGTACTGTAACACAGTGACCTCCCACCCTTGTCTCCCGGTGCTAGCCCACTTGTAGTGTAACAGTGACCACCCTTCTACCTGGGCTAGCCCCACGTGTAGTGTACAGTGACCACCCTTCTCCCGGGGCTAGCCCCACATGTAGTGTACTTTGACCACCCTTCTCCCGGGGCTAGCCCCACGTGTAGTGTACAGTGACCACCCTTCTACCGGGGCTAGCCCCATGTGTAGTGTACAGTGACAGCCACCCTTCTCCCGTGGCTGCCCCAGGGTAGTGTACAGTGTTGCTCCTCAACCTTACTAATGGGGGCTAGCCCCCTGTAGTGTGTACAGTGTTCTGCTACTCACCTTCTCCCAGGGGTATAGCCCACGCTGTAGTGTACAGTGACCCTCACCCTTTTTCCGGGGCTAGACCCACGTGTAGTGTACAGTGACTCTCACCCTTCTCCCGGGGCTAGCCCCACGTGCAGTGTACAGTGTCAGCTCCTCACCATTCTCCCGGGGCTAGCCCCACGTGTAGTGTACAGTGAATCACCTTTTCGGGCTTGCCCCATTCGTGTAGTTAACAGTGTCACCCTATCTCCCGGGATAGCCCCCACGTGTAGGTACTTGCCCACCCTTTCAACCCCCCCCCCCCACACCCCCCTCCCTCCCCCCCCCCCCCCACTTCTCCCACGGGGCTACCCATGTGTAGTGTACAGTGACACACCCTCCTCCCGGGGGATAGCCCCACGTGTAGTGTACAGTGACCACCCTCTCTCCCGGGGCTCGCCCCACGTGTAAGTGACAGTGACCTAACCCTTCCTCCCGGGCTAACCCCACGTGTAGTGTTACAGTGGGACACCCACGTGCGTTTACGGGGCTAGCCCACGTGTGATGTACCAGTGGCCACCCCTTTCTCCCCGGGGATTAGTCACAACGTGTTGTGTACGTGACCACCCTTTCTCCAAGGGCTAGCCTCCACATGCAGTATACATTTGACCACCCTTCCGGGGCTGGCTAGCCTACGTTTAGTGTACAGTGGACCCCCTTCTTCCCGGGGCTTGCCCCCCGTTGTATATAGTGCTACAGTGACACCCACCCTTCTCCCGTGGCTAGCTTCCCCACGTGTTATTGTTACAGTGTCTGCTCCTCACCCTTCTCCTGGGGCTAGCCCCACGTGTAGTGTACAGTGTCTGCTCCTCACCCTTCTCCTGGGGCTAGCCCCACGTGTAGTGTACAGTGACTGCTCCTCACCCTTCTCCCGGGGCTAGACCCACGTGTAGTGTACAGTGACCCTCACCCTTCTTCCGGGGCTAGACCCCACGTGTTAATGTACAGTGACCCTCACCCTTCTCCCGGGGCTAGCCCCACGTGCAGTGTACAGTGTCAGCTCCTCACCATTCTCCCGGGGCTAGCCCCACGTGTAGTGTACAGTGACCCTTACCCTTCTCCCGGGGCTAGACCCACGTGTAGTGTACAGTGACCCTCACCCTTCTCCCGGGGCTAGCCCCACGTGTAGTGTACAGTGTATGCTCCTCACCCTTCTCCCGGGGCTAGCCCCACGTGTAGTGTACAGTGACCACACTTCTCCCGGGGCTAGCCCCACGTGTAGTGTACAGTGAACACCCTTCTCCCGGGGCTTGCCCCACGTGTAGTGTACAGTGACCACCCTTCTCCCGGGGCTAGCCCCACGTGTAGTGTACAGTGACACCCTTCTCCCGGGGCTAGCCCCACGTGTAGTGTACAGTGACCACCCTTCTACCGGGGATATTCCCCACGTGTAGTGTACAGAGCACACCCTTGTACAGGAGGCTAGCCCCCGTGTTAGTGTACAGTGAACCCTACCTTCTCCGGGCCTTGTCCCCACGTTGTAGTGTACAGTGACCATCCTTCTCCCGGGGCTAGCCCCAAGTGTAGGTAACAGTGACCCACCCTTCTCCCGGGGCTAGCTCCCAACGTTAGTGTACAAGGTTTGACACCCTTCTCCCGGGGCTAGGCCCACGTGTAGTGTACAAGGGACCACCCTTCTCCCGGGTCTAGCCCACACTGTTCCCTGTCAGTGAACCTCACCCCTTCTACCGGGGGCTAGCCCCACTTGTAGTGTACAGTGATCCTACCCTCTCCTACCAGGGCTAGCCCGCGTGTAGTGATACAGTGAACACCTTCTCTCCGGGCTAGCCCCACATGTAGTGTACATTGACACCCTTCTCCCCCGGGGCCTAGCCCCTTGTGTAGTGTTCAAGTGACCACCCTTCTACCGGGGCTCCCGGGGCTTGAGCCCCACGTTTGTAGTGTATAGTGACCACCCTTTCACGGGGCTAGCACACGTGTAGTGTACAGTGACGTCACCCTTACTCCGGTGCTCGCCCAAGATGTAGTGTACAAGTGACCTCTCACCCTTATCCGGGGCTAGCCCCACGTGTAGTGTTACAGTGGATCTCTCAACCTTCTCCGGGAGCTAGCCCCACGTGTCTAGACCTTGAAGTGTGCAGTTGACCCTCACCCTTCTCACGGGGCTAGGCCCCACGTGTAGTGTACAGTGTCTGCTCATCACCCTTCTCCCGGGGTAGCCCCACGTGTTTGTGTACAGTGACCCCTCTCCCTTTCTACCGGGGCTAGACCCCACTTGTAGCTGTACACAGTGACCCCTTCTCCCGGGGTTTGCCCTCAACGTTATAAGTGTATCAGTGACTAACCATTCTGGGCTAGCCCCACGTGTAGTGTACAGTGACTCTCACCATTACTCCCGGCGGGCTAGACCCCATTGTATGTGTACAGTGACCACCCTTCTCCGGGAGCTAGCCCCACGTGGTTGATGTACAGTGGACCACACTTTTCGGGGCTTGCCCCACGTGTAGTGTACAGTGACCACACTCTCCAGCGGGCTTGCCCCACGTTGTTAGTGATACAGTGACCACACTTCTCCCGGGTCGCTAGCACCACGTGTAGCTAGTGTACTGTGACCACACTTCTCCCGGGGATAAGCCCCACGTGTTAAGTGTAACTGTGACCACTCACTTCTCCCAGGGGCTACGACCACACGTGTAGTGTACAGTGAACACCCTTCTCCCGGAGGCTTGCCCCCGTGTAGTGTACGTGACCCCCTTCTCAGGGGCTAAGCCCACGTGTAGTGTACAGATCCCACCCTTCTCCGGGGTAGCCCCTTGTGTTACGTGTACAGTGACCACCCTCTCCCGTGGGCTAGCCACGTGTTTAGTGTACAGTGATCCAACCCTCTCCCGGGGCTAGCCCCACGTGTAGTGGCACAGTGACCACCATTCTCCCGGGGACTTACCCCCAGTGTAGTTGTACAGTGGACACCTCACGCTTCTTCCGGGGGCTAGCCCCACTGTGTACGTGTACAGTGGCCACCCTTCTCCCCCCGGGGCCTAGGCACCACGTGTAGTTAAAGTGGACTCACCCTTCTCCCAGGGCTAGCTCCAATGCGTGTACATTGCCACCATTCTCACCGGGGCTAGCCCTAGTGTAGTGTAACAGTGTCCACCCTTCTACCGGGCTAGCCCCACGTGTAGTGTACAGTGACACCACCCTTCTCCCGTGGTAGCCCACGTGTTATTGTTCTGTGTTGCCTCTCCACACCCTTCTCCCGGGGTGTAGACCCACGTGTTAGTGTACAGTGTCTGCTCCTCACACCTTCTCTGGAGGCTAGCCCACGTGTAGTGTGTACAGTGGACCCTCAAACCTTCTCCCGTGGGGCATAGACCCACGTTTAGTGTTACAGTGACCCTACCCTTTCTTCCGGGGCTAGACCACACGTGTAATGTACAGTGACCCTTCACCATTTCTCCGGGGCTAGCCCCCCACGTGCCAGTTACAGTGTCAGCTCCTCACCTTTCTCCCGGGGATAGCCCCACGTGTAGTGTAACAGTGACCCTTACCCTTCTCCGGGGACTAGACCCACGTGTAGTGTACATGTGACCCTCACCCTTCTCCCGGGGCTTTGCCAACGTGTTAGTCGTAAGTGTTATGCTCCTCACACCTTCTCCCGGGGCTAGCCCCTAGTGTAGTATACTGTGACCACACCATTCTCCCGGGGCTAGCCCCACGTGTAGTGTACAGTGAACACCCTTCTCCCGGGGCTTGCCCCACGTGTAGTGTACAGTGACCACCCTTCTCCCGGGGCTAGCCCCACGTGTAGTGTACAGTGACCACCCTTCTCCCGGGGCTAGCCCCACGGGTAGTGTACAGTGCACCTTCTCCCAGGGGCTATCCCCACGTGTAGTGTACAGTGACCACCCTTGTACCGGGGCTAGCCCCACGTGTAGTGTACAGTGAAACCCACCCTTCTCCCGGGCCTTGCCCCACGTGTAGTGTACAGTGACCACCCTTCTCCCGGGGCTAGCCCCACGTGTAGTGTACAGTGACACCCTTCTCCCGGGGCTAGCCCCACGTGTAGTGTACAGTGACACCCTTCTCCCGGGGCTAGCCCCACGTGTAGTGTACAGGGACCACCCTTCTCCCGGGGCTAGCCCCACATGTACTGTACAGTGACCCTCACCCTTCTCCCGGGGCTAGCCCCACTTGTAGTGTACAGTGACCACCCTTCTACCTGGGCTAGCCCCGCGTGTAGTGTACAGTGACCACCCTTCTCCCGGGGCTAGCCCCACATGTAGTGTACATTGACCACCCTTCTCCCGGGGCTAGCCCCATGTGTAGTGTACAGTGACCACCCTTCTACCGGGGCTAGCCCCATGTGTAGTGTACAGTGACAGCCACCCTTCTCCCGTGGCTAGCCCCACGTGTAGTGTACAGTGTCTGCTCCTCACCCTTCTCCTGGGGCTAGCCCCACGTGTAGTGTACAGTGTCTGCTCCTCACCCTTCTCCCGGGGCTAGCCCCACGTGTAGTGTACAGTGGACCCTCAACCCTTCTTTCCGGGGCCTAACCATGTGTAGTGTACAGTGACCCTCACCCTTCTCCCGGGGCTAGACCCCCACCTGCAGTGTACCAGAGTGTCGGCATCCTCACCATACTCCCGGGCTTAGCCCCAGTGTAGTGTACAGTGACCCATTTACCCTATTTCCCGGGGCTAGTACCCACGTTGTAGTGACAGTGACCCTCACCCTTCTCCCGGGGATAGCCCCAGTGTGTAGTGTACAGTGTTTGTTCCTCAACCCTTTATATCGGGGCTATGGCCCCACGTGTAGTTTACAGTGACCCACTCTTCTCGGGGCTTAGCCCCACGTGTTGTGTAAATGTGACACCCTTCTCCCGGGCTTTGTCACCCACGTGTAGTGTACAGTGACCCCCTTCTCACGGGTATTAGCCCCTCGTGTAGTGTACAGTGACACCCTTCTCCCGGGGCTAGCTCCCACGAGTAGTGTACTCAGTGGTCTACCCATTATCCGGGGGCTTTCCCCACGTGTAGTGTACAGTGACCCACCTGGTACCGGGGCTAGCCTACACGGTGTAGTGTACCAGTGAATACCAACAACCACTTCTTCCCGGCTAGCCCCAATGATGTTAGTGTACAGTGGACCAAACCTTCTCCCGGGGATAGCCCCACGTGTTGTGTAAGTGTCCTCTTCTCCCTGGGGGCTAGCCCACACGTGTAGTGTACTGTGACATCATTCTCCCGGGGCTAGACCAGTGTAGTGTACAGGGACCAACCTTCTCCCGGGGCTAAGGGCCCCAAGCGTAGTGCTACAGTGGACTACCCTTCTCCCGGGGCTATCCCCACGTGTAGGTTCAGTGACACACTTTCCCGGGGGGCCTAGCCCACGTGTAGTGTGACTCAGTGACAACCTTCTCCCGGGGCTTGACACACGTGTACTGTACAGTGACAACTACCCATCTCCCGGCGGCTAGCCCACATGTACTGTACAGTGACTCACAATCTCCATGGGGCTAGCCCCACTTGTAGTCGTACAGTGCACCAACCTTCCACTACACTGGGATAGCCCGCGTGTAGTGTACATGTGACCACCCTTCTCCCGGGGCTAGCCCCACATGTAGTGTACATTGACCACCCTTCTCCCGGGGCTAGCCCCATGTGTAGTGTACAGTGACCACCCTTCTACCGGGGCTAGCCCCATGTGTAGTGTACAGTGACAGCCCACCTTCTCCCGTGGCTAGTCCCAACGTTTGTAGTGTGTAACATGTCGCTCCTTACCCTTCTCCATGGGGCTAGCCCACGTTTAGTTGTACAGTGCTGCTCCTCCACCCCTTCTCCCGGGGCTAGCCCCACGTGTAGTGTACAGTGACCCTCACCCTTCTTCCGGGGCTAGACCCACGTGTAGTGTACAGTGACCCTCACCCTTCTCCCGAGGCTAGGGCCCCACGCAGTGTTACAGTGTCAGCTCTCACCATAACTCCCGGGGCTAGCCCCACGTGTAGTGTAAGTGACACTTACCCTTCTTCCCGGGGGCTAGGACCCACGTGTAGTGTACAGTGGACCCTCACCCTTTCCCGGGGCTTGCCCTCGTGTAGGTGTACAGTAGTATTGCTCCTCACCCTTCTCCGGGCTCAGCCCACGTCGTAGTGATACAGTGACACAACTTCTCCCGGGGCTAGCCCCCAAGTGTAAGTGTATAGTGAACACCCTTCTCCCGGGGCTTGCCCCACGTTAGTGTACAGTGACCACCCTTCTCCCGGTGTGTAGCCCACGATACGTGTAGGTCGTACAGTGACACCCTTCTCCCGGGGCTAGCCCCACGTGTAGTGTACAGTGACTACCCTTCTCCCGGGGCTATCCCCACGTGTAGTGTACAGTGACCACCCTTGTACCGGGGCTAGCCCCACGTGTAGTGTACTGTGAAACCCACCCTTCTCCCGGGCCTAGCCCCACGTGTAGTGTACAGTGACCACCCTTCTCCCGGGGCTAGAACCACGTGTAGTTGTTATACTCAGTGACCACCCTTTTCCCGGGGCCTAGCCCCCACGTGGAAGTGTTACAGTGACATCCTTCTCCCGGGGCTAGCCCCACGTGTAGTGTACAGGGACCACCCTTCTCCCGGGGCTAGCCCCACGAGTAGTGTACAGTGACACTCACCCCTCTCCCGGGGCTAGCCCCACGTGTACTGTACAGTGACACTCACCCTTCCCCCTGTGCTAGCCCCACGTGTACTGTACAGTGACACTCACCCATCTCCCGGGGCTAGCCCCACATGTACTGTACAGTGACCCTCACCCTTCTCCCGGGGCTAGCCCCACTTGTAGTGTACAGTGACCACCCTTCTACCTGGGCTAGCCCCACGTGTAGTGTACAGTGACCACCCTTCTCCCGGGGCTAGCCCCACATGTAGTGTACTTTGACCACCCTTCTCCCGGGGCTAGCCCCACGTGTAGTGTACAGTGACCACCCTTCTACCGGGGCTAGCCCCATGTGTAGTGTACAGTGACAGCACCCTTTCTACCGTGGCTTAGCCCACGTAGTAGTGTACAGTTGTATGCTCCTCTCCCTTCTCCTGGGGCTAGCCCCACGTGTAGTGTACAGTGTCTGCTCCTCACCCTTCTCCCGGGGCTAGCCCCACGTGTAGTGTACAGTGACCCTCACCCTTCTCCTGGGGCTAGCCCCACGTGTAGTGTACAGTGACCCTCACCTTCTCCGGGGCTAGCCCTCATCTGTGCACAGTGCTTCAGTGTCAGCTCCTGACCACTTCTCCCGGGCTAGCCCCACGTGTCGTGTTACAGTGAACCCCTTACCCTTATCCCGGGGCTGACCCGCATGATTGTTGTCAGTGACCCTCCACCCTTCTCCCGGGGTAGCACCAGTTGTAGTGTACCAGTGTATGCGCCTCACCCTATCTCCCGGGGCTCTAGCCCCAAGTGTGTGTACAGTGACCACACTTGTCTCCCGGGGGTACGCCCCAAGTTACGTGTGTACTCAGTGACCACCTTATCCCGGGCTAGCCCCACGTGTAGCTGTACAGTGGACTACCTCCCTTCTCCACGGGCTTATCACCCACGTGCAGTGTACAGTGACCACCCTTGTACCGGGGCTAGCCCACGTGTACATCTTTAGTGTTACAGTGAAACCCACCCTTCTCCCGGCATAGCCTACGTTGTACATAGTGTTACGGAGAGTCCTACCCTTCTCACGGGGCTAGCCCCACGGTAGTGATACAGTTGACTACCATTCTCCCGGCGGTTCCCCACGTGTAGTGTACAGTGACCACCCTTGTCCGGGGCTAGCCCCACGTTAGTGTCTAGTGAAACCACCCTCTCCCGGGGCTAGCCCCACGTGTTAGTTGTACAGGGACCACCCTTCTCCGGGCTGGATCAGCCCACGCTTGTTGTGTACAGTGACCACCCTTCTCCCGGCGCTAGCCCACGTGTTGCTTTCACAAGTGACTCCTTATCCTGGGGCTAGCCCCACGTTTATAGTTGTACAGGGACCAACCTTTCTCCACGGGGCTAGCCCCACGCGTTAGTGTACAGTGGACACTCACCCCTCTCACAGGGGCTAGCCCCACGTGTACGTACAGGGACTCTCACCCTTCCCACTGTGCTAGCCCCGTGTATGTACAGTGACACTCACCCATCTCCCGGCGGCTAGCCCCCACTTGTATGTACAGTGACCCTACCCTTCTCCAGGCGGCTAGACCCCCCCACTTGTAGCCTAGATTTGTCAGGACTCACCCTCTTTACAACTGGGCTAGCCCCACAATAACGTGTCTGTTTGTACAGTGACCACCCATTCCTCCAGCGGGTAGCCACACATCCACAATGTAGTGTAATTTGACCACCACTTCTCCCGGGGCTAGACCCAGTGTAGTGTACAGTGACCACCTTCTTACCGGGCTAGCCCCCATGTGTAGTGTACAGTGACAGCCACCCTTCTCCGTGGCTAGCCCCAGTGTAGTATGTACCAGTGTCGCTCTCACCCTACTCTTGGGGCTAGGCCACACGTCGTTGTAGTCCTACAGTGTATGCTCTACCCTTCTACCAGGGGTTCAGCCCCACGTGTAGTGTACAGTGACCCTCAACCCTTTATTCCATCGGCTAGACCAAGTGTACGTGTACAGTGTCTCTCACCTTTCTCCCGGGCGACTAGCCCCACGTGCAGTGTACAGTGTCACGCTCCTCCCAATCTCCCGGGGCTAGCCCACCACGTGTAGTGTAGTGAAACCCCTTCTCCCCGGGCTTGCCCCACGTGTAGTGTACACGTGCCACCCTTCTCCCCGGGGCTAGCCAAACGGGTAGTTACAGTGCACCCTTCTCCCCAGGGGACTAAGCCCCCAGTGTAGTGTAACAGTGACACTCACCCTTCTCCCGGGGCTAGCCCCACATGTAGTGTACAGTGACCCTCACCCTTCTCCCGGGGCTAGCCCCACGTGTACTGTACAGTGACCCTCCCGGGCCTCCTCTAAGCCCTCAACCCCGTACTTCCTCCAGCAAACTACCTGCTCCTCCACCATTCAACTCCCACGCCTCACCACCCAACTCCCAGCGACACTTAATGCAGAGTGCACTTTTCTCCCCCAGCCCCTGAAGCCCCACCAGGCCACCACGCTGGTGCCCTCCCACGCCCACGATGTCAACAATTTCACAAGATGTGCCGGGTTCTTAGGAACTTCCACGACAGAGCCAACGCTGTGGAATTCATCCACGATACAACTGTCAGGTGTACCACAGGGAGTATGCACTCAATCCTTCAAATCTCAACATCCGTGCACACAATGGATGTTTAAGCCCCCAGGGGGCTCCAAGTGGGAACAACCAACAGCCTCTCCCACCACACAGAGTTGATAGCTACCGCGACTTCACCTCTACAGAGGACCTAAAATCTGCAATCAAATTAACATCCACCAGGACGGTGACACGTCCACACAGCAGCGCTGACCTCTTGAAGAAAGTCAACGCTGCTCCTGCCAACAACGCTCCTGGCACAACTAACTGCTATTTGGTAATGGTTGTCTGGGTGTCCCATCAAGGAGACACAAGTCACTAGCAACATATTAGGGCAATAAATGCATTCCCTAGAGATTATTAATTTCTGATATATATATTCACTGTCTTCTATTTTTCATTGTTTTTCCGTGACTATTCATAATTTTAATAGTCATTCTATAATTTATTTATTTCGTGTATTCCTGTAATTCTAACAGTGAAATCGATTATAATTTAGTGTTTTTTATTTTATTTTTTTATATTGTCACAATTCTTGTAGTCTGCTTATTTTATCATCAATTATTCAATATTATATAAATTCTGTTTTGTCATTTTTATATAATTTCTTATCTGCCACATTTGATTTGTATAGTAATGTAATATTATTGATAAGGTAACAAATGGACCACAATAGAAATAAATCACTTAGAGTTTTTTGTGTTATGCCAGGATGTCTACACCTATGCTGGTATGTATGATAATCTTTGTAAGTGTATTTGTGTATACCTGAAGAAAATTATTATATAGGAAGTCGCTTCTTATGCAGAGCATTTCGGGCAAATTAGGTCAGTTTTGTCCCAGGATGCGACCCACACCAGTCCACTAACACCCAGGTACCTATTTCACTGTTGGGGAACATAGGCAACCGGTGTTAGGAAACACGCCCAATGTTTCTACCCTCGCCGGGAGTCGAACCCGGACGCTCACACCGTGTAAAGGGATACAACACTCTCAGGTAGACACCAGGCGACCTGGTCCCTAGACCGCTGCATTCTTCTCACTTCAGAAATATTTATCACAAATATTTATCACAAATATTTATCACAAATATTTATCACAAATATTTATCACAAATAATTCCCTTCACTCACACGTTTTAAATATTTTATTTCTGAAGATTTCACATCTAGAACACTTAACACTTAACACTTAACACTTAACACTTAACACTTAACACTTAACACTTGTGCGAATAAAACCAAAAAAATATTAAAATAAGTGTGGTGTCCTCAGTGTGTGTGTGTATACTCACCTAATTGTGGTTGCAGGGGTCGAATAATAGCTCCTGACCCCGCTTCATCACTGGTCACTACTAGGTCCACTTTCTCCCTGCTCCATGAGCTTTATCATTCCTCTTCTTAAAGATATGTATGGATCCTGCCTCCACTATATCACTTTCTAGACTGTTCCACTTCCTAACAACTCTGTGACTGAAGAAATAATTCCTAACATCCCTGTGACATATCTGAGCCTTCAACTTTCAGCTGTAACCACTTGTTGCTGTGTTCTAACTCTGGAACATCCTGTCTCTGTCCACCTTGGCAATTCTTCTCAGTAATTCACATGTTATCATGCCCTCCCTATCCCTCTTGTTCTCCAGCATCAACAAGCCAATTTCCCATAAACCTCACCTCGTAGGACATACTCTTATCTCCGCGACTAGTCTTGTTGCAAACCTTGGCATTTTTTCTAAATTTCTTGACATGCTTGACCTGATGTGGGCTCCAAACTGGTGCTGCATATTCCAATGTGAGCCTGACGTACACGGTGTACAGTGTCTTGAACGATTCCTTACTGCAGCAGCTACTTGGCTGATGTGCCCCACAGGAAATGTGCTCGGTATTATACTCACCACAAGATCTTTTTTTTTTGAGTTGAAGTTTACAGTCTTTGGCCCCCTAGTCTGTACTCCGTCTGAGGTCTTATTTGTTCTTCATCAGTCTTCATGACTTTGCACTTGGTGGGGTTAAACTCCAGAAGGCAGTTTCTGGACCAGGCTTGCAGCCTGTCCCTTTGTAGGAGGAATAGGAGGTAGGTTACTGAAAGCGCTGGAGAGTTTTTACGAGGATAGTGAAGCTCACATTTGTGTTTGTAGGAAAGAGGGAGATTATTTTCCATTAAAGTAGGCCTTAGACCTGGATGTAATGTCACCGTGGTTGTTCAATATATTTATAGATGGGGTTGTAAGAGAAGTGAATGCGTGGGTGTTGGCAAGAGGCGTGAGATTAGAATACAAAGAATCTAGCAATAAACTGGGAGTTTGTCACAGTTGCTTTTTGCTGATGACACTGTTATTTTGGGAGATTTTGGAGAAAAGTTGCAGAGGTTAGTGAACGAGTTTGGTAGGGCATGTAAAAGGAGGAAATTAAAATTGAACATAGGAAAGAGTAAAGTGACGAGGATTACAAAAAACAAAAAACAAAAAAAAAATAATGAAAGATTGTATATTAGACTGAAGAGAGAGAATATGGAGGAAAGGAATATTCAGATATTTGGGAGTGGACTTGTCAGCAGATGGGTCTATGAAAAACAAGGTGAAGCAAAGAATTGATGAGGGGAAAAAGGTGAGTGGTGCACTGAGGAGTCTATGGAGATAAAAAAAAAGTAATCCATGGAAGAAAACGGAGAATGTATAAAAATATAGTTATACCAATGCTCATATGGGTGTGAAGCATGAGTGGTGAATGTTGTAACAAGGGGAAGGCTGGAGGCAGTGGAAATATCATGTCTAAGGGCAATGAGTTGTGTGAATATTATTATGCAGAGAATCCATAGCTTAGAAATTAGGAGGTGCAGTGTTACTAAAAGAAGGGAATATATGAGAGTATATGGGTGTGAAATATGGGTTGAAAATTCTGCAACAAGAAGGAGGCTGGAGGCAGTGTAGATGTCGTGTTTGAGGGCAATGTGTGGTGTGAACATAATGCAGAGAATCCATAGTTTGGAAATTAGGCGGTGCAGGGTTATTAAAAGTATTATCCAATCACAGTATTAAAAGTATTACCAATCACAGCCTTTCTGAATTAATCTCAGCAAAATGTCTAACAACATTCTGAACCTTTCTTTGTAGATAGTTAGATCGTTTATGATCTGAGTCACCACATGTGAGACTATAACAAATGTTCGAGTATCTTAGAAATGGGTTTACTGCTTCCCTCAGATTTAGGTAACTCAGATTTACCTTTCCCAGAAGCACGAGAATTACAGGAATAATCCGAACCATATTAATCAGGTGTAAATGTATCAAGATTCATCTGACGTCTCTGGGATGTAGAGAACAGCTTCACAAAGAGCTCGGCCCAGATGACACTCAGCTATGTACGAAGTCCGAACCAAAACCGTCTAACACCAATTACGTCTGTAGGCGGTCAGTGATTTCATAATAATATCCCGTTCCCATCCAGCTCTTTCCACGAGGAATCGAGTCGTGAACTCAGGACTGAAAGAAAACACAAGAAGGTTAGAGTTAAAGGTATTAGACTATACTCAAACATAATTAGTCTAGTTTAAGCATTCAGAACATCAGTAATTCCAAAAACTTCGGGACAAAAGCAAGAAGAACAGAAGAAAAGTCCCTAAGAAAGAAGAGGAAAGACTACAGAGGACGAAATATAGAAGAAATATAAGGGAATTTCCTCTACAGATGACACCACATACGGCCCCTTTCGAGAGAAAACTGAAAACTGTGACAAGCGTACTATAGCCTCCTTAATTAAATAAACACTGTGTACACTTTTCCCTTACATTTGATAAGAGAAGGTGAGTACTGAAACCTAAGAGCAGTGGATATGTGTTAGAGTGAGGCCGAGGCAACTGCAGTCAGGAAGTCTTAGAAACAATCCAGCAGTTGCGCACAAGTCTGAGCACAGCTCAGATTTGTGCAACACAAATGTCCTCAAAGATTTAAGTTATGCCATGAATTAAGGAAAGATCCTGGACTTCACCTTACGAAAGTAAAGTAAATGCGATAATAATTATGGACAAGGTAGATTATAGTGGACAAATGAAAATGATGTTTAGGAGACAAGGAAACTCACATGCCTCTTGATGCCTTTGAGTTGATTATTAACTTATGCCGCCTCTGGAGGCTGTTGTACGTCCTTGTAATGACACTTTAGAGTAAAGACTAAAATACATATTTTTGTTTAGTATTGTGTTTTCACGGAGGATAATTGACCATAAATCTGATGTTAAAATAATTTAGTGAAAAGTTTGGTCAGATGTTCTCTCGAGTTTGAGCAGTGACAACCAAGCTAAGAGCTGTGGTTGAGTGCCAGTGACAACCAAGATAAGAGCTTGGTTGGTGCCATGACAACCAAGCAAGGCTTGGTTGAGTGCCGTGAAACCAAAAATAAAGTTTTTGTGGGTTGGGGCCTGTGAAAACCCAAAAGCTAAAGCGGGGTTGATCCCGGGAAAAAAAACCAATTTAAGACTGTGGTTCGTGCCAGTGACAACCAACTAAGAGCTGTTTTGATGCCAGTGAAAACCCAAGCTAAGAGCTTTGGTGAGTGCCAGTGACAACCAAGCTAAGAGCTTGCTTGAGGCCAGTGACAACCAAGCAAGATGGGGTTGAGTCCCATAAAAACCAACTAAGGCTGGTTTTTGAGTGCCAGTGAAACCAAGCTAAGAGCTGTGGTTGATGCCATGAAACCAAGGTAGGAGTTTGGGTTGAGTGCCATTTGACAACCAAGAAAAGAGCTGTGGTTGAGTGCCAGTGACAACCAAGCAAGAGCTGTGGTTGAGTGCCAGTGACAACCAAGCAAGACTTGGTTGATGCAGTAAACCAACTAAAGCTGGGGTTTGATTCCAGGGGAAAACCAAGCAAAAGGCTGAGGTTGAGTTCCAGTGCCCAACCAAAGCTAAGAGTTGGGGGTTTTAAATTTCCCCAGTGAAAACCAACGTGAGAGTCTTGAGTGGCCCTGTGAAAACCAAACTAAGAGCTGTGGTTGATCCCAGTGAAAACCAAGCTAAGAGCTGTGGTTAGGGCCGTACAACCAACTAAGAGCTGTGGTTGATGCCAGTGAAAACCCAAGTTAAGAGCGTGTTCAGCCCCATGACAACCAAGCTAAGACTGTGGTTGAGTGCCATGAAAACCAAAAAGCTGGGGTTGGGTGCATGAAACCAACTAAGAGCTTTTGGTTGATGCCATTAAAACCCAAACTAAGAGCTTGGGGTTCAGTGCCGTACAACCTGCTAAAGCTGGGGTTATGCCAGGACAACCAAGCTAAGAGCTTGGTTTGGTCCCAGTGACAACCAAGCAAAGGGGCTGTAGTTGACTGCCAGTGAAAACCCAAAGCAAGGTTTGGGGTTAGTGCCTTGACAACCAAGAAAAGAGCTGGGGTTATCCCCATGCAACCAAGCAAGAGTGGGTTGGTACCGTGACAACCAAGCAAAGGCTGGGTTTGAGTCCCATGAAAAAACCCAAGCAAGACTTGGTTGAGGCCAGGGAAAACCCAAAGGGTAGGAGCTGTGGTTGAGTGCCAGTGACAACCAAGCTAAGAGCTGTGGTTGAGTGCCAGTGACAACCAAGCTAAGAGCTGTGGTTGAGTGCCAGTGACAACCAAGCTAAGAGCTGTGGTTGAGTGCCAGTGACAACCAAGCTAAGAGCTGTGGTTGAGTGCCTTTAAAAAACCAAGCTAAGGGCTGGGGTTGAGTCCCATTTAAACCAAGCTAAAGCGGGTTGAGTCCCTGGAAAACCCAAGCTAAGAGCTGTGGTTGATGCTGTGACAACCAAGCAAGACTGTGTTGAGTGCCGGACAAGCAAGCAAAAGGCTTGTTGAGTCCCCTTGACAACCAAGCTAAGAGCTGTGGTTGATGCCAGGAAAACCCAAGCTAAGAGTTTGGGGTTTTAGTGCCAGTTCAACCAAGCTAAACGGGGTTGATTCCCCCGTGAAAACCCAAAAGCTAAGAATGTGGTTAGTCCCCTGACAACCAAGCTAAGAGCTTTTGGTTTGAGTGTCAGTGAAAACCAAGCTAAGGCTGTGGTTGAGTGCCAAATGACAACCAACTAAGAGCTGGGTTGAGTGCCAGTGACAACTAAACTAAGAGCTGGGGGGTTGAGGCATAAAACCAAACAAAGAGCTGTGGTTGATGCCAGTGACAACCAAACTAAAAGAGGGTTGAGTCCCAGTGAAACCCAAGCAAAAAGATGTGGTTGAATGCCATGAAAACCAACTAAAGCGGGGTTGAGTGCCAGTGAAACCAAGCAAGAGATGGTTTGAGTCCAGGGGCAACCAAGGGGTGTCGACAACACCCGGGTACCCATTTTTACGGTTGGGAAACATAACAACGTGTAAAAAAAACGCCCAATTTTCTACTGTGGCTGGGAATCGCCCCCCGGCCCTGCTGTGTGAAGCGAGGGCTTTTAACCACCAGCCACAAGCCACAATCCCATTGATCATTTCAACTTAGGGAAAATTTCAGTGTTTTAGAACAGTCTAATACTAACATTTTGATATATTAAAACCCCCAAAAATCACATGTTAGTGTAAGCAACACTGATGTCAATACAAAAGTGTATCTACTAGTTACCACTGAGTCGAATGCTGTTCTAGTGGGGCTTTTTCATCTGACGGGTCAATCTCTTTGCCCAGATAATACATAAATTTTATTCATAGACAATAACAACAACAAAATTTCAAAAAGGTCTTTAATTAGCGGTGGAGAAAAAAACAACACAAAAAATTTTTTTCCCCCTCCTAAGCCGAAGAAAAATGTAATGATATACCATTCTTTACTCTATTTGTCTTAAATCATAAACATTTGCAGTGTATATACTACGAGGGATGTTTACCTTAGTATATGTTCACAGTTCAATTTGGTTTTTTCTCATTGAATTGGTTATGACGGGACGGATAAGTTACGAAGAATCAGCCTTCAAACTGCTTGGACGAGATAAGTGTACGAAGAATCGAGCCTTCACTACTGCTTGGGACGGGATAAGTGTACGAAGAATCGAGCCTTCACTACTGCTTGGGACGAGATAAGTGTACGAAGAATCGAGCCTTCCCACTGCTTGGGACGAGATAAGTGTACGAAGAAGGCCTCACTACGCTTGGGGCGAATAAGTGACAAGAATCGGCCTTCACTACGCTTGGGCGGAAAAATGTACGAAGAAACGACCTTCCCTACGCTTGGGCGAGATAAGTGACGAAGAATCGACCCCACTACTGCTTGGGCGAGATAAGTTACGAAAAATCGAGCCTTCATACTGCTTGGGGCAGATAAAATTTTCGAAGAATCGTCCTTCACTACTGCTTGGGACGAGATAAATTACGAAGAACGAGCCTTCACTATGCTTGGGGCGAATAAGTGTACGAAGAATCCCAGCCTTCACTACTGCTTGGGACAGATAATGTACGAAAATGAGCCTTTACTAAGCTTGGGGGAGAAAGTGACAAAAATCGAGCCTTCACTACTGCTTGGGACAGATAATGTACGAAGAATCGAGCCCCCCACTACTGCTTGGACGAGATAATGCACGAAGAAACGAGCCTTCATAGCTTGGGGCGAGATAAGTGTACGAAGAAACGAGCTTTCACTACTGCTTGGGACGAGATAAGTGTACGAAGAATCGAGCCTTCGCTACTGCTTGGGACGAGATAAGTGTACGAAGAATCGAGCCTTCACTACTGCTTGGGACGAGATAAGTAGTACGAAGAATCGAGCCTTCACTACTGCTTGGGACGAGATAAGTGTACGAAGAATCGAGCCTTCACTACTGCTTGGGACGAGATAAGTGTACGAAGAATCGAGCCTTCACTACTGCTTGGGACGAGATAAGTGTACGAAGAATCGAGCCTTCACTATTGCTTGGGACTAGATAAGTGTACGAAGAATCGAGCCTTCACTACTGCTTGGGACGAGATAAGTGTACGAAGAATCGAGCCTTCACTATTGCTTGGGACGAGATAAGTGTACGAAGAATCGAGCCTTCGCTACTGCTTGGGACGAGATAAGTGTACGAAGAATCGAGCCTTCACTACTGCTTGGGACGAGATAAGTGTACGAAGAATCGAGCCTTCACTACTGCTTGGGACGAGATAAAACACGTTAACAGCACTTTCAAAAAAGTATTCAATTTTTGATCTGTTTTCAGAAAAATATTTTAAAATATAGGAGCTGGTGTCTGCCAGGTGCTGGTGTCTGCCAGGTGCTGGTGTCTGCCAAGTGCTGGTGTCTGCCAGGTGCTGGTGTCTGCCAGGTGCTGGTGTCTGCCAGGTGCTGGTGTCTGTCAGGTGCTGGTGTCTGCCAGGTGCTGGTGTCTGCCAGGTGCTGGTGTCTGCCAGGTGCTGGTGTCTGCCAGGTGCTGGTGTCTGCCAGGTGCTGGTGTCTGCCAGGTGCTGGTGTCTGCCAGGTGCTGGTGTCTGCCAGGTGCTGATGTCTGCCAGGTGCTGGTGTCTGCCAGGTGCTGGTGTCTGCCAGGTGCTGGTGTCTGCCAGGTGCTGGTGTCTGCCAGGTGCTGATGTCTGCAAGGTGCTGGTGTCTGCCAGGTGCTGGTGTCTGCCAGGTGCTGATGTCTGCCAGGTGCTGGTGTCTGCCTGGTGCTGGTGTCTGCCAGGTGCTGATGTCTGCCAGGTGCTGGTGTCTGCCAGGTGCTGGTGTCTGCCAGGTGCTGGTGTCTGCCAGGTGCTGGTGTCTGCCAGGTGCTGGTGTCTGCCAGGTGCTGGTGTCTGCCAGGTGCTGGTGTCTACCAGGTGCTGGTGTCTGCCAGGTGCTGATGTCTGCCAGGTGCTGATGTCTGCCAGGTGCTGGTGTCTGCCAGGTGCTGGTGTCTACCAGGTGCTGGTGTCTGCCAGGTGCTGATGTCTGCCAGGTGCTGGTGTCTGCCAGGTGCTGGTGTCTGCCAGGTGCTGATGTCTGCCAGGTGCTGGTGTCTGCCAGGTGCTGGTGTCTACCAGGTGCTGGTGTCTGCCAGGTGCTGGTGTCTGCCAGGTGCTGGTGTCTGCCAGGTGCTGGTGTCTACCAGGTGCTGGTGTCTGCCAGGTGCTGATGTCTGCCAGGTGCTGATGTCTGCCAGGTGCTGGTGTCTGCCAGGTGCTGGTGACTGCCAGGTGCTGGTGTCTGCCAGGTGCTGGTGTCTGCCAGGTGCTGGTGTCTGCCAGGTGCTACTAACTACCAGGTGCTGGTGTCTACCAGGTGCTGGTGTCTGCCAGGTGCTACTAACTACCAGGTGCTGGTGTCTACCAGGTGCTACCGACTACCAGCTTCTGGTGTCTACCAGGTGCTACTAATTACCAGGTGCTGGTGTCTACCAGGTGCTACCGACTACCAGCTTCTGGTGTCTACCAGGTGCTACTAATTACCAGGTGCTGGTGTCTACCAGGTGCTACCGACTACCAGCTTCTGGTGTCTACCAGGTGCTGGTGTCTACCAGGTGCTGGTGTCTACCAGGTGCTGGTGTCTGCCAAGTGCTGGTGTCTACCAGGTGCTGGTGTCTACCAGGTGCTGGTGTCTACCAGGTTCTGGTGTCTACCAGGTGCTGGTGTCTACCAGGTGCTGGTGTCTACCAGGTACTGGTGTCTGCCAGGTGCTGATGTCTGCCAGATGCTGGTGTCTGCCAGGTTCTGGTGTCTACCAGGTTCTGGTGTCTACCAGGTGCTGGTGTCTACCAGGTGCTGGTGTCTACCAGGTGCTGGTGTCTGCCAGGTGCTGGTGTCTGCCAGGTGCTACTGACTACCAGCTTCTGGTGTCTGCCAGGTTCTGGTGTCTCATAGATTCTGGTGTTTACTCTCTAACAGTTTCTTTCATCTACTAAAACTAAATATTTTTACATTCGTGCAGACCATAATGTTCCAAACGCCCTTCGGTGTTTGAAGTCTTTCTGCACAGATTTTTAAATATTTTCAATGTAGACGAGTCTACAGGTATTGGAGGGAAGACTCAACTATCAGCATTCATCCGCTACATTAGTAATGCTAAACTAGTAAACCAGATTTTTTTTCATTTTACAGAGCTTTAAGAAACAATTACAGGCTAAAATATATTCATTACATTAAGTACTTTTAGGCAGTTAGTAAATCCTGGTAATCCTGTGTAGGAATTTGTACAGACGGTTCTGCATTAGTGGTTGGTTCAGTGAAGTATTTGTATCGTTAGTGATGCAAGAAAAAAGTGATGTGTTAACATACTGCTCTCTCCGCCGTCAGCTGCTGCTTCCATAAGCAATCGGCAATAAGTTGAAGGTTGTAAGGTTGTGAAAATGGTAAAATAAATTAAAAGTAGGTCTGTTAAATCACCACTGTTTGGCAAAATATGTGAAAAACTTGTGGCAAATCTTGTTATTA
Organism: Cherax quadricarinatus; assembly: GCF_026875155.1. Taxonomy (NCBI): domain Eukaryota; kingdom Metazoa; phylum Arthropoda; class Malacostraca; order Decapoda; family Parastacidae; genus Cherax; species Cherax quadricarinatus. Next base: position 3,858,173 of record NC_069425.1, on the reverse strand, counting down.
CGAACACAGGTGTAGTTTTTTGTCCTGCAAACCTGGTTGTAGCACAATAACCAAGGTAGAAATGAGGAACGAGCAGAGGACAACAGTGAGTAAATACTTGAATTTCCTTCACCAAACAGCATACAAGTGTATGTACACTATTTGAATAGCACATGTACAGAAAGGTGATTTACAAGCAAGAAAGACGAGGAGAACTGTCTTGACCAGACTCGGAGGTAAGTCTGCCAGTAAACTGCAATCAAGTCTCTGTTCCAGACTTCCGCTTGGCCAATTTCATGGGACTGAAAAATTACCTGGGTGGTCTAAATTGGAATGACCTGACTATGGGTGGATGAACAGTAGATTAAAACATCTCATTGGTTAAAAGATAGGCATTTTTAGGCGTATCAGAAGAGGGGATGGGCAGTTAAGAAATCAATATATTCAATTAAAGAGAGAAATAAAATAAGGAATAAGAAAAGCAAAAAGGGATTATGAGGATAAGGTCGAAAGAGATTCGAAGACTAACCCAAAAGGGTTCTTTCAGGTATACAAAAGTAAGATTAGAGACAAGATAGGCCCACTTAAGAGTAACTCTGGTCAGATCACTGAATATGATAAGGATGTGTGTGAAATTTTCAATACTTACTTCCTCTCAGTTTTTACCCAGGAAGATACTAGCGAAATTCCTGAAATAATAGATTATATAGAATATGACGATAATAAATTATGCACGATTAAAGTAACTAGTGGTACAGTCCTCAGACAAATCGAGAAATTAAAACCTAACAAATCCCCAGGCCCTGATGAACTGTTTGCAAGGGTTTTAAAATAATCTAAAAAGGAACTTAGCAAACTTTTGGCTAATCTTTTTAACATATCACTACAAACTGACATAGTGCCTGATAAGTGGAAAATGGCAAATGTAATACCTATTTACAAGGCAGGTGACAGGTCCTTAGCTTCGAACTATAGACCAATAAGCCTTACCTCCATAGTGGGAAAATTTTTGTAATCAATAATTGCCTGGGCAATTCGTAGCCATCTTGAAAGGCATAAATTGATTAATGAATCTCATCACAGTTTTACTAAGGGGCGTTCCTGTCTTACGAATTTACTAACTTTTTCACTAAGGTGTTTGAGGAGGTAGATCATGGTAATGAATATGATATTGTGTATATGGACTTCAGTAAGGCTTTCGATAGAGTTCCACATCAGAGGCTATTGAGGAAACTTAAGGCACACGGAATAGGAGGAGAAATTTTTTCCTGGGTAGAGGCATGGTTGACGAATAGGCAGCAGAGTGTTTGCATAAATGGGGAGTAATCGGAATGGGGGCACGTCACAAGTGGTGTTCCGCAGGGGTCAGTGTTGGGCCCGTTGTTGTTCACAATTTACATAAACGACAAAGATGAGGGAATAAATAGCGACATAAGCAGATTTGCTGAAGACACCAAAATAGGTCTTTCAGTTCATTCTAATGAGGACATTAGTGCACTCCAGGATGATTTGAATAGACTGATGCAATGGTCGGAGAAGTGGCAGATGCAGTTTAATATAGACAAATGCAAAGTTCTAAATATTGGACAGGACAATAACCATGCCACTTATAAACTGAATAGTGAAACTGAGACACATGTGCAACATCTGGGTATCTTTATTGTAGACGTTTCGCCATCCAGTGGCTTTATCAATACAAATTCCAGGACATAACTTGAAGACAGTAGAACTATGTACAGAAGATGAGGTAATTAGTCCCTCAACCCAGCAGTAGGTGCGAAGAGCACTGTAGTCGTGGAGATTCTGAAGCAGAAGCAAGGTGCCTGACGCTTATATAGTAGCGTCAGGTGGAAATGGGACGGGTAGCAGACGAGGGCATAGTCACTGGTAGGCGGGATTCCCCAGTGGAAGTAGGTCCTACCCAAAGAGATGGGTTAGTTGTAGTAGTAGTTGTCGTAGTCGTGAAGGTCATGTACATGTCCTCAGAATCAAGATTCCATGATGTTGCAGTGTCTGACAGGTTGTACAAGAATGGTAAACAATGCCGTTAATCCCCGGAATACCCTCCAGGTAGACTCCAGGAAGTGTCAATACTGTCATATCTCTAAGTGTAACAGTCAGTATGAGGGTTGGTAGACGGTGTGTACCCTGTGTCCTCTTCATATTAACATTTCCTATCACCTCTCGGTTTGAGTGTTGGACTCAGGACCTTGTGCTGGCAGTACCTGGCCAGCACAAGGAGAGCAAACGACGTCTATTATTCCAATCCTTTACACAACAAAACTATCACCAGGTAACCAGGAATTGCAACCAATAAGCTAATCATTGTCTCATTCTCTTCCTAAACTCTTGCTGGCTACATAATTTATTCGAGTTTAGCTCAAGTTTGTTAATATAACAATAATAATATTATTAATACCCCAACCTCTACTTTTCCATCAGCTTAACAAACCAAGTAACCTTCCCACAACCTCTCTACATTATACTGTAATCTGCCATCTCCCTCCGCTACATTTACCTGGTACTTCCTGCACTAACTTTAAACAAGAAAGGAGCATCCCTCCCCCCCCCCCCAGTTCCAAAATCCTCATCCCCACTTAGCCTATACTCTAATTCACCTCATTATTTAGTCATCATGTCTTCCCAAAACCTCTCCCTCCAGTCTACTGCCCACAACCCATCATCCTATCTATCCTGTATATAGGATAGACCATACTGGAAGATTGCAATTCCCACATAATAGTAAATTCAGCTCTGCTAGGAAAAAAGAACTTTAAACCACATGAACTTTTAATAGAATACTTAATGATATCCTCAGTGTTTTCCAGCTCAGTCTGACAGATTTTAATATTACGTATGTAACTCATCCTTCGTGATGAATTATGATTGGGATTTTTTTAGTTTCTGCTCCCACTGTGTAACTATCATACAAAATAGTGTAGTAACACACTGCTGATGTTCACAATGCTTAACTATCATACAGAATACTAAAGCAACACACTGCTGGTGTTCCAACAGTGTAACTATCATACAGAATAGTGTAGAAACACGCTGTTGGTGTTCCCACTGTGTAACTATTATACAGAATAGTGTAGCAACACGCTGCTGGTGTTCCCACTGTGTAACTTTCATACAGAGTAGTGTAGCAACACACTGCTGGTGTTCCAACTGTGAAACTATAATGCAGAATAGTGTAGCAACACACTGCTGGTGTTCACACTGTGTAACTATCGAATAATAGTGTAGAAGCACGCTGATGATGTTCCCACTGTGTAACTATCATAGCGAATAGTGTACCAACACACTGCTGATGTTCCCACTGTGTAACTATCATGTAGAATAGTGAAGCAACACACTGCTGATGTTCCCAATGTATAATTATAATGCAGAATAGTGCAGCAACACACTGCCGATGTTCCCACTGTGTAACTATCATACAGAATAGTGTAGCAACACGCTGCTGGCGTTCACACTGTGTAACTATCAAACAGAAGAGAGTAGCAACACACTACTGGTGCTCCCACTGTGTAACTATCATACAGAATTGTGTTGCAACACACTGCTGGTGTTCCCACTGTGTAACTATTATACAGAATAGTGAAGCAAGACATTGCTGGTGTTCACACTGTGTAACTATCATACTGAATAGCGTAGCAACACACTGCTGATGTTCCCACTGTGTAACTATCATACAGAATATTGCAGCAACACACTGCTGATGTTCCCACTGTGTAACTATCATACAGAATAGCGTAGCAACACACTGCTGATGTTCCCACTGTGTAACTATCATACAGAATAGCGTAGCAACACACTGCTGATGTCCCCACTGTGTAACTATCATACAGAAAAGTGAAGCAACACACTGCTGATGTTCCCACTGTGTAACTATAATGCAGAATAGTGCAGCAACACACTGCCGATGTTCCCACTGTGTAACTATCATACAGAATAGTGTAACAACAAGCTTTTTGGAGCTCACACTGTGTAACTATGATACAGAATAGAGTAGTAACACACTGCTGATGTTCAAACTCCGTAACTAGCATACAGAATAGTGTAGCAACACACTGTTGGCGTTCACACTGTGTAACTATCATACAGAATAGAGTAGTAACACACTACTGGTGCTCCAACTGTGTAACTATCATGCAGAATGTGTAGCAACACACTGCTGGTGTTCCCCCTGTGTAACTATTTTACAGAATATTGTAGCAACATACTGCTGGTGTTCACACTGTGTAAACATCATAATGAATAGTGTAGCAACACCATGCTGGTGTTCACACTGTGAAACTATCGTACAGAATAGCGAAGCAACACAATGTTGGTGTTCCAACTGTGTCATTGTCATACAGAAAAGTGAAGCAACACACTACAAGTGCTCCGACTGTGTATCTGTCACACAGAATAGTGCAGCAAGCCACTGTTGGTGTTCACACTGTGTAACTATCATACAGTATATTGTAGCAACACACTACTGGTGTTCCCACTGTGTAACTATCATACAGAATAGTGCAGCAACACACTGCTCATGGTCCCACTGTGTAACGATCATACAGAATAGTGTAGCAACACACTGCTGCTGTTCCACTGTGAAACTCTCATACAGAATAGTGTAGCAACACACTGCTGGTGCTCACACTGTGTAACTATCATACAGAATAGTGTAGCAACACACTGCTGCTGTTCCCACTGTGAAACTCTCATACAGAATAGTGTAGCAACACACTGCTGATGTTCCCACTGTGTAACTACCATACAGAATAGTGTAGCAACACACTGCTGGTGCTCACACTCTGTAACTATCATACAGAATAGTGTAGCAACACACTGCTGGTGTTCACACTGTGTAACTATCATACAGAATATTGTAGCAACACACTGCTGATGTTCCCCTTTGTGAAACTATCATACAGATTAGTGTAGCAACACACTGCTGATGTTCCCACTGTGTAACTACCATACAGAATAGTATAGCAACAGGCTGTTGGTGTTCCCACTGTGCAACTATCACACAGAATATTGTAGCAACACACTGCTGATGTTCGCACTGTGAAACTATCATACAGAATATTGTAGCAACACACTGCTGATGTTCCCACTCTGCAACTATCATATAGAATAGTGTAGCAACACACTGCTGATGTTCCCACTGTGTAACTATCATATAGAATAGTGTAGCAACACACTGCTGATGTTCCCACTCTGCAACTATCATACAGAATAATGTAGCAACACACTGCTGGCATTAACACTCTGTAACTATTATACAGAATAGAGTAGCAACACTCTACTTGTGCTCCTACTCTGTAACTATCATACAGAATAGTGTAGCAACACACTGCTGGTGTTCACACTGTGTAACTATCATACAGAATATTGTAGCAACACACTGCTGATGTTCCCATGGTGAAACTATCATACAGATTAGTGCAGCAACACACTGCTGGTGTTCACACTGTGTAACTATCGAATAATAGTGTAGAAACACGCTGATGATGTTCCCACTGTGTAACGATCATACAGAATAGTGTAGCAACACACTGCTGCTGTTCCACTGTGAAACTCTCATACAGAATAGTGTAGCAACACACTGCTGGTGCTCACACTGTGTAACTATCATACAGAATAGTGTAGCAACACACTGCCGATGATCCCACTGTGTAACTGTCATACAGAATATTGTAGCAACACGCTGCTGGCGTTCACACTGTGTAACTATCAAACAGAATAGAGTAGCAACACACTACTGGTGCTCCCACTGTGTAACTATCATACAGAATTGTGTTGCAATACACTGCTAGTGTTCCCACTGTGTAACTATTATACAGAATAGGGTAGCAAGACACTGCTGGTGTTCACACTGTGTAACTATCATACTGAATAGCGTAGCAACACACTGCTGATGTTCCCACTGTGTAACTATCATACAGAATATTGTAGCAACACACTGCTGATGTTCCCACTGTGTAACTATCATACAAAATAGCGTAGCAACACACTGCTGATGTTCCCACTGTGTAACTATCATACAGAATAGTGAAGCAACACACTGCTGATGTTCCCACTGTGTAACTATAATGCAGAATAGTGCAGCAACACACTGCCGATGTTCCCACTGTGTAACTATCATACAGAATAGTGTAGCAACAAGCTTTTTGGAGCTCACACTGTGTAACTATGATACAGAATATTGTAGCAACACACTGCTGATGTTCAAACTCCGTAATTAGCATACAGAATAGTGTAGCAACACACTGTTGGCGTTCACACTGTGTAACTATCATACAGAATAGAGTAGAAACACACTACTGGTGCTCCCACTGTGTAACTATCATACAGAATAGTGTTGCAACACACTGCTGGCGTTCACACTCCGTAACTATCTTACAGAATAGTGTAGCAACACACTGCAGGTGTTCACACAATGTAAACATCATAATAAATAGTGTAGCAACACCATGCTGGTGTTCACACTGTGAAACTATCGTACATAATAGTGTAGCAACACAATGTTGGTGTTCCAACTGTGTCATTGTCATACAGAAAAGTGAAGCAACACACTACAAGTGCTCCGACTGTGTATCTATCATACAGAATAGTGCAGCAAGCCACTGTTGGTGTTCACACTGTGTAACTATCATACAGTATATTGTAGCAACACACTATGGTGTTCCCACTGTGAAACTATCATACAGAATAGTGCAGCAACACACTGCTCATGGTCCCACTGTGTAACGATCATACAGAACAGTGTAGCAACACACTGCTGCTGTTCCCACTGTGAAACTCTCATACAGAATAGTGTAGCAACACACTGCTGGTGCTCACACTGTGCAACTATCATACAGAATAGTGTAGCAACACACTGCTGCTATTCCCACTCTGAAACTCTCATACAGAATAGTGTAGCAACACACTGCTGATGTTCCCACTGTGTAACTATCATACAGAATAATGTAGCAAAACACTGCTGGCATTAACACTGTGTAACTATTATACAGAATAGAGTAGCAACACTCTACTTGTGCTCCTACTGAGTAACTATCATACAGAATAGTGTAGCAACACACTGCTGGTGTTCACACTGTGTAACTATCATCCAGAATATTGTAGCAACACACTGCTGATGTTCCCATTGTGAAACTATCATACAGATTAGTGTAGCAACACACTGCTGATGTTCCCACTGTGTAACTACCATGCAGAATAGTATAGCAACAGGCTGTTGGTGTTCCCACAGTGTAACTATAACACAGAATATTGTAGCAACACACTGCTGATGTTCCCACTGTGAAACTATCATACGGAATATTGTAGCAACACACTGCTGATGTTCCCACTGTGTAACTATCATACAGAATAGTGTAGCAACACACTGCTGATGTTCCCACTGTGTAACTGTCATACAGAATAATGTAGCAACACACTGCTGGCATTAACACTGTGTAACTATTATACAGAATAGAGTAGCAACACTCTACTTGTGCTCCTACTGTGTAACTATCAAACAGAATAGTGTTGCAACACACTGCTGGTGTTCACACTGTGTAACTATTATACAGAATAGTGTAACAAGACACTGCTGATGTTCTAACTGTGTAACTATCATGTAGAATGTGTAGCAACACACTGCTGGTGTTCACACTGTGTAAATATTATACATAATAGTGTAGCAACACACTGCTGATGTTCCCACTGCGTAACTATAATACAGAATAATATAGCAACACGCTGTTGGTGTTTCCAGTGTGTAACTAACATACAGAATAGTGCAGCAACACACTACTGGTGCTCCGACAGTGTATCTATCATACAGAAAAGCTGTAGCAAGTCACTGTTGGTGTTCACACTGTGTAACTATCATACAGAATATTGTAGCAACACAATGCTGGTGTTCCCACTGTGTAACTATCGTAAAGAATAGTGCAGCAACACACTGCTCATGGTCCCACTGTGCAACTATCATACAGAATAGTGTAGAAACACGCTGCTGGTGTTCACACTCTGCAACTATTATACAGAATATTGCAGCAACACACTGCTGGTGTTCCCACTGTGTAACTATCCTACAGAATAGTGTAGCAACACACTGTTGGCGTTCACACTGTGTAACTATCATACAGATTAGTAAAGCAACACACTGCTGCTGTTCACACAGTGTAAATATCATACTGAATAGAGTAGCAACCCACTGCTGATGTTCCCTCTGTGTAACTAACATACAGAATATTGTAGCAACACACTGCTGATGTTCCCATTGTGAAACTGTCATGAAGAACAGTGAAGCAACTCACTGCTGATGTTCCCACCGTGTAACTATCATACATAATAGCATAGCAACAGGCTGTTGGTGTTCCCACTGTGTAACTATCATTCAGAATTATGTAGCAACACACTGCTGATGTTCTCACTGCGTAACTATCATACAGAATATTGCAGCAACACACTGATGTTCCCACTGTGTAATTATCATAAAGAGTAGTGTAGCAACATACTGCTGATGCTCCCACTGTGTAACTATCGTACAGAATAGTGTCGCAACACACTGTTGGTGTTCCCACTCTGTCACTATCATACTGAAAAGTGTAGCAACACACTGCTGATGTTGTCACTGCGTAACTATCATACAAAATATTGCAGCAACACACTGATGTTCCCACTGTGTAACTATCATACAGAGTAGTGGAGCAACATTCTGCTGATGTTCCCACTGTGTAACTATCGTACAGAATAGTGTAGCAACACACTGTTGGTGTTCCCACTTTGTCACTATCATACTGAAAAGTGTAGCAACACACTGCTGATGTTCCCACTGTGTAACTATCATGCAGAATATTGTAGCAACACACTGCTGATGTTCCCACTGTGTAACTATCATACAGAATAGTGTAGCAACACACTGCTGGTGTTAATACTCTGTAACTATCGTACACAATAGTGCAGAAACACACTGTTGGTGTTCCCACTGTATCACTATCATACAGAATAGTGTAGCAACACACTGCTGATGTTCCCACTGTGTAACTATAATACAGAATATTGCAACAACACACTGTTGATGTTCCCACTGTGTAACTATCATACAAAATAGGGTAGCAACACACTGCAGATGTTCCCACTGAGTAACTATGATACAGAATAGTGTAGGAACACGCTTTTTGGTGTTCAGACTGTGTAACTGTCATACAGAATATTGTACCAACACACTGCTGATGTTCACACTGCGTAACTATCATACAGATAAGTGTAGCAACACACTGCTGGAGTTCACACTGTGTAACTATCATACAGAAATGTGTAGCAACACACTGCTGGTGTTCGCACTGTGTAAATATCATACTGAATAGTGTAGCAACACACTCCTGATGTTCCTACTGTGTAACTATCATACAGAATAGTGTAGATACACACTGCTGATGTTCCCACTGTGTAACTATCATACAGAACAGTATAGCAACACGCTGTTGGTGTTCCCACTGTGTAACTATTATTGAGAATATTGTAGCAACACACTGCTGATCTTCCCACTGCGTAACTATCATACAGAATGTTGCAGCAACATCCTACTGATGTTTCCACTGTGTAACTATCATACAGAATAGTGTAAGAACACACTGCTGATGTTCCCACTGTGCAATTATCATACAGAATAGAGTAGCAACACGCTTTTTGGTGTTCACACTGTGTAACTATCATATAGAATATTGTAGCAACACACTGCTGATGTTCACACTGCGTAACTGTCGTAAAGAATAGCGTAGCAACACACTGCTTGCGTTCACACTGTGTAACTATCATACAGAATGGAGTAGCAACACGCAACTGGTGCTCCCACTGTGTAACTATCATAGAAAATAGTGTAGCAACACGCTTTTTGATGCTCACACTGTGTAACTATCATACAGAATATTGCAGCAACACACTGCTGAAGTTCACACTGCGTAACTATCATACAGAATAGTGAACCAACACATAGCTGGCGTTCACACTGTTTAACTATCATACAAAATAGTGTATCAACACACTGCTGCTGTTCACACTGTGTAACTATCATACTGAAAAGTGTAGCAACCCATTGCTGATGTTCCCACTGTGTAACTATCAAAGAGAATAGTGTACCAACACATTGCTGATGTTCCCACTCTGTAACTATCATATAGAATAGTGAAGCAACACATTGCTGATGTTCACACTGCGTAACTATCATACAGAATAGTGTAGCAAGACACTGCTGGTGTTCACACTGTGTAACTATCATACTGAATAGCGTAGCAACACACTGCTGATGTTCCCACTGTGTAACTATCATACAGAAAATTGTAGCAACACACTGCTGATGTTCCCACTGTGTAACTATCATACAGAATAGCGTAGCATCACACTGCTGATGTTCCCACTGTGAAACTATCATGCAGAATAGTGCAGCAACACACTGCTGATGTTCCCACTGTGTAACTATAATGCAGAATAGTGCAGCAACACACTGCCGATGTTCCCACTGTGTAACTATCAAACAGAATAGTGTAGCAACAAGCTTTTTGGAGGTCACACTGTGTAACTATCACAGAATATTGAAGCAACACACTGCTGATGTTCAAGCTCCGTAACTAGCATACAGAATAGTGTAGTAACACACTTTTGGCGTTCACACTGTGAATTATAATACAGAATAGAGTAGTAACCCCCACTACTTTTTGCCCCCAATTGTGTAACTTCAACAAAATAGTTTTTGCAACACACTCCCGGGTTTTTTCCCACTGAATAATTTTTAAAACAAAAAAGTGAAAACAAGACACTGCGGGTTTTCACACTGTGAAAAAATTTTACGAAAAGTGTAGCAACACACTGCGGCCCGTTCACACTCTTTAACTATCTTACAGAATAATGTAGCAACACCCTCCCTGGTGTTCGCACTGTGAAAACCACCATAATAAAACATTTAGCAACATGTTTGGGTTAAAGGGGGGGGGGGGGGGGGGTAACTTTCGTACGGAATAGTGTAGCAACACACTGTTGAGGTTCCCACTGTGTCATTATCATAAAAGAAAGTGTAGAACAAACTAGTAGTGCTCCGACTGTGTATCTACCATACAGAATATTTGCAGCAACCCCTGTTAGTGATCCCCACTGTGTAACTATCATACAAATATTGCAGCAACACACAAACTGTTGTTCCCACTGTGAAACTAAAATACAAAATTTAGTGCAGAAAACCCCACTGCTCATGGTCCCACTGTGTAACGATCATACATAATAGTGCAGCAACACGCTGGGGTTTTTCACACTGTGTAACTATCATACAGAATATTGTACCCCAACCCCCCCCTCCCTGCTGTTCCCACGGGGAAAAAACTTTTCTTTACAGAATGTGTGGGAACACCCTGTTTGGTTTTAAAACTGGTAAGTATCATACAAAATAGTGTGGGAAACCCACACTGTGGGGGTTCACACTGTGTAACTATCAAACAGAATTTTGTAGCAACACACTTCTGATGCTCCCTCGGGTGTAACTACCTCACAAAAATATATAGAAAACGGGCATTTGGGGTTTTTCCCCAGGGTGAAAACTATAAACCAAAAAAAATATTTTTAGCTTTCCCACGGGCTGATTTTTCCCACTGTGAAATTTCAAACAGAATTTGTACCAACACACTAATGATGTTCCCACTGTGAAACTATCAAACAGAATAGGGGTACCCAACAAAACCTGGATGTTCCCCAAACTTTTGTAACATCATATAGAATAGTGTAGCAACACAAGCGGGCCCCATTAAACTTTGTGTAACTATTATTTTTAATTATTTTTTTATTATCACCCCTGGCCAAACCCCCACCAAGGCAGGGGGGCCCCCGGAAAAAAAAAAATTTTTCCCCATCATTCGCCCCAAACACTGCCCCTTGCCAAAAGGGTGTTTTTAAACACTACATTTTTTTAAAACTGAAAACATTAACCCCCCCCTTTTTCAAAATTGCAGGCACGTATTCCCCATCTCCGGGACTCAAGCCCGGCCTGCGGTTTCCCTAAAATCCCTTCAAAAAATGTTATTTTTCCACACCCAACAGAAACCGTCAAGTTTTAAAAAAAACCATTTTTTCCCCATTCACCCCTACCCCAAAACACGCCACGCTTCCCTGCTGGAAGCCCCCAAGCCCCTCGACAACAAAACCCCCCTTTACCCCCTCCCCCCAAAACCCCCCTGGGGGCCCCCAAACCCCTCCCCCGCCTTCCTTCCACTACAGACTGATACACCCCTTGAAGTCTTTCCCTTGTTTCGCTCCTTTTCTCTCTACATGTCCAAACCAAACCTCAACAACCCTTCCTCAGCCCTTGGACAACATTTTTGGGTAATCCCGGGCACCTCCTCCAAACTTCCAAACACGAATTTTTCCTCCCATTTATTCCCCACCACACATTGCCCTCAAAACCATGACTTTCCCACTGCCCCCAAAGCCTTCCCCTCGCTGCAACATTCATCACCCACGCTTCACCCCCCATAAAAGGGGGGTTTTTGGAAAAACTATCTCTCAAAACATTCCCCTTTTTGGCCCCAAAGGGAAAAAGTTCTTTGTCTCCACAGACTCCCAAGTGCACCACTTTACCCCTTTTTCCCCCATCAATTCTATGATTTAAACCTTTATCTTCCCTAGCCCCTCCGCTGACACTCCACTCCCCAAAAATCTGAAAACGTTTTACCCCCTCCATTCTCTTCCCTCCAATCTATTCAATCTTTCATTTACCTAATCTTTTTGTTTTCCTCAAAACCTTACTCTTTCCTGTAATTTACCTTTAATTTTCTTCTTTTTCACACCCCACCCAAAATTTATCCACCCAAAAACTGCAGCTTCTCTTCAGAATCTCCCAAGAGGGAAAAAGTGTCATCACAAAGAGCAGCCTTTTGAAAAACCCCCCACTTTTGGGGGGGGATTTTTTATTTTTTTAAAATCCCCGCCCCTTGCCCAAGGGCCCTCGCATTACTTCTCTTACAAACCCCCCTCTAAAATATATTTAACAACCACGGTGACATCACACACCTTTTTCTAAGACCACTTTTACTGGGAAAAAAAATTTTCCCCTTTCCTACATACTCTAACTTGGGGCCTCAATTTTCCCCGTAAAAACTCTTTAATGCTTTTGGGAACCTACCTCCTACACCTACACTTGCAAATCTGCCCCAATTTTCCCCCCCCATCCACCCTGCATAGCCCCTTTTCCAAAACCCTAAAAGCCACAAAGACCCCTTTACCTTATCTAAATTTCTTTTTTCACTTATATGTTTTACGTAAAACCTTGGGCCACACTCCCCCTAACCTTTCTAATTGGCCCCCAAACCCCTTTTTTATTTTCTATCCATTTTTTCCGTCTTTCTTTTTAAATTTTTTTCAATTATAACTCTACCATACACTTTACCAGGGGGCACTCAACCCGACTTATCCCCCATAATTTTTTTCACTCCTTTTATCCCCTTTTCCCTTTTACCAAAAGGGAAAAAAAGCCCTGTCTCTGGCCCCAAACCCAAAAGGGAAACCCTTTCCCTCTTCCATACATTTATTAAAAAAATTGCAAACCCAAACCCCTCCAAAAATATATCCCCACCTGCTTTTTAAAATTTCTATTTTTTAAACCCATCAATCCCGGCCCCCCCGGGGGTTACCCCCCCCCATTTTTTCCCCTTTCCTCACGAACTTCCCCCCACTCACAAAATGGCTCTTCCCCACTCCTACAAGGGTGTTATTCCCCCTTGCCCCATAAAACGAAATCACAGCTTCCCTATCTTCTTTAAAATTTAAAAAATTCCTCAAAACATTTTCCCCCCATCTTCCCAAAAACCTCTAATCTCCATTTAATAACTCTCCTCTCCTATTTTTAAAGACAAATCCATTTGTTTCTCTAGGCTTTTTAATTGTTTTAAACTCACCCAAAACTTTTTTCTTTTTTTTCAACAAAATTTTTTGATAACATCTCACCCCCCTCTCTCATTTGCTTTTCTTTTTACATTGCTTCCCACTTTTTAACCTCTCTCTTTTTTTCCATATACTCCCTTTTCCCCCCCCTTTCATCACTTCTACTTTTTAAAAAACTTCTCATATGCTAACTTTTTCTCCCTTACTTTCTCTCTTTACATTTTATCATTCCACCCAAACACTCCTCTTCCCTCCTGCCCCCACTTTTCCCGTAACCAAAAACTTCTGCTGAACTCTTTAAAACCCCACTTTTTTAAAAACCCACCCCATACCTCGTCGACCCCATTGGCCCATGCTCTCTTAGCCCATCTATCCTCCCAAAAGCTGTTTATATCTTACCCTAACTGCCTCCCCTTTTAGTTTATAAACCTTTACCTCTCTCTTCCCCGATGCTTTATTCTCCTTGTTCCCATCTACCCTTTTTTTCTCGGGGGGCTACAACTAGAAAGTGATCTGATTAAACTGTGGCCCCCCTATTTAAAAATGTACATCCTGAAGTTAAATCAACCCGTCTTTTTCTACCATACTTAAAACCAACAAAAATACGTCATTTGCCCCCACATCATTCGGATACTTATTTATTTCCCCTTTTTTTTTAAAATATTATTTTCCTATAACTAAAACCCCCTTTTTATACAAAGTTCAATCCAAAAGGGGTCCCATTATCATTTTTAAAACCCGGACCCCAAAAATTTCCTCCACACCCCTCTAAAAGTTTCTCCCCAAATTTAGCTCAGGGCCCCTACCCCCAATTACTTTCTAAATTGGTTAAAAAAAGGGTCCCATACATTCATTAACCCCCCCCCCCCCCCCCCTCTCTCTCCCTCTGCCCTTTTTTTCCCTTTTCCCTTTCATACAAAACTTATTTGAAACCCCCTTCTCGCTTCCAAAAGTTTTACTTTAATCCACTTTAAATTTTTGAAATTTTCACCCTTAAAATTCTCTTTTTCTCCCTTCCATAACTGATCATTTAACATTACTGTTTTTCCCCCTTTTTTTGCTCTAATCTCCCAGATTTCTCCAATTTAATCCCCTTTATTTTCCCCCCCCTGAAATTCTCCTACCCCCTTTAGCTTTGTTTCGCTTAGGGCCAGGGGGAAACCAACTTCTTTTTATTCAAACTTTAGCAAAACAAACCGTTTCTTTTCATCCGCACTTCATCCACGCCCCATTTAAATTTAAACAATTTCCCCAAATTTTTTAAAGTTTTTCTTCTTCTCTTTTTTTGTAAATTTTATACGGGGGAAGGGTTTTCTAGCCCATTGCTCCCGGCATTTTAAATCGCCTCAACGACACGGGATGGGTTACGGGGAAAAAAAAAATTTTTTTCCACTTCCCCATGGGCAATAGAAAAAAATAAAAAAAAACAAGAGTTTTTTTAAAAAAAAGGGGAAAAACCCAGATGTATGATTATAAAATATATGCATGTTTCGTGTCTGTGAATTTTGACCAAAGTGTAAGTAGGGTAAACAAGATAATTTCCCCCTTATTTTAGCGTGTTTTAAAAGACAGAAAAAGAAACCCGCAATCCACCATCTGCAAAACAAATTACAGGGTTTTTTTTTTCACATTCCCTCTGGCGAGACGGTAGTACTTTTCCCGGGTGGGGTTTCTGTCTACCCCAAACCCACTACCTATTATAGAAAAAGGGGGTAGCAAAACCTCTTGTGTTCATTTCCCGGGTAAAATATTATACAGAATAGTGTAACAAGACCCCTGCGATGTTTTTACGTGTAACTATTTAAGTAGAATGTGTTGCCCAAACCTGCTTTGGGTTCGCACTGGGGTAACTAAAAAACATAATAGTGTAGCAAAAACTGTGATGATGTTCCCCGCTTTTAAATAAAAAACAGAATAGTATGCAACCAAAACCGTTGGGGGTTTTTTGTGTTTTAACTAACATACAGAAAGTGTAGCAAACTTTTCCCGGTGTTTAGACCGAGTATCTTCATACAAGAATAGCTGTAGCAAGTCACTGTTGGGTTCACACTGTGTAAAAATATCATACAGAATATTGTAGCAAAAAACAATGCGGGGGATCCCACTGTGTAAAATATTTTAAAGAATAGTGAGCAATAAAACCCGCTCATGGTCCCACGGGGCAAAATTTTATAAAAGAATAGTTTTAGCAACACGTGCTGGGGTTCACATCCGTAAACCCATCATACAGAATATTGCCCGCAACACTGCATTTTTCCCACTGTGAAAAAATCAAACAGAATAGAGTAAGACAAACGTTTTGGGGTTCAAAACTGTGTAACTATCATTCAGAAAATTTTTACAAAATATTGCTGCTGTTCACACAGTGTAAAATTTAACAACTGAAAAAGTTAGCAACCCCCTGTGAAAGTTCCCACTGTGTAAATATCTAAGAATATTGTTTTCAAAAACCTGCTGATTTCCCATTGTGAAACTGTCATTTAAAAAAATGAAGCAACCAAATGCTGATGTTCCCACTGTGTAACTATTTATACGAATAAAATAGCAACAGGCTGTTGGTGTTCCCACTGTGTAACTATCATACAGAATATTGCAGCAACACTCTGATGATGTTCCCCCCTTTTGTAACCCATCATGCAAATAGTTTTAGAAAAACACTGCTGATGTTCCCACCCGTGTAACAAACGTACGAATAATGTACAACACACTGTTGGGGGTTTCCCACTCACTCATGGGCATTCAGAAAAGTGTAGCAACACACTGCTGATGTTCCCACTGTGTAATTATCATGCAGAATATTGTAGCAACACACTGCTGATGTTCCCACTGCGTAACTATCATACAGAATAGTGTAGCAACACAATGCTGGTGTTCACACTGTGTAACTATCATAAAGAGTAGTGTAGCAACAAACTGCTGGTGTTCACCACCTGTGTAACTATCATACAGAATAGTGTAGCAACACACTGCTGGTTTTAACACTCTGTAACTATCGTACACAATAGTGCAGAAACACACTGTTGGAGTTCCTGCTTTGTCACTACCATACAGAATAGTGTAGCAACACACTGCTGATGTTCCCACTGTGTAACTATCATACAGATATTGTAACAACACACTGCTGATGTTCGCACTGTGTAACTATCATACAGAATAGGGAAGCAACACTCAGCTGATGTTCCCACTGTGTAACTATCATACAGAATAGTGAAGCAACACGCTTTTTGGTGTTCAGACTGTGTAACTATCATACAGAATATTGTAGCAACACTCTGCTGATGCTCAAACTGCGTAAACTATTATACAGAATAGTATAGCAACACCACTCTGGTGTTCACACTATGTAACTATCATACAGAATAGTGTAGCAACACACCGCTGGTGTTCACTCTGTCTACCTATCATGAAGAATAGTGTAGCAACCCACTGCTGGAGTTTACACTGTGTAACTATTATACAGAATGTTGTAGCAACACACTGCTGGTGCTTCCACTGTGTAACTATCATCATGAATAGAGTAGCAACACATTACTGGTGTTCACACTGTGTAACTATCATACTGAATAGTGTAGGAACACACTGCTGATGTTCCCACTGTGTAACTATCATACAGAATAGTGTAGCAACACACTGCCGATTTTCCCACTGTTTAACTATCATACAAAATAGTACAGCAACACGCTGTTGGTGTTCCCACTGTGTAACTGTCATACAGAATATTGTAGCAACACACTGCTGATGTTCCCACTGTGTAACTATCATACAGAATATTGTAGCAACACACTACTGGTGTTCCCACTGTGTAACTATCATACAGAATAGTGCAGCAACACACTGCTCATGGTCCCACTGTGTAACGATCATACAGAATAGTGTAGCAACACACTGCTGCTGTTCCACTGTGAAACTCTCATACAGAATAGTGTAGCAACACACTGCTGGTGCTCACACTGTGTAACTATCATACAGAATAGTGTAGTAACACACTGCTGCTGTTCCCACTGTGAAACTCTCATACAGAATAGTGTAGCAACACACTGCTGGTGCTCACACTCTGTAACTATCATACAGAATAGTGTAGCAACACACTGCTGGTGTTCGCACTGTGTAACTATCATACAGAATATTGTTGCAACACACTGCTGATGTTCCCCTTTGTGAAACTATCATACAGATTAGTGTAGCAACACACTGCTGATGTTCACACTGTGTAACTACCATACAGAATAGTATAGCAACAGGTTGTTGGTGTTCCCACTGTGCAACTATCACACAGAATATTGTAGCAACACACTGCTGATGTTCCCACTGTGTAACTATCATATAGAATAGTGTAGCAACACACTGCTGATGTTCCCACTCTGCAACTATCATACAGAATAATGTAGCAACACACTGCTGGCTTTAACACTCTGTAACTATTATACAGAATAGAGTAGCAACACTCTACTTGTGCTCCTACTGTGTAACTATCATACAGAATAGTGTAGCAACACACTGCTGGTGTTCACACTGTGTAACTATCGAATAATAGTGTAGAAACACGCTGATGATGTTCCCACTGTGTAACTATCATGTAGAATAGTGAAGCAACACACTGCTGATGATCCCAATGTGTAACTATAATGCAGAATAGTGCAGCAACACACTGCCGATGATCCCACTGTGTAACTGTCATACAGAATAGTGTAGCAACACGCTGCTGGCGTTCACACTGTGTAACTATCAAACAGAATGGAGTAGCAACACACTACTGGTGCTCCCACTGTGTAACTATCATACAGAATTGTGTTGCAACACACTGCTGGTGTTCCCACTGTGTAACTATTATACAGAATAGGGTAGCAAGACACTGCTGGTGTTCACACTGTGTAACTATCATACTGAATAGCGTAGCAACACACTGCTGATGTTCCCACTGTGTAACTATCATACAGAATGTTGTAGCAACACACTGCTGATGTTCCCACTGTGTAACTATCATACAGAATAGCGTAGCAACACACTGCTGATGTTCCCACTGTGTAACTATCATACAGAATAGTGAAGCAACACACTGCTGATGTTCCCACTGTGTAACTATCATACAGAATAGCGTAGCAACACACTGCTGATGTTCCCACTGTGTAACTATCATACAGAATAGCGTAGCAACACACTGCTGATGTTCCCACTGTGTAACTATCATACAGAATAGTGAAGCAACACACTGCCGATGTTCCCACTGTGTAACTATCATACAGAATAGTGTAGCAACAAGCTTTTTGGAGCTCACACTGTGTAACTATGATACAGAATATTGTAGCAACACACTGCTGATGTTCAAACTCCGTAACTATCATACAGAATAGTGTTGCAACACACTGCTGGTGTTCTCACTGTGTAACTATTTTACAGAATAGTGTAGCAACACACTGCAGGTGTTCACACAATTTAAACATCATAATAAATAGTGTAGCAACACCATGCTGGTGTTCACACTGTGAAACTATCGTACATAATAGTGTAGCAACACAATGTTGGTGTTCCAACTGTGTCATTGTCATACAGAAAAGTGAAGCAACACACTACAAGTGCTCCGACTGTGTATCTATCATACAGAATAGTGCAGCAAGCCACTGTTGGTGTTCACACTGTGTAACTATCATACAGTATATTGTTGCAACACACTATGGTGTTCCCACTGTGAAACTATCATACAGAATAGTGCAGCAACACACTGCTCATGGTCCCACTGTGTAACGATCATACAGAACAGTGTAGCAACACACTGCTGGTGCTCACACTGTGCAACCATCATACAGAATAGTGTAGCAACACACTGCTGCTATTCCCACTCTGAAACTCTCATACAGAATAGTGTAGCAACACACTGCTGGTGTTGCCAGTGTAACTATCATACAGAATAGTGTAGCAACACACTGCTGGTGTTCCCACTGTGTAATTATCCTACAGAATATTGTAGCAACACACTGCTGATGTTCCCATTGAGAAACTATCATACAGATTAGTGCAGCAACACACTGCTGATGTTCCCACTGTGTAACTACCACACAGAATAGTATAGCAACAGGCTGTTGGTGTTCCCACTGTGCAACTATCACACAGAATATTGTAGCAACACACTGCTGATGTTCGCACTGTGAAACTATCATACAGAATATTGTAGCAACACACTGCTGATGTTCCCACTGTGTAACTATCATACAGAATAGTGTAGCAACACACTGCTGATGTTCCCACTGTGTAACTATCATACAGAATAATGTAGCAAAACACTGCTGGCATTAACACTGTGTAACTATTATACAGAATAGAGTAGCAACACTCTACTTCTGCTCCTACTGAGTAACTATCATACAGAATAGTGTAGCAACACACTGCTGGTGTTCACACTGTGTAACTATCATACAGAATATTGTAGCAACACACTGCTGATGTTCCCATTGTGAAACTGTCATACAGATTAGTGTAGCAACACACTGCTGATGTTCCCACTGTGTAACTACCATGCAGAATAGTATAGCAACAGGCTGTTGGTGTTCCCACAGTGTAACTATAACACAGAATATTGTAGCAACACACTGCTGATGTTCCCACTGTGAAACTATCATACAGAATATTGTAGCAACACACTGCTGATGTTCCCACTGTGTAACTATCATACAGAATAGTGTAGCAACACACTGCTGATGTTCCCACTGTGTAACTATCATATAGAATAGTGTAGCAACACACTGCTGGCATTAACATTGTGTAACTATTATACAGAAAAGAGTAGCAACACTCTACTTGTGTTCCTTCTGTGTAACTATCACACAGAATAGTGTTGCAACACACTTCTGGTGTTCCCACTGTGTAACTATTATACAGAATAGTGTAACAAGACACTGCTGATGTTCTTACTGTGTAACTATCAAGTAGAATGTGTAGCAACACACTGCTGGTGTTCGCACTGTGTAACTAATATACATAATAGTGTAGCAACACTGTGATGATGTTCCCACTGCTTAACTATAATACAGAATAGTATAGCAACACACTGTTGGTGTTTCCAGTATGTAACTAACATACAGAATAGTGTAGCAACACACTACTGGTGCTCCGACCGAGTATCTATCATACAGAATACCTGTAGCAAGTCACTGTTGGTGTTCACACTGTGTAACTATCATACAGAATAGTGTAGCAACACGCTGCTGGGGTTCACACTCCGTAACTATCATACAGAATATTGCAGCAACACTGCAGGTTTTCCCACTGTGTAACTATCAAACAGAATAGAGTAGCAACACACTGCTGATGTTCCCACTGTGTAACTATCGTACAGAATAGTGTAGCAACACACTGTTGGTGTTCCCACTCAGTCACTGTCATTCAGAAAAGTGTAGCAACACACTGCTGATGTTCCCACTGTGTAATTATCATGCATAATATTGTAGCAACACACTGCTGATGTTCCCACTGCGTAACTATCATACAGAATAGTGTAGCAACACAATGCTGGTGTTCACACTGTGTAACTATCATAAAGAGTAGTGTAGCAACAAACTGCTGGTGTTCACACTGTGTAACTATCATACAGAATAGTGTAGCAACACACTGCTGGTTTTAACACTCTGAACTATCGTACACAATAGTGCAGAAACACACTGTTGGAGTTCCTGCTTTGTCACTACCATACAGAATAGTGTAGCAACACACTGCTGATGTTCCCACTGTGTAACTATCATACAGAATATTGTAACAACACACTGCTGATGTTCGCACTGTGTAACTATCATACAGAATAGGGAAGCAACACTCAGCTGATGTTCCCACTGTGTAACTATCATACAGAATAGTGTAGCAACACGCTTTTTGGTGTTCAGACTGTGTAACTATCATACAGAATATTGTAGCAACACTCTGCTGATGCTCAAACTGCGTAACTATTATACAGAATAGTATAGCAACACACTGCTGGTGTTCACACTATGTAACTATCATACAGAATAGTGTAGCAACACACCGCTGGTGTTCACTCTGTCTACCTATCATGAAGAATAGTGTAGCAACACACTGCTGGAGTTTACACTGTGTAACTATCATACAGAATGTTGTAGCAACACACTGCTGGTGCTTCCACTGTGTAACTATCATCATGAATAGAGTAGCAACACATTACTGGTGTTCACACTGTGTAACTATCATACTGAATAGTGTAGGAACACACTGAGGATGTTCCCACTGTGCAACTATCATACAGAATATTGCAGCATCACACTGCTGATGTTCCCACTGTGTAACTATCATACAGAATAGTGTAGCAACACACTGCCGATTTTCCCACTGTTTAACTATCATACAAAATAGTACAGCAACACGCTGTTGGTGTTCCCACTGTGTAACTGTCATACAGAATATTGTAGCAACACACTGCTGATGCTCCAACTGTGTAACTATCATTCAGAACAGTGTAGCAACACAATGCTGATGTTTACATTGCGCAACTATTATACAGAATAGTGAAGTAACACACTGTTGGCGTTCACACTTTGCAACTCTTATAAAGCATAGTGTAGCTACACACTACTGGTGCTCCCACTGTGTAACTATCATACAGAATAGTGTTGTAACACACCGCTGGAGTTTCCACTGTGCAACTATTATACAGAATAGTGTAACAAGAGACTGCTGATGTTCTCACTGTGTAACTATCATCAAGAATGTGTAGCAACACACTGCTGGTGTTCACACTGTGCAACTATTATACAGAATAGTATAGCAAATCACTGCTGATATTCCAACTATGTAGCTATCATACGGAATATTTTAGCAACACACTGCTGATGTTCACGCTTTGTAACTATCGTACAGAATAGTGTAGCAACATACTGCTGATGTTCTCACTGTGTAACTATTGAACAGATTAGTATAGCAAAACACTGCTCGTGTTCCCACTGTGTAACTATCATGCAGAATGAATAACAACATAATGCTGGTGTTCACACTCTGTAACTCTTATACAGAATGGTGTAGGAACACACTGCTGATATTCCCTCTGTGTAACTATCATACAGAATATTGTAGCAAAACACTACTGATGTTCCAAATGTGAAACTATCTTACAGAATAGTGTAGCAACACTCTGCTGATGTCCCCACTGTGTAACTATTATACAGAATAGCGTAGCAACACGCATTTTCGTGTTCCCTCTGTGAAACTATCATACAGAATAGTGTAGCAACACACTGCTGGTGTTGCCACTGTGTAACTATCATAAAGAATAGTGAAGCAACACTCTGCTGGTGTTCACACTGTGTAACTATCATACAGAATAGTGCAGCAACACACTGGTGGAGTTCATGCTGTGTAACTATCGTACAGAATAGTGTAGCAACACACTGTTGGTGTTCCCACTGTGTCACTATCATACAAAATAATGTAGCTACATACTACTGGTGCTCCGACTGTGTATCTATCACACAGATCAGTGTAGCAAGTAGCTGTTGGTGTTCACACTGTATAACTATCATACAGAAAATTGTAGCAACACACTGCTGGTGTTCCCACTCTGTAACTGCCATACATAATAGTGCAGCAACACTGCTGATGGTACCACTGTGTAACTATCATACGGAGTAGAGTAGCAACATGCTTTTTGATGTTCACACTGTGTAACTATCATAAAGAATATTGTAGCAACACACTGCTGGTGGTCCCACTGTGTATCTCTCATACAGAAAAATGTAGCATCACACTGCTGGTGTTCACACTGTGTAACTATCATACAGAATAGTGTAGCAACACACTGCTGGTGTTCACACTGTGTAACTATCACACTGAATAGCGTAGCAACACACTCCTGATTTTCCCACTGTGTAACAATCATAAAGAATATTGTAGCAACACACTGCTGATGTTCACGCTGTGTAACTATTATACAGAATAGTGTAGCAACACACTGCTGGTGTTCACACTGTGTAACTATCACACTGAATAGCGTAGCAACACACTCCTGATTTTCCCACTGTGTAACAATCATAAAGAATATTGTAGCAACACTCTGCTGATCTTCCCAGTCTGAAACTATCATACAGAATGTTGTAGCAACATACTGCTGACGTTCCCACTGAGTAACTATCATACAGAATAGTGTAGGAACACACTGCTGATGTTCCCACTGTGTAACTATCATACAGAATAGAGTAGCAACACGCTTTTTGGTATTCACACTGTGTAACTATCATAAAGAATATGGTAGCAACACACTGCTGATGTTCACACTGTGTAACTATCATACAGAATGGAGTAGCAACACGCAACTGGTGCTCCCACTGTGTAACTATCATAGAGAATAGTGTAGCAACGCGATTTTTGATGTTCACACTTTGTAACTATCATACAGAATATTGTAGCAACACACTGCTGATGTTCACACTGCGTAACTATCATACAGAATAGTGTAGCAACACACAGTTGGCGTTCACACTGTGTAACTATCATACAGAATAGTGTAGCAACACACAGCTGGCGTTCACACTGTGTAACTATCATACTGAATAGTGTAGCAACCCATTGCTGATGTTCCGACTGTGTAACTATCATACAGAATATTGTAACAACACTCTGCTGATGTTCCCATTGTGAGACTGTCACACAGAATAGTGAAGCAACACACTGCTGATGTTCCCACTGTGTAACTATCATACAGAATAGCATAGCGACAGGCTGTTGGTGTTCCCTCTGTGTAACTATCATGCAGAATATTGTATCAACACACTGCTGATGTTCCCACTGTGTAACTATCATACAGAATAGAGTAGCAACACACTGCTGATGTTCCCTCTCTATAACTATCATACAGAATAGCGTAGAAACACGCTTTTTGGCGTTCACACTGCGTAACTATCATACAGAATAGAGTAGCAACACACTACTGGTGCTCCCACTGTGTAACTATCATACAGTATAGTGCTACAACACACTGCTGGTGTTCCCACTGTGTAACTATTATACAGAAAAGTGTAACAAGACACTGCTGGTGTTCTTACTGTGTAACTATCATGCAGAATGCTTAGCAACACACTGCTGGTGTTCACACTGTGCAACTGTTACAGAATAGTGTAGCAACGCACTGCGGGTATTCACACTGTGTAACTATCATAAAGAATAGTGTAGCAACACTCTGCTGGTGTTCACACTGTGTAACTATCATACAGAATAGTGTAACAACACACTGCTGGTGTTCACACTATGCAACTATCGTACAGAATAGTGTAGCAACACACTGTTGGTGTTCCCACTCTGTCACTATCATAGAGAATATTGTGGCAACACACTGCTCATGTTCCCATTGCGTAACTATCATGCAGAATATTGTAGCAACACACTGCTGATGTTCCCACTGTGTGTGTGTCATACAGAATAGTGTAGCAACACACTGCTGGTGTTCACACTGTGTAACTATCTTACAGAATAGTGTAGCAACACACTGTTGATGTTGACACTCTGTAACTATCGTACACAATAGTGCAGAAACACACTGTTGGTGTTCCCACTGTGTCACTATCTTGCAGAATAGTGTAGCAACACACTGCTGATGTTCCCACTGTGTAACTATCCTACAGAATATTGTAGCAACACACTGCTGATGTTCCCACCGTGTAACTATCATACAGAATAGGGTAGCAACACACTGCTGATGTTCCTACTGAGTAACAATCATACAGAATAGTGTAGCAACACGCTTTTTGGTTTTCAGACTGTGTAACTATCATACAGAATATTTAAGCAACACACTGCTGATGTTCACTCTGCGTAACTATTATACAGAATAGTGTAGCAACACACTGGTGGTGTTCCCACTGTGTCACTCTCACACAGAATAGAGTAGCATCAGACTACTTGTGCTCCGACTGTGTATCTGTCAAACAGAATATTGTAGCAACACACTCCTGGTGTTCCCACTGCTTAACTATCATACAGAATAGAGCAGCAACACACTGCTGATGGTCCAAATGTGTAACTATCATACAGAATAGTGTAGCAACACGCTGCTGGTGTTTACTCTGAGTAACTATCATACAGGATGTCTTAGCTACACACTGCTGGTGTTCCCACTGTGTAAGTATCATCCAGAATAGAGTAGCAACACATTAGTGGTGTTCACACTAACTATCGTACTGAATAGTGTGGCAACACACTGCTGATGTTCCCACTGTGTAACTTTCATACAGAATATTGCGGCAACACACTGCTGATGTTCCAACTGTGTAACTATCATGCAGAATATTGTAGCAACACACTGCTGATGCTTCCACTGTGTAACTATCATTCAGAACAGTGTAGCAACACAATGCTGATGTTCCCACTTTGTAACTATCATACAGAATAGTGTAGCAACATACTGCTGATGTTCACACTGCGTAACTATTATACAGCATTGAGTAGCAACACACTACTGGTGCTTCCACTGTGTCTCTGTCATACAGAATAGTTTTGCAACACACTGCTGGTGTTTCCACTGTGTAACTATTATACAGAATAGTGTAACAAGACACTGCTCATGTTCTCACTGTGTAACTATCATGCAGAATGTGTAGCAACACACTGCTGGTGTTCACACTGTGTAACTGTTATACAGAATAGTATAGCAAAACACTGCTGATGTTCCAACTGTGTAGCTATCATACGGAATATCTTAGCAACACACTGCTGATGTTCACACTGTGTAACTATCGAAGAGAAAAGTGTAGCAACACACTGCTGATGTTCTCACTGTATAACTATTGAACAGAATAGTATAACAACACGCTGTTCGCGTTCCCACTGTGTAACTATCATGCAGAATGTGTAGCAACACACTGCTGGTGTTCACACTGTGTAACTCTTATGCAGAATGGTGTAGGAAAACACTGCTGATGTTCCCACTGTGTAACTATCATACAGAATATTGTAGCAACTCACTACTGATGTTCCCACTGTGTAACTATCATACAGAATAGTGTAGCAACATACTGCTGATGTTCCCACTGTGTAACTATCATACAGAATAGTGTAGCAACACTCTGCTGACGCTTCCACTGTGTAACTATTGTACAGAATAGTGCAGCAACACGCTTTTTGGTTTTCCCACTGTGAAACTATCATACAGAATTTTGTAACAACTCTGGTGATGTTCACACTGTGTAACTATCATACAGAATAGTGTAGCAACTCACTGCTGGTGTTATTTCTGTGTAACTATCGCACAGATTAGTGTAGCAACACACTGCTGGTTGTTCCCGCTCTGTCACTATCATACAGAATACTGTAGCAACACTCTACTGGTGCTACGACTGTGTATCTATCACAGAGAACAGTGTAGCAAGTCACCTTTGGTGTTCACACTGTGTAACTATCATTCAGAATAATGTAGCAACACACTGCTGGTTTTCCCACTGAGTAACTGCCATACAGAATAGAGCAGCAACTCACTGCTGATGGTACCACTGTGTAACTATCATACAGAATAGTGAAGCAACATGCTCTTGGTGTTCACAATGTAACTATCATGCAGAATATTGTAGCAACACACTGCTGGTGGTCCCACTGTGTATCTATTACACAGAAAAGTGTAGCAACACACTGCTGGTGTTCACACTCTGTAACTATCATACAGAATAGTGTAGCAACACACTGCTGGTGTTCACACTGTGTAACTATCGTACTGAATAGTGTAGCAACTCACTCCTGAAGTTCCCACTGTGGAATCATAAAGAATATTGTAGCAACACACTGCTGATGTTCCCACTGTGTAACTCTCATACAGAAGAGTGTAGCAACACACTGCCGATGTTCCCACTGTGTAACTATCATACAGAATAGTATAGCAACACGCTGATGGTGTTCCCACTGTGTAACTATTATACAGAATATTGTAGCAACACACTACTGATCTTCCCACTGTGTAACTGTCATACAGAAAAGTGTAGGAACACACTGCTGTTGTTCCCACTGTGTAACTATCATAGAGAATAGTGTAGAAACACGCTTTTTTGTGTTAACACTGTGTAACTATCATACAGAATATAGTAGCAACACACTGCTGATGTTCACACTGCATAACTATCATAAAGAATAGTGTAGCAACACACTGTTGGCGTTCACACTGTGTAACTATCATTCAGAATAGTGTTGCAACACACTGCTGATGTTCCCACTGTGAAACGGTTATACAGAATAGTGTAACAAGACACTGCTGGTGTTCTCACTGTGTAACTATCATGCAGAATGTGTAGCAACACACTGCTGGTGTTCACACTGTGTAACTCTTATGCAGATTGGTGTAGGAACACACTGCTGATGTTCCCACTGTGTAACTATCATACAGAATATTGTAGCAACACACTGCTGATGTTCCCACTGTGTAGCTATCATTCAGAATAGCGTAGCAACACGCTTTTTGGAGTTCCCACTCTGAAACTATCATACCGAATATTGTTGCAACACACTGGTGATGTTCACACTGCGTAACTATCATACAGAATAGTGTAGCAACACACTGCTTGTGTTCCCACTGTTTAACTATCATAAAGAATAGTGAAGCAACACTCTGCTGGTGTTCACACTGGGTAACTATCATACAGAATAGTGTAGCAACACACTGCTGGTGTTCATATTGTGTAACTATCGTACAGAATAGTGTAGCAACACACTGTTGGTGTTCCCACTGTGTAACTATCATACAGAATACTGTAGCAACACACTACTGGTGCTCCGACTGTGTATCTATCACACAGAACAGTGTAGCAAGTCACTGATTGTGTTCACACTCTGTAACTATCATACAGAATATTGTAGCAACACACTGTTGGTGTTCCCACTGTGTAACTATCATACAGAATACTGTAGCAACACACTACTGGTGCTGCGACTGTGTATCTATCACACAGAACAGTGTAGCAAGTCACTGATTGTGTTCACACTGTGTAACTATCTTACAGAATATTGTAGCAACACACTGTTGGTGGTTCCACTGCGTATCTATCATACAGAAAAAAGTAGCAACACACTGCTGGTGTTCACACAGTGTAACTGTCATACAGAATAGTGTAGCAACACACTGCTGGTGTTCACACTGTGTAACTATCATTCTGAATAGTGTAGCAACACATTCCTGATGTTCCCACTGTGAAACTATCATAAAGAATATTGTAGCAACACACTGCTTATGTTACCACTGTGTAACTATCATTCTGAATAGTGTAGCAACACACTGCTGATGTTCCCTCTATGTAACTATCACACAGAATATTGTAGCAACACACTGCTGATGTTCCCACCGTGTAACTATCATACAGAATAGGGTAGCAACACACTGCTGATGTTCCGACTGAGTATCTATCATACAGAATAGTGTAGGAACACACTACTGGTGCTGCGACTGTGTATCTATCACACAGAACAGTGTAGCAAGTCACTGATTGTGTTCACACTCTGTAACTATCATACAGAATATTGTAGCAACACACTGTTGGTGTTCCCACTGTGTAACTATCATACAGAATACTGTAGCAACACACTTCTGGTGCTGCGACTGTGTATCTATCACACAGAACAGTGCAGCAAGTCACTGATTGTGTTCAGACTGTGTAACTATCATACAGAATATTAAAGCAACACACTGCTGATATTCAGTCTGCGTAACTATTATTCAGAACAGTGTAGCAACACACTGCTGGTGTTCCCACTGTGTCACTCTCATACAGAATAGAGTAGCAACACACTACTTGTGCTCCGACTGTGTATCTGTCAAACAGAATATTGTAGCAACACACTCCTGGTGTTCCCACTGCGTAACTATCATAGAGAATATAGCAGCAACACACTGCTGATGGTCCAAATGTGTAACTATCATACAGAATAGTGTAGCAACACGCTGCTGGTGTTTACTCTGAGTAACTATCATACAGAATGTTTTAGCAACACACCTCTGGTGTTCCCACTGTGTAACTATCATCCAGAATAGAGTAGCAACACATTACTGGTGTTCACCCAGTCTAACTATCATACTGAATAGTGTGGAAACACACTGCTGGTATTCCCGCTGTGTAACTATCATACAGAATATTGCAGCAACACACTGCTGATGTTCCCACTGTGTAACTATCATGCAGAATATTGTAGCAACACACTGCTGATGCTCGGACTGTGTAACTATCATTCGGAACAGCGTAGCAACACAATGCTGATGTTCCCACTTTGTAACTATCATACAGAATAGTGTAGCAACACACTGTTGGCGTTCACCCTGTGCAACTACTATACAGCATTGAGTAGCAACACACTACTGGTGCTTCCACTGTGTCTCTGTCACACAGAATAGTGTTGCAACACACTGCTGGTGTTTCCACTGTGTAACTATTATACAGAATAGTATAGCAAAACACTGCTGATGTTCCAACTATGTAGCTATCATACGGAATATCATAGCAACACACTGCTGATGTTCACACTGTGTAACTATCGTACAGAATAGTGTAGCAACATACTACTGATGTTCTCACTGTGTAACTATTGTACAGAATGGTATAACAACACGCTGTTCGCGTTCCAACTGTGAAACTATCATTCAGAATGTGTAGCAACACACTGCTGGTGTTCACACTGTGTAACTCTTATACAGAATATTGTAGCAACACACTACTGATGTTCCCACTCCGTAACTATCATTCAGAATAGTGTAACAATATACTGCTGATGTTCCCACTGTGTAACTATCATACAGAATAGTGTAGCAACACTCTGCTGATGTTCCCACTGTGTAACTATCATACAGAATGTGCAGCAACACACTGCTGGTGTTCACACTGTGTAACTCTTATGCAGAATGGTGTAGGAAAACACTGCTGATGTTTCCACTGTGTAACTATCATACAGAATATTATAGCAACACACTACTGATGTTCCCACTGTGTAACTATCATACAGAATAGTGTAGCAACATACTGCTGATGTTCCCACTGTGTAACTATCGTACAGAATAGTGTAGCAACACTCTGCTGACGTTTCCGTCGTGTAACTATTGTACGGAATAGTGCAGCAACACGCTTTTTGATTTTCCCACTGTGAAACTATCATACAGAATATTGTGCCACACACTGTGATTTTTTCCCGATAACATTAACTGAATATTGCAGCAACCAAAATGCGATGTTTCCCTGTTAAAATATCATACAGAATATGTACAACACTTTGCTGGGGGGTTCACACCTGTAACGTCAAACGAATAGAGACAACACACTACTGTCTCCCACTGTGAATTACATACAAATAGGGTTTTCAACACACGGGGGGTGTTCCCCCCGTTAACAATTTTTTTAGAAAAATGTAATAAATACTGCGGGTTCCACGTGAACATTATTTCAGAATTTGGGAGCAACCCGTTTGGTTCAACTCTGTAATATCATAAAGAATAGGTAGCAACGCACGCGGGGTTCACACCTGTAAATACGTTCAAATAGTGAGTAAAAACACTGTTGGTGTTCCCAATCTCATTCATACGAATAGTTTATCAAAAACGCTGTTGTGTTCCCCCTGGAACTTCAGCAAATGTACAACACGCTGGTGTTCACCTGTGTAACTTCATAAGAATATGCAGCAACACATGGAGATAGCCCAATTTTTAACATCAAAAGAATAGTGAGAAACACTGCTGGTTTCATACTGTGTAATATCATACAGAGTGTTGTGCAACACACTGGGTGTTCCCACGGGGTAACTAAAACAGTTAGTGCAGCAAACACGCTGTGGTCCCAAGGTAAATTATACAGAAAAGTGAAGAACACCTCTGATGTTTACATGGAACTATCATACGAAAATTTCAGCAACACTCTCGATTTTCCATTGTGAAAATATATACAGAATAGATAGCAACACACTGTGTGTTCCCATGTGCAATATCATACAAAATATTACAGCGAAAACGCTGTTGGTTTCACACGTGTAACTATACACGAATGTGTAGCAACACACTGCTGATGTTCCCAGTGCAAATCATACAAAAATACGCGACACGCTGTTGGTGTTCACATTTTCGAATATTATCGAAAAGTGTAGCAACACCTTTGGCGTTCACTATGCAATATTATACCCGCTAGGTGCAACACAACTGGTGCTCCCACTGTGTAACTATCAAAAAAATAGTGTTGGGAACACACGCTGGGGGTTTCCACGGGAACATTATACAGATAGTGAAAAGACCTGCTGAGTTCTCACTGGTAACTATATGCAAAAGTGTAGCCAACGCTTTTTGGGGTTTCGAGTGTAATACATAAAGGGAATATTGAAGCAACACTGTTATTTCACACTGCGTAAATTACACAAATAGTGTCAGCACAAACTTGGGGTTCCACGTCTAACTATCTAAAGAATAGTGAGCAACGTCTGCCTGTGTACAAGTTTTAAATTGTGCAGAATAGTGTAGCATCCAAAAGTTTGGGGTTCCCCCTGGTAACTATCATCCAGGGTAGGTAGCAAAACGTATTTTTCACCCCGTTTTAACTATCATTTTAGAATTGTTGCAACACACTGCAATGTTCCCACGTGTAACAACATACAAAATAGTGCAGCGCACGCTGTTGGTGTTCCACTGGTAACACATGCGAAAATGAGCAA
Source organism: Cherax quadricarinatus (assembly GCF_026875155.1). Taxonomy (NCBI): domain Eukaryota; kingdom Metazoa; phylum Arthropoda; class Malacostraca; order Decapoda; family Parastacidae; genus Cherax; species Cherax quadricarinatus. Next base: position 3,825,644 of record NC_069425.1, on the reverse strand, counting down.
AGGGGCCCGGGATGCTCCCACTGTAAAAATACATTCAGAACAGTGAGCAAAACAATGGTGATTTTCCCCCCTTTTTAATTTCATACAGAATAGTGTACACACCTGTGGGTTTCCACTGTGTAAATTTTTATAAGAATAGGGAAACAAACACCCGTGTTCTCACGTTAACATCATCAGAAAGTGAAGCAAACATGCTGATGTTCACACTGGAGCTTTCAGAAAAATAAGCAAAAAACGCTGCTTTGTGTTTTCCCCGTTTAAAATACATGCAAAAGTGTAGCAACAAAATTGGGGGTGCCACATTGTAAATAGTACAATAGTGTACAACAAACCTGGTGTTAAAACTGTGTAATTATATAAAGAACAGGTAGCAACACATCTGGGTTCCACTGTTAACTTCATTCAAAAGTGCAGCAACAACTTCTGTTGCTCACATCTGACATGGTACAGAAAAGTGTCAACCCTGTTGATGTTCCCACGGAACTCTATACACAAAAATTTTTGGAACACACTTGGTGGTCCCCTTGTAACTACATACAGAATATGTACTAACACTATGGGGTTTACACGTGTTTTACAAACAGAAAAGTGAGCAACGCATCTGGGGTTACAAGTGTAACTACCACAGAAAAGTTACAACACTGCGGTTACCACTGTGTAACATCATGCAAATAGTGTAGCAACACGCTTTTTTGGGGGTTTTAGACGTGTAACTATCTAAGGAAATTGAAGCAAAACTGTGATTTTACACTGCGTAACTAAATTCAGAATGTGTAGCAGCCATGCTGGGGTTCACACTATGAAACCCCCAGAATGTGAAGCAACACGCTTTTGGTGTTTTGACTTGTAACTTCATAAGGAATATTTAACAACACGGTATGTTCACACTGCAAATATACAGAAAGTGTACAACCACGCTGGTTTACCTGCTAACTTCATAAAGAATAGTGTACAACCTCGCTTGTGTTCACACTGTGTAACATCATAAATAAAATGTTGCAACAACTTCCGTGTTCAACGGTTTTAAATATCAACAGAAAAGGTACAACACACTGTTGGGTTCCCCACTGTTCACTATCAACAAATGTGTAGCAACACTCTACTGATTTCCCAAAGTGAAAAACATACAAAATTTAAGCAACACCTGCTGGGGTTCGCAATTAGTAACTGTTACAAAAAAAGAGAGCAACGTACAACACACCCTGGTGCCCCCATGGAAAAAAAACATTTAGAATAGTTAGCAAAAACACTTTGGTGTTCCAGTCGTACCCTTGTGCAGATTAGTGTACAACAGCTGTTGGTGTTTTCCCCGTGACTGTCATACAAAAAGTGTAGAACACACTGCTGGTGGTCCCCCTCTGTAAATTCAACAGAAAAGTTTTACAACCCATTGGGTTCAACTGTTAACATCTACAGAAAAGTGAGAACACACTGCTGATGTACCACGGGGTAACTAACACGAATATGTAGCAACACTTTTCTCTTTTACCATGGTAACTTCGTGCAGAATTGTATAGCAAAATTTAGTGTTTCCCACTGTGTAACTTCATACAGAATACTGTAGCAACCCCCGCGATTTTTCACTGTGAATATCATACAAATATTGTAGCAAAACACGCTGAAGTTTCATTTTTAACTATCAACAGAAAGATAGCAACACACTGCGAGTTCCCACTGTGTAAATATCATACAGAATATGTAGCAACACGCTTTTAGGTGTTCACAGTTAATTATCATGCTATATTTTAGCAAACACACTGTGTTCACACGCATAAATATACAGAAGGGATAAAACATTGCTGGGGTTTCCCCTGTGTAACTATCAAACCCAAAAGTGAAGCAACACACTACGGTGCTCCTACTGGTAACTATAACAGAAAGCGTTGCAACACACTGTGGTTCCCACTGTTAACAATATACAAAAAATTTTTTTACAACAAGACCGCTTGTGTTTCACTGTGTAACTTTATGCGAATGTGTAGAACAATGCGATGTTCCCCTGGTTAACTATCTACGAAAAAGTTCAAACACGCTGATTTCCACTGTGTAACTACATACAGAATAGTAAAAAAAAACACCTGTTTGTTCCCCTGTGTAACATCGGCAGAAAATTGTAGCAAAACCCCTGCTTAAACTCCCACTCTGTAATTACATACAGATAGAGTAAACACATGCTGATTTCCCACGTGTAACATCATCAGAAAAATAGCAAACGCTGTTGGGTACCCACCTGAACTATTTACAAATTTTTTAGCAAAACACGCTGATGTTCCCAAAAGTTAACAAAACAAATATTGTACAACATACTGCGCGTTCCCACGTGTAACTATATACGAGTGTGAGGAAAACACTGCTGATGTTCCCCCTGTGTAACTATCAAAGAATTGAGTAGCAACACGCATTTTGGTGTGCACACTGTGTAACTGTCATACAGAATATTGTAGCAACACACTGCTGATGTTCACACTGTGTAACTATCATAAAAGAATAGTTTTAGTAACCTACTGCTGGGGTTCACGCTGTGTAACTATCATACAGAAAGTGTTTCAACACATTGCTGGTGTTCCCAAATGTGTTACTGTTATGCAGAATAGTGCAACAAGACACTACTGGTGTTCTCACTGTGTAACTATCACGCAGAATTTTTAGCAACCCCAAAATTCTGGTGTTGACACTGTGAAAATATTATACAGAATAGTGTAGCAACATACTGCTGGTGTTCACACTGTGTAACTATCATAAAGAATAGTGTAGAAACACTCTGCTGGCGTTCACACTGTGTAACTATCATTCAGAATAGTGTAGCAAAACACTGCTGGTGTTCACACTCTGTAACTATCGTACAGAAAGGTGTAGCAACACACTGCTGGTGTTCCCAGTGTGTAACTATCATTCAGAATAGTGCAGCAACACACTGCTGATGGTCCCACTGTGTAAGTGTCATACAGAATTGTGTAGCAACACGCTCTTGGTGTTCACACTGTGTAACTATCATACAGAATATTGTAGCAACACACTGCTGGTGTTCACACTGTGTAACTATCATACAGAATATTGTAGCAACACACTGTTGATGTTCCCACTGTGTAACTCTCTTACAGAATATTGTAGCAACACACTGCTGATGTTCCCACTGTGTAACTCTCATACAGAATATTGTAGCAACACACTGCTGGTGTTCCTACTGTGTATCTTTCATTCAGAATATAGTAGCAACACACTGCTGGTGTTCCCACTGTGTAACTATCATACAGAATATTGTAGCAACATTCTGCTGATGTTCCCACTGTGTAACTATCATAAAGAATAGAGTAGCAACACACTGCCGATGTTCCCACTGAGTAACTATCATACAGAATAGTATAGCAACACGCTGTTGGTGTTCCCACTGTGTAACTATCATACAGAATATAGTAGCAACGCACTGCTTATGTTCCCACTCTGTAACTATCACACAGAATAGAGTAGCAACACACTGCTGATGTTCCCACTGTGTAACTATCATACAGAAAAGTATAACAACACGCTGTTGGTGTACCCACTCTGTTACTATTATACAGAATATTTTAGCCTCACACTGCTGATGTTCCCACTGTGTAACTATCATACAGAATATTGTAGCAACATACTGCTGATGTTCCCACTGTGCAACTATCATACAGAATAGTGTAGCACCAAACTGCTGATGTTCCCACTGTGTAACTGTCATACAGAATAGTGTAGCAACTCATTGCTTGTGTTCACACTGTGTAACTATCATAAAGAATAGTGTAGCAACAGACTTCTCGTGTTCACACTGTGTAACTATCATACAGAATATTGTAGCAACCCCCTGCTGATGTTCTCACTGTGTAACTATCATACAGAATAGTGTAGCTACACACTGCTAATGTTCCCTCTGTGTAACTATCATACAGAATAGTGTAGCAACACGCTTTTTGGTGTTCACACTGTGTAACTATCATGCAGAATATTGTAGCAACACACTACTGATGTTCCCACTGCGTAACTATCATACAGAGTAGTGTAGCAACAAATTGCTGGCGTTCACACTGTGTAACTATCATAAACAATAGTGAAGCAACACACTACTGGTGCTCCTACTGTGTAACTATCATACAGAATAGCGTTGCAACACACTGCTGGTGTTCCCACTGTGTAACTATTATACAGAATAGTATAACAAGACACTGCTTGTGTTCTCACTGTATAACTATCATGCAGAATGTGTAGCAACACACTGCTGATGTTCCCACTGTGTAACTATCATACAGAATAGTAAAGCAACACGCTGTTGGTGTTCCCACTGCGTAACTATCATGCAGAATATTGTAGCAACGCACTGCTTAAGTTCCCACTCTGTAACTATCATACAGAATAGAGTAGCAACACACTGCTGATGTTCCCACTGTGTAACTATCATACAGAAAAGTATAGCAACACGCTGTTGGTGTACCCAGTCTGTAACTATTATACAGAATATTTTAGCCACACACTGCTGATGTTCCCACTGTGTAACTATCATACAGAATATTGTAGCAACATACTGCTGACGTTCCCACTGTGTAACTATCATACAGAATAGTGTAGGAACACACTGCTGATGTTCCCACTGTGTAACTATCATACAGAATTGAGTAGCAACACGCTTTTTGGTGTGCACACTGTGTAACTGTCATACAGAATATTGTAGCAACACACTACTGATGTTCACACTGTGTAACTATCATACAGAATAGTGTAGTAACCTACTGCTGGCGTTCACGCTGTGTAACTATCATACAGAATAGTGTTGCAACACATTGCTGGTGTTCCCACTGTGTTACTGTTATGCAGAATAGTGCAACAAGACACTACTGGTGTTCTCACTGTGTAACTATCACGCAGAATGTGTAGCAACACACTGCTGGAGTTGACACTGTGTAACTATTATACAGAATAGTGTAGCAACATACTGCTGGTGTTCACACTGTGTAACTATCATAAAGAATAGTGTAGCAACACTCAGCTGGCGTTCATACTGTGTAACTATCGTACAGAATAGTGTAGCAGCACACTGTTTTTGTTCCCACTGTGTGACTGTCATACAGAATAGTGTAGCAACTCACTGCTGATGTTCCCACTGTGTATCTATCATACATAATATTGTAGCAACACACTGCTGGGGTTCCCACTGTGTAACTATCATACAGAAAAGTGTAGCAACACACTGCTGGTGTTAACACTGTTTAACTATCATATAGAGAAGTGTAGCAAAACATTGCTGATGTTACCACTGTGTAACTATCATACAGAATAGTGTAGCAACACGCTGCTGTTGTTACCACTGTGTAACTATCGTGCAGAATAGTATAGCAACACGATGTTAGTGTTCCCACTGTGTAACTATCATACAGAATATTGAAGCAACACACTGCTGATGTTAACATTGCGTAACTATCATACAGAATAGTGTAGCAACAAACTGTTGATATTCCCACTGTGTAACTATTATTCAGAATAGTGTAGCAGCACACTGCTGATGTTCACACTGCGTAACTATCATACAGAATAGTGTAGCAGCACACTGCTGATGTTCACACTGTGTAACTATCATAAACAATAGTGAAGCAACACACTACTGGTGCTCCCACTGTGTAACTATCATACATAATAGCGTTGCAACACACTGCTGGTGTTCCTACTGTGTAACTATTATTCAGAATAATAAACCAAGACACTGCAGGAGTTCTCACTGTGTAACTATCATGCAGAATGTGTAGCAACACACTGCTGGTTTTCACACTGTGTAACTATTATACAGAATAGTGTAGCAACACACTGCTGATGTTCCCGCTGTGTAACTATCATAAAGAATAGAGTAGCAACACACTGCCGATGTTCCCACTGAGTAACTATCATACAGAATAGTATAGCAACACGCTGTTGGTGTTCCCACTGTGTAACTATCATACAGAATATTGTAGCAAAACACTGCTGATTTTCACACTCTGTAACTATCGTACAGAATAGTGTAGCAACACACTGTTTTTGTTCCCACTGTGTGACTTTCATACAGAATAGTGTAGCAAAACACTGCTGGTGTTCACACTCTGTAACTTTTGTACAGAATAGTGTAGCAACACACTGCTGATGTTCCCACTGTGTAACTATCATACATAATATTGTAGCAACACACTGCTGGGGTTCCCACTGTGTAATAATCATTCAGAAAAGTGTAGCAACACCCTGTTGGTGTTCACACTGTGCTATTATTATACAGGAAAGTGTAGCAACACACTGCTGATGTTCCTACTGTGTACCTATCATATAGGATATTGCAGCAACACACTGCTGATGTTCTCACTGTGTAACTGTCATACTCAATAGTGTAGCAGCACACTGCTGATGTTCCCACTGTGTACCTATCATTCAGAATTGTATAGCAACACCCTGTTAATGTTCCCACTGTACAACTACCATACAGAATATTGTAGCAACATACTGCTGACGATCTCACTGCATAACTAACATACAGAGTATTGTAGCAACACACTGCTGATGTTCCCACTGTGTAACTATCATGCAGAATATTGCAGCAACACACTGCTGATGTTCATATTTCTTAACTATCATACAGAATAGTGTAGCAACACACTACTGGTTTTCACACTGTGTAACTATCATACAGAATAGTGTAGCAACTCACTGCTTGTGTTCACACTGTGTAACTATCATAAAGAAGAGTGGAGCATCAGACTGCTGGTGTTCACACTGTGTAACTATCATACAGAATAGTGTACCAACACACTGCTGGTGTTCACACTCTGTAACTATCGTTCAGAATAGCGTAGCAACACACTGTTGGTTTTCCCACTGTGTCACTATCATACAGAATAGTGTAGCAACACACTGCTGATGTTCCCACTGTGTAACTATCATACAGAATAAAGTAGCAAAACACTGCTGGTGTTCACACTGTTTAACTATGATACAAATTAGTGTAGCAACACACTGCTGGTGTTAACACCCTGTAGCTATCGTACAGAATAGTGGAGCAACACACTGCTGATGTTCACACTGCGTAACTATTATTCAGAAAAGTGTAGCATCACACGGCTGGTGATCACACTGTGTAACTATCATACAGAATAGTGTAGCAACACACTGCTGGTGTTCACACTGTGTAACTATCATAAATAATAGAGTAACAACACTCTGCTGGTGTTCACACCGTGTAACTTTCATGCAGAATATTGCAGCACCACACTGCTGATGTTCCCACTGTGTAACTATCATACAGAATAGTGTAGCAACACACTTCTGATGTTCCCACTGTGTAAGTGTCATACAGAATAGTGTAGCAACACGCTTTTTGGTGTTCACACTGTGTAAGTATCATTCAGAATAGTGTAGCAACACACTGCTTGTGTTTATACTGTGTAACTATCGCAAAGAATAGTGAAGCAACACACTGTTGGTGCTCCGACTGCGTATCTATCATACAGAATAGTGTCGCAAGTCACTGTTGGTGTTCACACTTTGTAACTATCATACAGAATATTGTAGCAACACACTGCTGGTGTTCCCAGTGTGTAACTATCATACAGAATAGTGCAGCAACACACTGCTGATGGTCCCACTGTGTAAGTGTCATACAGAATTGTGTAGCAACACGCTCTTGGTGTTCACACTCTGTAACTGTCATAAAGAATATTGTAGCAACACACTGCTGGTGTTCACACTGTTTAACTATCATACAGAATAGTTTACCAACACTCCTGGCGTTCCCACTGTGTAGCTATCATTCTGAATAGTGCAGCAACACACTCCTGATGTTCCCACTGTGTAACTATCATACAGAATATTGTAGCAACACACTGTTGATGTTCCCACTGTGTAACTATCATACAGAATATTGTAACAACACACTGCTGATGTTCACACTTCGTAACTATCATTCAGAATAGTGTAGGAACACACTGCTGGCGTTCACACTGTGTAGCTCTCATACAGAATAGAGTAGCAACACACTACTGATGCTCCCACTGTGTAACTATCATACAGAATTGCTTTGCAACACACTGCTGGTGTTCCCACTGTGTAACTATTATACAGAATAGTGTAATAAGGCACTGCTGGTTTTCACACTGTGTAACTATTATACAGAATAGTGTAGCAACTCACTGCTTGTGTTCACACTGTGTTACTATCATAAAGAATAGTTTAGCAAGACACTGCTGGTGTTCACAATGTGTAACTCTCGTACAGAATAGTGTAGCAACATACTGTTGGTGTTCCCACTGTGTCACTATCATACAGAATAGTGTAGCAACACACTGCTGATGTTCCCACTGTGTAACTATCATACAGAATATTGTAGCAACACACTGTTGATGTTCCCACTGTGTAACTATCATACAGAATAGTGTAGCAACACACTGCTGGTGTTCACACATTGTAACTATGATACTGAATAGTGTTGCAACGCACTGCTGGTGTTAACACTCGTAAACTATCGCACAGAATAGTGTAGGAACACATTGTTTGTGTTACTACACTGTCACTATCATACAGAATAGTGTAGCAACACACTGCTGATGTTCCCACTTTGCAACTGTCATACAGAATATTGCAGCAACACACTGCTGATGTTTCCACTGTGTAACTATCATACAGAATAGTGTAGCAACACACAGCTGATGTTCCCACTGTTTAACTATCATATAGAATATTGTAGCATCACACTTTTTGGTGTTCACTTTGTGTAACTATCATACACAATATTGTAGCATCACGCTGCTTATGTTCCCACTCTCTAACTATCATACAGAATAGTGTAGCAACACACTGCTGATGTTCCCACTGTGTAACTATCATACAGAATAGTGTAGCAACACACTGCAGATGTTCCCACTCTTTAAATATCATACAGAATAGTGTAGAAACACGCTTTTTGGTGTTCTGACTGTGTAACTATCATTCAGAATATTGTAGCAACACACTGCTGATGTTCACACTGCGTAACTATTATACAGAACAGTGTAGCAACACACTGCTGATGTTCACACTGCGTAACTAATATACAGAATAGTGTAGCAACACACTGCTGGTGTTCACACTGTGTAACTATCATACAGAATAGTGTAGCAACACACTGCTGGTGTTCACACTGTGTAACTATCATCAAGAATAGTGTAACAACACACTGCTGATGTTCACACTGCGTAACTATTATACAGAATAGTGTAGCAACACACTGCTGGTGTTCACACTGTGTAACTATCATACAGAATAGTGTAGCAACACACTGCTGGTGTTCACACTGTGTAACTATCATAAAGAATAGTGTAGCAACACTCTGCTGGTGTTCACACTGTGTAAGTTTCATACAGAATATTGTAGCAACACTCTGCTGATGTTCCCACTTTGTAACTGTCATACAGAGTATTTTAACAACTCTCTGCTGATGTTCCCACTGTGTAACTATCATACAGAATAGTGTAGCAACACACTTCTGATGTTCGAACTCTGTGTCATACAGAATAGTGTAGCAACACGCTTTTTGTTGTTCACACTGTGTTACTATCATACAGAATATTGTAGCAACACTCTGCTGATGTTCCCACTGTGTAACTATCATACAGAATAGTGTAGCAACACACTTCTGATGTTCGAACTCTGTAAGTGTCATACAGAATAGTGTAGCAACACGCTTTTTGTTGTTCACACTGTGTAACTGTCATACAGAATATTGTAGCAACACACTGCTGATGTTCACACTGCGTAACTGTCATGCAGAATAGTGTAGCAACACACTGCTGGCGCTCACACTGTGTAACTATTATACAGAATAGAGTAGCAACACACTACTGGTGCTCCCACTGTGTAACTATTATACAGAATTGTGTAGCGACCCACTGCTGATGTTCCCATTGTGTAAGTATCATACAGACTATTGTAGCAACACACTGCTGATGTTCCCACTGTGTAACTATCGTACAGAATAGTATAGCAACACGCTGTTAGTGTTCGCACTGTGTAACTATCATGCAGAATGTGTAGCAACACTGCTGGTGTTCACACTGTGTAACTATTATACAGAATAGTGTAGCAACATACTGCTTGTGTTTACAATGTGTAACTATCATCAAGAATAGCGTAGCAACTCTCTGCTGGTGTTAACACTGTGTAAGTATCATTCAGAATAGTGTAGCAACACACTGCTAATGTTCATACTGTGTAACTATCATACAGAATAGTGTAGCAACACACTACTGGTGCTCCGACTGTGTATCTATCATACAGAATGGTGTCGCAAGTCACTGTTGGTGTTCACACTGTGTAACTATCATACATAATACTGTAGCAACACACTGCTGGTGTTCCCACTGTGTAACTATCATACAGAATAGTGCTGCAACACACTGCTGGTGGTCCCACTGTGTAACTATCATACAGAATAGTGTAGCAACACGCTGTTGTTGTTCACACTCTGTAACTGTCATACAGAATATTGTAGCAACACTCTGCTTGTTTTCCTACTGTGTATCTATCATACAGAATAGTGCAGCAACGCACTGCTGGTGTTCACACTGTGTAACTATCATCCAGAATTGTGTAGCAACACACTCCTGGCGTTGCCACTCTGTAGCTCTCAATCTGAATAGAGTAGCAACACACTCCTGATGTTCCCACTGTGTAACTATTATACAGAATAGTGTAGCAACACACTGCTGATGTTCACACTGCGTAACTATTATACAGAATAGTGTAGCAACACACTGCTGATGTTCCCACTGTGTAACTATCATACAGAATATTGTAACAACACACTGCTGATGTTCACACTTCGTAACTATCATTCAGAATAGTGTAGGAACACACTGCTGGCTTTCACACTGTGTAGCTCTCATACAGAATAGAGTAGCAACACACTACTGATGCTCCCACTGTGTAACTATCATACAGAATTGCTTTGCAACACACTGCTGGTGTTCCCACTGTGTAACTATTATACAGAATAGTGTAATAAGGCACTGCTGGTTTTCACACTGTGTAACTATTATACAGAATAGTGTAGCAACTCACTGCTTGTGTTCACACTGTGTTACTATCATAAAGAATAGTTTAGCAAGACACTGCTGGTGTTCACAATGTGTAACTCTCGTACAGAATAGTGTAGCAACATACTGTTGGTGTTCCCACTGTGTCACTATCATACAGAATAGTGTAGCAACACACTGCTGATGTTCCCACTGTGTAACTATCATACAGAATATTGTAGCAACACACTGTTGATGTTCCCACTGTGTAACTATCATACAGAATAGTGTAGCAACACACTGCTGGTGTTCACACATTGTAACTATGATACTGAATAGTGTTGCAACGCACTGCTGGTGTTAACACTCGTAAACTATCGCACAGAATAGTGTAGGAACACATTGTTTGTGTTACTACACTGTCACTATCATACAGAATAGTGTAGCAACACACTGCTGATGTTCCCACTTTGCAACTGTCATACAGAATATTGCAGCAACACACTGCTGATGTTTCCACTGTGTAACTATCATACAGAATAGTGTAGCAACACACAGCTGATGTTCCCACTGTTTAACTATCATATAGAATATTGTAGCATCACGCTTTTTGGTGTTCACTTTGTGTAACTATCATACACAATATTGTAGCATCACGCTGCTTATGTTCCCACTCTCTAACTATCATACAGAATAGTGTAGCAACACACTGCTGATGTTCCCACTGTGTAACTATCATACAGAATAGTGTAGCAACACACTGCAGATGTTCCCACTCTTTAAATATCATACAGAATAGTGTAGCAACACGCTTTTTGGTGTTCTGACTGTGTAACTATCATTCAGAATATTTTAGCAACACACTGCTGATGTTCACACTGCGTAACTATTATACAGAATAGTGTAGCAACACACTGCTGATGTTCACACTGCGTAACTAATATACAGAATAGTGTAGCAACACACTGCTGGTGTTCACACTGTGTAACTATCATACAGAATAGTGTAGCAACACACTGCTGGTGTTCACACTGTGTAACTATCATAAAGAATAGTGTAACAACACACTGCTGATGTTCACACTGCGTAACTATTATACAGAATAGTGTAGCAACACACTGCTGGTGTTCACACTGTGTAACTATCATACAGAATAGTGTAGCAACACACTGCTGGTGTTCACACTGTGTAACTGTCATACAGAATATTGTAGCAACACACTGCTGATGTTCACACTGCGTAACTGTCATGCAGAATAGTGTAGCAACACACTGCTGGCGCTCACACTGTGTAACTATTATACAGAATAGAGTAGCAACACACTACTGGTGCTCCCACTGTGTAACTATTATACAGAATTGTGTAGCGACCCACTGCTGATGTTCCCATTGTGTAAGTATCATACAGACTATTGTAGCAACACACTGCTGATGTTCCCACTGTGTAACTATCGTACAGAATAGTATAGCAACACGCTGTTAGTGTTCGCACTGTGTAACTATCATGCAGAATGTGTAGCAACAATGCTGGTGTTCACACTGTGTAACTATTATACAGAATAGTGTAGCAACATACTGCTTGTGTTTACAATGTGTAACTATCATCAAGAATAGCGTAGCAATTCTCTGCTGGTGTTAACACTGTGTAAGTATCATTCAGAATAGTGTAGCAACACACTGCTAATGTTCATACTGTGTAACTATCATACAGAATAGTGTAGCAACACACTACTGGTGCTCCGACTGTGTATCTATCATACAGAATGGTGTCGCAAGTCACTGTTGGTGTTCACACTGTGTAACTATCATACATAATACTGTAGCAACACACTGCTGGTGTTCCCACTGTGTAACTATCATACAGAATAGTGCTGCAACACACTGCTGATGGTCCCACTGTGTAACTATCATACAGAATAGTGTAGCAACACGCTGTTGTTGTTCACACTCTGTAACTGTCATACAGAAATTGTAGCAACACTCTGCTTGTTTTCCTACTGTGTATCTATCATACAGAATAGTGCAGCAACGCACTGCTGGTGTTCACACTGTGTAACTATCATCCAGAATTGTGTAGCAACACACTCCTGGCGTTCCCACTCTGTAGCTCTCAATCTGAATAGAGTAGCAACACACTCCTGATGTTCCCACTGTGTAACTATTATACAGAATAGTGTAGCAACACACTGCTGATGTTCACACTGCGTAACTATTATACAGAATAGTGTAGCAACACACTGCTGGTGTTCACACTGTGTAACTATCATACAGAATAGTGTAGCAACACACTGCTGGTGTTCACACTGTGTAACTATCATAAAGAATAGTGTAGCAACACTCTGCTGGTGTTCACACTGTGTAAGTTTCATACAGAATTTTGTAGCAACACTCTGCTGATGTTCCCACTTTGTAACTGTCATACAGAATATTGTAACAACTCTCTGCTGGTGTTCACACTGTGTAACTATCATCCAGAATTGTGTAGCAACACACTCCTGGCGTTCCCACTCTGTAGCTCTCAATCTGAATAGAGTAGCAACACACTCCTGATGTTCCCACTGTGTAACTATCATACAGAATATTGTTTCAACACTATGCTGATGTTCCCACTGTGTAACTATCATACAGAATAGTGTAGCAACACACTGCTGATGTTCCCACTGTGTAACTATTATACAGAATAGTGTAGCAACACACTGCTGATGTTCCCACTGTGTAACTATTATACAGAATAGTGTAGCAACACACTGCTGATGTTCCCACTGTGTAACTTTCATACAGAATATTGTAACAACATACTGCTGATGTTCCCACTGTGTAACTATCATTCAGAATAGTGTAGCAACACACTGCTGATGTTCCCTCTGTGTAAGTATCATACAGAATAGAGTAGCAACACGCTTTTTGGTGTTCACACTGTGTAACTATCATACAGAATATTGTAGCAACTCTGCTAATGTTCACACTGCGTAACTATCATACAGAATTGTGTAGCAACACACTGCTGATGTTCCCTCTGTGTAAGTATCAAACAGAATAGAGTAGCAACACACTACTGGTGCTCCCACTGTGTAACTATCATTCAGAAGAGTGTTGCAACACACTGCTGGTGTTCCCACTGTGTAACTATTATACAGAATGGTGTAACAAGACACTGCTGGTGTTCTCACTGTGTAACTATCATGCAGGATAAGGTAGCACCAAAATACAGATATATCCAGTTATGATTAAAAAATATGAAGACAGTGAGTGGTGGTGTTGGGTATCAGTCGTATATATAAAAGACAATGGAGCAGCTGGTGATAAGAGGGAACTATATACTCCATCTATTTTTTAAATTCTTTTTTTTTCATTTTTTTTTAATTCTATTCATTTTGCCAATACTGTTTATATAATATTAATTTGAAGCTCTTGTTTCGAGACAAGTTGTTCTTTCTTAATTAAAACTCTAATCAAATGAAGATACTTATGTTTTAAAGGAGTGTTTTAATATTGCAGAAGTTAAGAAATGGATAGAGAGATGAAATGATGTGGCCTGGCCACCAGGCCCCGTGGTCTTGTGGCTAAAGCTTTCGTTTAACACCTTGAGGGTCCGGGTTTGATTCCCAGGGAGAGTAGAAACATTGTGCGTGTTTCCTTACACCGGTTGTCTATGTTCCCCATCAGTAAAATGGGTCCCTGGGTGTTAGTGGACTGGTGTGGGTCGCATCCTGGGACAAAACTGATCTAACTTACCCGACATGCTCTGTATAACAAGCGGCTTTCTATATAATCCTTGAATTTAAGCATTTATGTTCCCTCTTTTCCTGCCATAACTCAACCTTCAGCAATACTGCTACACCTTCCTTAGCTCTAACTCTATTAGAAACTTCTGACCTAATCACATTTATTTCTCCCCAGTGGAGCTGTTCCACCCACTTCTCAGCTTTGTTTCACTTAGAGCCAGAACATCCAGCTTCTTTTCATTCATAATATGCACATTCATCTCTTTCTTATCTGCACAGCATCCACGCACATTCAAACAACCCGACATAAGATGTTCTGCTTTTATTTTTAGTAAGATATACGGGAGAAGGTGTCACTACCCCATTGCACCCGGCATTTTAGTGGACTTTTACAACACACATGGCTTATTGAGGAAAGATTTTTACTCCAGTCACCCATAAATATGAAAGGAAAACTAATGAGAACATGAAAAAAAAAATCAAAGAAAACACAGATGAGCGTGAATACATCAACGTGTACATGCACTTGTAGTGTGACCTAAAAGTAGCAAGATATACCTGTTATCTTGTGTGTTTATGAGACAGAAAAAAGGCAACAGCACTCCTACCATCATATAAGGCAAATATAGTTTTCTGTTTTACACTCAGTAGGACCTGCCTGTGTTGTTGTCTACCAGCCTACAACGTCTGCACTTTAATGGAGGAGGTTTGGGATATTGACTGTTTGGAGAGACATCTAAACTGTGGTATCTGGGTGAAATTATTATTATTATTATTATTATTATTATTATTATTATTATTATTATTATTAATATTATTATTATTATTATTATTATTATTATTATTATTATCCGAAGGATTATGCAACGCCTATTGGGGAAATGTGGAAAGTATTTGGTCTTCATTCAGGGAACCGGAGCACAGATCCAATTCCTTAGATCAAGAGCCCCTGACCAACATCAAGGAACCTTCCTTGAGGGGATCTGGGTGGGAGTGTTGAATGATGATGAAAGTGTTTCTTTTTTGGTCACCCTGCCTAGTTGGGAGACGGACGATGTGTTGAAATAAAAGAAATGTGGAAATGAACTGCTAGATGGAAATGAAACTTATCTACCACAATCACCCAATAACACAATGCTAATGAGAAAAAAATATTAAAGAGGAGAGTTGGACAGGTGGAAGTGTGGTCAAGCAGATGGAAACTGCAGTCCAACCCAAATAAGTACAAAGTCTTGTACATTAGGGATGACAGCGAGATGATCACGATACTGTTAGCTTGTCTAACGTCGAGGAACTGCCTTCACAAACCTTAGCAATGATCTTTTACAGAATACTCAGCACTAGAACGGAAACTTCACATGGTTAAGCATTTACGATTGCTAGAGAAGCTCCAGAGGTTTGCTAGAAGACTGCTAGAGAAGCTCCAGAGGTTTGCAAGAACACTGCTAGAGAAGCTCCAGAGGTTTGCAAGAAGACTGCTAGAGAAGCTCTAGAGGTTTGCTAGAAGACTGCTAGAGAAGCTCCAGAGGTTTGCAAGAAGACTGCTAGAGAAGCTCCAGAGGTATGCTAGAAGACTGCTAGAGAAGCTCCAGAGGTTTGCTAGAAGACTGCTAGAGAAGCTCCAGAGGTTTGCAAGAAGACTGCTAGAGAAGCTCCAGAGGTTTGCTAGAAGACTGCTAGAGAAGCTCCAGAGGTATGCTAGAAGACTGCTAGAGAAGCTCCAGAGGTTTGCTAGAAGACTGCTAGAGAAGCTCCAGAGGTTTGCAAGAACACTGCTAGAGAAGCTCCAGAGGTTTGCAAGAAGACTGCTAGAGAAGCTCCAGAGGTTTGCAAGAAACTGCTAGAGAAGCTCCAAGGTTTGCTAGAAGAAATGCTAGAGAAGCTCCAAGGTTTGCAAGAAGACTGCTAAGAAGCTCCAGAGGTAAAGCTAGAAGACTGCTAGAGAAGCTCCAGAGGTTTGCTAGAAGACTGCTAGAGAAGCTCCAGAGGTTTGCAAGAAGACTGCTAGAGAAGCTCCAGAGGTTTGCTAGAAGACTGCTAGAGAAGCTCCAGAGGTTTGCAAGAACACTGCTAGAAAGCCCAGAGTTTGCAAGAAAAACTGCTAGAGAAGCTCCAGAGGTTTGCAAGAAGACTGCTAGAGAAGCTCCAGAGGTTTGCTAGAAGACTGCTAGAGAAGCTCCAGAGGTTTGCAAGAAGACTGCTAGAGAAGCTCCAGAGGTATGCTAGAAGACTGCTAGAGAAGCTCCAGAGGTTTGCTAGAAGACTGCTAGAGAAGCTCCAAGGTTTGGCAAGAAGACTGCTAGAGAAGCTCCAGAGGTTTGCTAGAAGACTGCTAGAGAAGCTCCAGAGGATTGCAAGAAGACTGCTAGAGAAGCTCCAGAGGTTTGCAGAAAGACTGCTAGAGAAGCTCCAGAGGTTTGCAAGAACACTGCTAGAGAAGCTCCAGAGGTTTGCAAGAAGACTGCTAGAGAAGCTCCAGAGGTTTGCTAGAAGACTGCTAGAGAAGCTCCAGAGGATTGCAAGAAGACTGCTAGAGAAGCTCCAGAGGTTTGCAGAAAGACTGCTAGAGAAGCTCCAGAGGTTTGCTAGAAGACTGCTAGAGAAGCTCCAGAGGTTTGCTAGAAGACCGATAGAGAAGTTCCAGAGGTTTGCAAGAAGACTGCTAGAGAAGCTCCAGAGATTTGCTAGAAGACTGCTAGAGAAGCTCCAGAGGTTTGCAAGAACACTGCTAGAGAAGCTCCAGAGGTTTGCAAGAACACTGCTAGAGAAGCTCCAGAGGTTCGCAAGAAGACTGCTAGAGAAGCTCCAGAGGTTTGCAAGAAGACTGCTAGAGAAGCTCCAGAGGTTTGCAAGAACACTGCTGGAGAAGCTCCAGAGGTTTGCAAGAACACTGCTGGAGAAGCTCCAGAGGTTGGCAAGAACACTGCTGGAGAAGCTCCAGAGGTTTGCACAACACGCGGAGAAGCTCCAGAGGTTGCAGAAAGTGAGAAGCTCCAGAGGTTTGCAAGAACACTGGGGGAAGCCCAGAGGTTTGAAGAACATCAGAGAAGCCCAGGGGGTTTGCAAGAACACGCTAGAGAAGCTCAAGAGGTTTGGCAAGAAAAACTGCTAGAGAAGCTCCAGAGGTTTGCAAGAAACTGCTGGAGAAGCTCCAGAGGTTTGCAAGAACACTGCTGGGGAAGCTCCAGAGGTTTGCAAAAAACACTGCTGAGAAGCCCAGAGGTTTGCAAGAACACTGCCGGAGAAACTCCAGAGGTTTGCAAAAAACACTGCGGGGAAGCTCCAGAGGTTTGGCAAAAACACGCTAGAGAAGCTCCAAGGTTTTGCAAGAACACTGCTGGAGAAGCTCCAGAGGGTTTTCAAGAACACTGCGGAGAACTCCAGAGGTTTGCAAGAACACTGCTGGAGAAGCTCCAGAGGTTTGCCCAAAAACACTGCCGGAGAAGCTCCAGAGGTTTGCAAGAACACTGCTGGAGAAGCTCCAGAGGTTTGCAAGAACACTGCTGGAGAAGCTCCAGAGGTTTGCAAGAACACTGCTGGAGAAGCTCCAGAGGTTTGCAAGAACAAATGCTGGAGAAGCTCCAGAGGTTTGCAAGAACACTGCTGGAGAAGCTCCAGAGGTTTGCAAGAACACTGCTGGAGAAGCTCCAGAGGTTTGCAAGAACAAATGCGGAGAAGCTCCAGAGGTTGCAAGAACCAAATGCTGAGAAGCTCCAGAGGTTTGCAAGAACACCCGCTGGAGAAGGCTCCAGAGGTTTGCAAGAACACTGCTGGAGAAGCTCCAGAGGTTTGCAAGAACACTGCTGGAGAAGCTCCAGAGGTTTGCAGAACACTGCTGGGGGAAGCTCCAGAGGTTTGCAAGAAACACTGCTGGAGAAGCTCCAGAGGTTTGCAAGAACACTGCAGAGAAGCTCCAGAGGTTTGCAAGAACACTGCTGGAGAAGCTCCAGAGGTTTGCAAGAACACGCTGGAGAAGCTCCAGAGGTTTGCAAGAACACTGCTGGAGAAGCTCCAGAGGTTTGCAAGAACACTGCTGGAGAAGCTCCAGAGGTTTGCAAGAACACTGCTGGGAGAAGCTCCAGAGGTTTGCAAGAACACTGCTGGAGAAGCTCCAGAGGTTTGCAAGAACACTGCTGGAGAAGCTCCAGAGGTTTGCAAGAACACTGCTGGAGAAGCTCCAGAGGTTTGCAAGAACACTGCTGGAGAAGCTCCAGAGGTTTGCAAGAACACTGCTAGAGAAGCTCCAGAGGTTTGCAAGAACACTGCTGGAGAAGCTCCAGAGGTTTGCAAGAACACTGCTGGAGAAGCTCCAGAGGTTTGCAAGAACACTGCTAGAGAAGCTCCAGAGGTTTGCAAGAACACTGCTGGAGAAGCTCCAGAGGTTTGCAAGAACACTGCTGGAGAAGCTCCAGAGGTTTGCAAGAACACTGCTGGAGAAGCCTCCAGAGGTTTGCAAGAACATGCTGGAGAAGCTCCAGAGGTTTGCAAGAACACTGCTGGAGAAGCTCCAGAGGTTTGCAAGAACACTGCTGGAGAAGCTCCAGAGGTTTGCAAGAAACACTGCTGGAGAAGCTCCAGAGGTTTGCAAGAACACTGCTGGAGAAGCTCAGAGGTTTGCAAGAACACTGCTGGAGAAGCTCCAGAGGTTTGCAAGAACACTGCTAGAGAAGCTCCAGAGGTTCGCAAGAAGACTGCTAGAGAAGCTCCAGAGGTTTGCAAGAAGACTGCTAGAGAAGCTCCAGAGGTTTGCAAGAACACTGCTGGAGAAGCTCCAGAGGTTTGCAAGAACACTTCTGGAGAAGCTCCAGAGGTTTGCAAGAACACTGCTGGAGAAGCTCCAGAGGTTTGCAAGAACACTGCTGGAGAAGCTCCAGAGGTTTGCAAGAACACTGCTGGAGAAGCTCCAGAGGTTTGCAAGAACACTGCTGGAGAAGCTCCAGAGGTTTGCAAGAACACTGCTGGAGAAGCTCCAGAGTTTGCAAGAAACTGCTGGAGAAGCTCCAGAAGGTTTGCAAGAAACACGCTGGAGAAGCTCCAGAGGTTTGCAAGAACACTGCTGGAGAAGCTCCAGAGGTTTGCCAAGAACACTGCTGGAGAAGCTCCAATAGGTTTGCAAGAACACTGCTGGAGAAGCTCCAGAGTTTAGCAAGAACACTGCTAGAGAAGCTCCAGTGGTTTTGCAAGAACACTGCTGGAGAAGCTCCAAGTTTGCAAGAACACTGCTGAGAAGCTCCAGAGTTTGCAGAAACACTGCTGAGAAGCCCAGAGTTTGCAAGAACACTGCTGGAGAAGCTCCAGAGGTTTGCAAGAACACTAGCTGGAGAAGCTCCAGAGGTTTTGCAAGAACACTGCTGGAGAAGCTCCAGAGGTTTGCAAGAACACTGCTAGAGAAGCTCCAGTGGTTTGCAAGAAACACTGCTGGAGAAGCACCAGAGGTTTTGCAAGAACACTGCTGGAGAAGCTCCAGAGGTTTGCAAGAACACCCGCTGGGAAGCCCAGAGGTTTGCAAGAACACTGCTGGAGAAGCTCCAGAGGTTTGAGAACCTGCTGGAGAAGCTCCAGAGGTTTGCAAAACACTGCTGGAGAAAAATCCAGAGGTTTGCAAGAACACTGCTGGAGAAGCTCCAGAGTTTGCAAGAAACTGCCCGAGAAGCTCCAGGGTTTCCCGAACACTACGTTCACATAACTGATGGTTTAAATTACCACAAGTTGATGATATTGAGCTTCTCCCAAAACTTTGGTATCTTCATTGCTAAAATTTTGGTAGTACAACTGGGCTTTGTTGACACCGGGGCCACTGACTACTGACTAAGAACAACACAGCCTAAAACAAGACTTTGGGCGTCATCATCTAGAATTTACTTCTCCACTTTAGTTATTTTCCCCTTAATTGATATTTTCTCCTGCATTCGACTGAGGATGAAGCTATTCAGCGAAATATTTCGACATGCACATTGTCTTGATGAGACTGAAAGGGAATAAATGAAGTGACGACTTTAAGAATGAGAAGGGCTAGTGGATACATTTGCAAAATACTGCGGAGGATCAAAAAATTTTTTGGCCTGAGTACATTTTTGTTTTATTTTTAAGAATATTTTCATGTGAAATGTTCAAATTTTCTCTAATTTAAAAAAAAAAAAAATTTTTATTCATATATACAATTAGGTTCGTATTCTTCTTTTTAACTCTTAGGATTTGTTACGGTAAAGTATTTACAAAGTATCTCTTACTCTTATTCGAATCAGGAACAATAATAATATCGGTTAGATTAAAAATTACTTTTTCTGTTATGTTCAGAATGATTTTTGCGAAATTATTTCCTACACAAATTTTCACTGCCTTATTCGGCAAGAAGAGCGTTGTTACTTAAGCCAAAATCGCAAGTTTTACCTATTCGGCACGGCATATGTACAATCATTCGTGTCAACATTTGAAAGTCAGTATTATTACTACTAATAAACATTTTTCAGTGATAATTTTGTATTTATTTCAAGGTGTTGCCTATGAACGTTTAAGATGTTTTATATAGAAGCCAGAAAACATGTCTTGCCCACTGGCAAATTATCACAGTTTATGTTTAGACTCGGACACTGTCTCTGGTCTGTCGAAGACGAAGACACTTTACACCTGGACGAAATCAGACACGTTATTTACCCATCATTTATTTCTGACTTTATGGATACGGTTTATTTGTTGACTTTGTATTTTTATGTTTGTGGACATTGCCTGTTTCCTTGTGTAACACTGTATGCCCTTGTGTAACACTCTATGTCCTTGTGTAACACTGTATGTCCTTGTGTAACACTCTATGTCCTTGTGTAACACTGTATGTCCTTGTGTAACACTGTATGTCCTTGTGTAACACTCTATGTCCTTGTGTAACACTGTATGTCCTTGTGTAACACTCTATGTCCTTGTGTAACACTGTATGCCCTTGTGTAACACTCTATGTCCTTGTGTAACACTGTATGTCCTTGTGTAACACTCTATGTCCTTGTGTAACACTCTATGTCCTTGTGTAACACTGTATGTCCTTGTGTAACACTGTATGTCCTTGTGTAACACTCTATGTCCTTGTGTAACACTGTATGTCCTTGTCCTTGTGTAGCACTGTATGTCCTTGTGTAACACTGTATGTCCTTGTGTAGCACTGTATGTCCTTGTGTAGCACTGTATGTCCTTGTGTAGCACTGTATGTCCTTGTGTAACACTGTATGTCCTTGTGTAGCACTGTATGTCCTTGTGTAACACTGTATGTCCTTGTGTAGCACTGTATGTCCTTGTGTAGCACTGTATGTCCTTGTGTAACACTGTATGTCCTTGTGTAACACTGTAACTCCTTGTGTAGCACTGTATGTCCTTGTGTAACACTGTATGTCCTTGTGTAGCACTGTATGTCCTTGTGTAACACTGTATGTCCTTGTGTAGCACTGTATGTCCTTGTGTAGCACTGTATGTCCTTGTGTAACACTGTATGTCCTTGTGTAACACTGTATGTCCTTGTGTAGCACTGTATGTCCTTGTGTAACACTCTATGTCCTTGTGTAGCACTGTATGTCCTTGTGTAGCACTGTATGTCCTTGTGTAGCACTGTATGTCCTTGTGTAACACTGTATGTCCTTGTGTAGCACTGTATGTCCTTGTGTAGCACTGTATGTCCTTGTGTAGCACTGTATGTCCTTGTGTAGCACTGTATGTCCTTGTGTAGCACTGTATGTCCTTGTGTAACACTGTATCTCCTTGTGTAACACTGAATGTCCTTGTGTAACAGTGTATGTCCTTGTGTGACACTGTATGTCCTTGTGTAACACTGTATGTCCTTGTAAAACACTATGTGTCCTTTTGTGACACTGTATGTCCTTGTGTAACACTGTATATCCTTGTGCAACACCGTATGCAATACTGTATGTACGTGTATAACTCTGTATGTCCTTGTGTTACACTGTCCTTGTGTAATACTGTATGTCCTTGTGTAACTCTGTATGTCCTTGTGTAACACTGTATGTCCTTGTGTAACACCGTATGTCCTTGTGTAATACTTTGTGTCCTTGTGTAACTCTGTATGTTCTTGTGTAACACTGTATGTCCTTGTGTAACACCGTATGTCCTTGTGTAACACTGTATGTACTTGTGTAACACTGTATGGCCTTGTGTAACACTGTATGTCCTTGTTTAACACTGCATGTACTTGTGTAACACTGTATGTCCTTGTGTAACACTGAATGTCCTTGTGTAACACTGTATGTCCTTGTGCAACACTGTATGTCCTTGTGTAACACTGTATGTTCTTGTGTAACACTGTTTGTACTTGTGTAACTCTGTATGTCCTTGTCTACCAATGTATCTCCTTGTGTAACACTGTGTGTCCTTGTGTAGCACTGTATCTCCTTTTGTAACACTGTAGCTCCTTGTGTAACACTGTATCTCTTTATGTAACACTGTATGTCCTTGTGTAACACTGTATGTCCTTGTGTAACACTGTCCTTGTGTAACACTGTGTGTCCTTGTGTAGCACTGTATGCCATTGTGTAACAATGTATATCCTTGTGCAACACTCTGTGTCCTTATGTAACACTGTATGTCCTTGTGTGACACTGTGTGTCCTTGTTTAACTCTGTATGTCCTTGAAAAGACCTAAAATTTAATATCTTGATTAAGATTGAATCTCCAGTAAGTCTTTGGTAACACTGTGTAACACTGATCAAGACTGAGTCTCCAGTAAGTCTTGGGTAACACTGTGTAACACTGATCAAGACTGAGTCTCCAGTATGTCTTGGGTAACACTGTGTAACACTGATCAAGACTGAGTCTCCAGTATGTCTTGGGTAACACTGTGTAACACTGATCAAGACTGAGTCTCCAGTATGTCTTGGGTAACACTGTGTAACACTGATCAAGACTGAGTCTCCAGTATGTCTTGGGAAACTTGTGTATGCCTACTAACAGTTCCACTTTGACTCCCTATGTTTTTATATGCGAGATTGTTTTGTATTGAACTTCGACCTGGGGATTTTGACGTCCAGAAAATGTGATTAGTGGTAACCTGTACTTAACTCAGTGGTGACTTGTACTTAACTCAGTGGTGATTTGTACTTAACTCAGTGGTGACCTGTACTTAACTCTGTGAAGACGTGCCTTGTGTGTTGTCTATGTATATCAACTGTGGACTGAACCAGGATGCCCTCCATCGAGCAACTTTACCAGTTGCTTAATTAAGGAGGAATTGAGGGTTGCGAAGATAGAGGTACGGCGATTGATTGAGGAAAACAAGAGGATTCGTAGTAGTCCTCCTGTTGTGAGTCCTCTGGTCAAGAAGGGAATCTGAACAGTGGCTGGACAGCATGAAACGAAGTTGATGATCAAGAAGACGAATGGAAAGGTAGAAACTATGAAGAAGAAAGAGACTGCTGTGGAAACTGTTGTGGAAACATCTAATGCATTCTCCGTGCTATGCGACGAATGTGAGTCGACTGCTGGGAACGTCACAACGAACAACACCAAGGAAGGGAAAAATATTGTTGTTGTTGGGGATAGCCAGGTTAGGTATATGGATAGGGCCTTCTGCTTGTAGGATAAGAGTAGGAGACAGAGGGGTTGCTTTCCTGGGGCTGGGATTGAGGATATTGTTAGCCGGCTTGACAACATCATGAATGGTAATGAGATCAATCCTATTATCTGCCTCAGTGCTGGAGTCAATGATGTAGGCAAGTGTTGAAGTGAGGATATAGTTAGAAGGATCAGGACATCATAGACATAATTTAAAGGGGGGGGTGGCCCTGTTAAAATTGGGGCTTTTGGGCAAGGGGGGTTTTGGAAAGAAGGGTTGCCCAGAAAAATTTGGTATTAATTGTTGGCGGGGGCAAACACTGAAAGGGAAAATGCATACAATTCTTTGAAAAGGGGGCCCCACTTTTTGGGCAAAATGACATGTATCCCGGGGATGGGGTTCACTTATCGGGCAGGTGTGTTTTCTTGCTATAAATTTGTGGATTTAATCTAAAATTATTTTAGAGGTAGGGTTTAAAAATGAAAAAAAATGGAGGGATTTTGATTTGGGCTTTGTATATGAATCTTAATAATAACAGCAATGAGAATGCAGGGAAATGTAATTCCAGAAAATTTTTGAAAAAGGAAAAATGTGCATAAGAAAAAACATTTTTGGGGTTTTTTATCAACAGTCGAAGTGCAAGAAATAAGTTTTAATAAACTATGTTTGTACATGTCGGAACTTTGATGTCATTGAGTAAGAAAGGGATGATTTAAAAGTCGGATTTGTTTTGGGATTTTTAATTTTCAAGGTTTAAGTTTTCCATGTGGAAGATGTACGAGAAAATTTTAATTGTTGCAAAAAAGCAGGTATAAAAATAGATGGAGCGTAACAGAATCTTTTTGGGGAGAGTTTGAGAAGGTCAAAAAAAAAAACTAATTTTTGGTGTAATCCCGATTCCGACTTGGACACGATAGAGGGAGACTTTTTTGGATAAAATTGTAAGGCTTCTAGATCACTAATGTAGTATGGGGGGATTTTCCTTGAATCAAATTACTGAATTCTATGACAGAAACGGAGCCCATGCTTTATGGAAACAGTTCAGGGGGGACTGTTTTCTAAAGCATTTTAAACAAGCCTACCGAAGTAATAATTTGCAAACCCTGTCTGGAAATAAGGAAACCCGTAAATAATCGGAAACCCCTGAAGAGTTTGGCGAAAGGACGCAAATCCATCATTTTTAGCATTAACGGGGAATCAAGAAAAATAATAGGTAAAATACAAAAATAACCCCCCAAAAGAGAGAAGTTACGACACGTTTCGGCCCATCGGACCGAAACGTCGTCTAAGTTTCTCTCTTTTATTGGGGGTTTTTTGTGTTCGTTCCAGTCACGTATTGTGCCTTTTTTTTTTAATACGGTAAAAAAAACCCCTGATTTTCGTTCTGCCGATTAAAAGGATTTGGGGAACACCTTTAATTCGTTTGGAGTTATCTGCAATTTTTTTATTGATACTCTACTTAGTTTAAAAAGGGATCTCCCCTTTAGTTTTTTTTTAGAAATTCACTGTGCTCTTTTTATACATTCCCAAAAAAATTATCTAATAATAACCACCCAAAATGGGTTAACGGGAGGCAAAGCATCTATTAGTGAGAAAAGGGAATTTATGGGCGCATCAGAAGAGGACAGTTTAAACCCTTACTGCCCAAATTTGTTCGCTTAAAAGAGAAGTAAAAAAAGGGGATTAGAAAGCTAAACGTGACTTTGAAATTAGAGTTGCTAAAAATAAAAAAACCAAATCCAAAGGGCTTTTTTCAGTTTTGGGACAAGGGGAAGGGAAAAAGTGGCCCTCTGAAAATTGGGAAGGCGCGATGGATAACGAAACTGAAAAGTTTCCCTTATTTAATGCTATTTTTTCAGTTTTTACCCAAAGACATAAATGGATTACAAAAATTTAAAATAAACATTCTTTTCGTGAAGAATCAATTAACTAAATTTTATGACACGAGGGACGGGTTTCAAACAATAGACAAACTGAAGAAAAATAAGTCCCCGGGCCCAGAGTTGTTTTCCAAGTAAAAGGGAAATGCAAGATGGATTTTAGCAGCCTTAAACGAGTGTGTTTAAGCATCCATCCTTACTGGTGCGTCCCGAGTTGTGAAGATGGCTAATGTTTTTCCTAATTAAAAAACAGGGGAAAGTCCATTACTTAAAAATTTACCTCCAAAAAGCCTACATCTATAGTGGGCAAGTTTGAACTTTTTAAAGCTGATATTATTTGTTTAAAATCACGCTGGTTCCCCGGGATTTTTGTTCCTGCCTAACAAATTCACTGACGTTCTTAAAATAGAACATTGAGGCAGTAAAGGGATAAAAAATGATATTGTGTTTTTGGATTTTAGTAAAGCCTTCGATAGGTCCTCACAAGGACTTTTTAAAAAATGGCGCTTGGGAGAAGAGGAAAAAGTTCTAGCTAAATAGAGGCATGTTTTCCAAAAAAAGCAGAGAGGCTATTTACTGGGGTCAAATTAAATGGGGTTTAGTCATAGGGGGTTTCAAAAGGATCATTTTGGGCCCCTCTTGTTCAAAATTTTTACATTAAGACCTTGATGAAGGGATTACGAGTGACATGATAAATTTGCTGATGACAAAAAAGGGCCCGTATAATTCTTCTGAGGGGATATCAATAAACGCGGAGGTTTTTAACAAATTATGTTTTGGTCTAAAAAAAGGCAGATGAAGTTCAAGTGGAAAAGGAAAGGGTAGGGTCCTTGATAAAAAAAAAACCCTCGAAGCTAAAATCTGGGTGAAGAAGCTTGATCATACAAAATTTGGAAAAAGATTTTGGAGTTAGGGTAAGCAAAAATCTAAACCCGAGTCCCTAGTGGCACAAAAGGCTAAAAATTTTCGGGTTTATCTCAAAATTAAAAGTAACAAAAAAGCCCAAAAAGTTTTTTTACAGTCTTAGATTATGTGCTCAGTTTTGGCCCTCCTTCTGCGGGAGGGTTAACCTTTGGGGAGAACAACAGGAAAAATGACTAAAGTTATTTTTTGTGTAAGGAACCCCCGTTGTAGATAAACTTAAAGGGGTTTTGAGGGGTTATTGGTAGGGGAGAAATTCTTGGTATTTTTGGGTAAGGTCGTTCTAAAGGCCCGGGAAATAACTTTAAAAATGGTTAAAATCCGACGATTTTTAGGAAGACAAAGCAACAGTTAGGTATCTTTTTTTTCGAAACTTTCCCCTACACAGTGGTCTTCGTTGTTTCAGACAACGGAACAAGCTCTTCCCAACTGAGGCCCGGGCCCCCCAAAAAACTTTAAGGGGTGGGACGATTACATCGTCTTCAAGTACTTTGTTTCTTCAACCTTTTTTACTCGACGAAGAAGCCTACGGTTAGGCGAAAGTTTCGAAATAAAGATACCTCTGTTGCATATGTGTCTTACCTAAAAACCGGAAAATTTAAAAAACACAAATCATAAAAGGATCCTTTATTGCTACGTTTTTCGCCCACACAGGGGGCTTTTTAAATCACAAACAGAACTCCTGGGGTAACGAACAAACCCGAAAGTTCAGGTAAGACCCCAAAAGGGTGAGGGGGGAAAACGGGACAGACGAAGAAGGTGGAGAGGGTGTTCTTAGTCGTAAAAATAGAGCCAGGGCTAACCCAGCAGAAAAAGGGATCGGGGGACAGATATTGAAAGAGAAATCCGGTTTTCTTTTGGGGCTCCGTGGGGGAGCTGGGAGGGGGGACTTGCGACTTTAGGCTAGAGGGGATGCAGACTGATCTGTCTTAACCCAAAAAGCTAAGGCAAAAACGGGGGTCAAAAAGGGACCTTTTTAAAGGTACCTGCAGCGGACCCAAAGGGTTTTTTTATAGTGGGTTGGGAGCAGGATCATGCAAGGAGAAAAAAAGGTTGTGTTTTTTTGGGGGTCTGCAATGTCTTCGTAAAGGAAGGGTCCGTAGTCATGTCGGGGGTCTCAAGTTTGCATCTTCTTCACAGCCTCTTCCAGACAGATTACGCGGGGACGTCTAACTGGGAGGGAGAGACTCGTTTGGGGGCGAAGTCCTCCCTTTGACTGAAGCACCCACGCAGCCCCTTGTTCTGGACACGCTGCAGTTTAAGTAAGTTGTTTTTGCTGAAAAGAGGGGCTAGAAAAGTATTTATAAAGGGGACATTGGGGATTGTAAGGGTAGTTTGGTGCTTTGAGAGGCATGTTGTTTGGGAAGCCCCAAGGGCCTTACTAGCTTTGCATCCTTTGAGTGAAATGTTCCGTGTAAACGAAGAAGGTAGTCAAGAAAACGCCAAGGACAGTGACAGATTGTTGATAGGGAAGTAAGTGCGGGTGTCAGCTGTTCGATTGACAGGTAATGGGGGATCATTTTCCTGTATTAAAATACGTAATGCTGGTTTTTGCTGCTTGGTTTTGACCCCTCCATTTTTTTTTCCCCAGTGGCACCCTGTCAACCTCATTTTGTTTTGGTGTGAGTGTACTATATTGGCTGAGTGAAAAGTTGTGAAATGCTCTGCATGGGTAGTGTGAGGGGATTTTGGGGTATACAGGTTTTGGGAAGCGTTGTGTTTAAAAGGTAGGGGGTGGGGGAAAGGACAGATCCCGGGGGACCCAGCTTTTAGTGTGAAGTAGTCAGAGAACACCCTTTGGGAATTTTGATTCTCAGGGTAGGCCCGTCTAGGAGTTGCAGAGGATTTTACAAAATTGAGAGGCAGGTTGAATTAGTGCAGAGTTTGTACTTGGGCCCCCGTGCCCCACAGTGTCAAAACTTTTAACGTCTTTTGCAAAAAGGGGTGTCCTGTTTTTTTTGTTTTTGTTTATGTGGTGTAGTTGAGAAGAGTTAATGGGTCCCCGTGTGGATCTTTTTTCTGAAGCCAAACTGGCCATCTGAAAATAAGAAAATTTTGTTCCCGTATTGGAAGGCGATGATTAAAGTTTTTCAAAAAGTTTTTTCCAAAGTTTCGAGGGGCTATAGGGCGATAGTTTCTAGGGTCGAGTGGTCTTATTGGTTAGGGGAAAGGGGGATTGCAGTACGCTTTGAAGAGGGAAGGGAAATATCCAAGGGAAGGGGGGCATTGGGGGTTTGGAGGGAGTAAAGAAGAGTCAGGAAGGTTTAGGATAATAGTTTAGCCAAGGCACCAGGGGCCTTTGGAGGGAAGGGGTCTGGAGAGTTTTAAGTCTTGTTGGTGAAAGGAGGTCATTCTTGGGGGGGAGGTAAGAGGTCTAGTGTATTGGGGTGTCTGGTGTTGTTTCTTGGTGGTGCATTGTTCCCCCGGTTCTTTTTCGAATGTGTTGAATAACGTTAGGCGAGGTGGGGGAGGGGGGAAGGTTCTCCCGATTTTTTGAAGATGTTGGGAGCACCGTGGGTCTGAGATTGGGTTTTGTGGGTGATGTGTTGAATTTGTTGTGGGAGTAGTGCCCTTTATTTTTTTTATAAAATTTCCCAAAGGGTTTAGTGTTTTAACACGCTGCCTTCCGCTTGTTGTTTTATTTTTTGACCATGATTTTTGGGTCTTTTCTAGGGTGTGTAAAATGTTTTTTCTAAAGGGAAAATGGGTCTAACGAATGATTTAATCTATGTGTGTTTAGGGGAACGGTTTTGGTAGCGATAATTATTTTTTGTTCTGATGGGTTTGAAGGAATAACGATGGTGGAGTTTTCTTTGGATTGCGTTGTTGGTGCTTGTGTAATGGTGTCCTGGATGAGTCAAATTGATATCGAGTAGGAAGGTTGTTGTTGTAGTCATGGGGAGGTTAATAAGTCTATGTGTGTTTAAAGCATCCCCACGTTTTTTAGGAGAAAGAAGGTTTGTTGGGAAGAGAAGGGTTGGAGGAGATGTGTAAGATGACTGGGGGGTGATCAGAGCCTGTAATGGGCCAGGGAGATGTAATGTTAAATAGAGAGCTGGGCCCGGTTCCAAATGAGTCTGGTTTGCCTTGGCCCGTGTGGTTGAAAAGGGATTGAAGTCTGGGCCAAGGGAAAATTTGTGTTTATGGTTTGGAAGTTAGTAATTGGGGACCAAGTGGTTTTTATGGGTGTGAAAGCGTGTGTTTGCTTTTTGTCAGCTGTAGGGAAGTTGGTGGTTGGGGTGTTGAAAACAAGAGGGTGTTATTTGAGAGTAGTTTTGGGAGCTAGGTGGTGAAAAGATAAAAGGGGCCCAAAGGGGGGTGTGTATTTTGACCGCAAACAGTGTTGGTGATAAAAAGGGGTTTGGGGGAAAAATTTATGTTTTTTTTTGGAATTTCAAGGATGGCAACCCCCAAAAGGGGGAACATTGAGGGGGTTTGGGCAGGTACTGTTTAGCAAAACAAAATCTGGCCCTCTGCTTCAAAAAGCTGGGCCCTAGGTGTCTAATTGTAAAAAAGAACGTACTTAACTGAATCACCCAACGTGATTTAATGGTTTTTCTTTTGCAAAGTTTAAGTCGGGGAGGAGTTTTGGGATTAAAGCCCGTGTAGTGGTGCCACAGGGATGTGTGTTTTTAGGGCTACGGACCCGTTTTTGGAGGGGGGGGGAAAGATGGATCTTTTTATTTCTTTGGTCGTCCGTCAGAAGTTGGGGGAGTTTGGTTTGGGGATTTTGTCTGGAGGAGGGGGGTTTTGGGCCCAGAGAGGTTTTGGTTTTTGGTGGGGTGGCGAAGTGGGTCAGAGGAGGTGGAAGTTTTGTAACGGAGGGAAGGGGAAACTTTGGAAGGGAGAAGTGGGGGAAAGGGAATGGGGGGGGGGGGTCTAGCATAGCAGTAGGGGGTTGGTGGGAGGTGAGAAGTGGTGAAAAGAGGGATGGAGGGGGAGAGCTGGTGGGGGTAGGAAGTGTGATGGTGGGGGAGAGGAAGGGGGGGAGAGTTGTAGGGGGCTTGAAAAAGAAGCAGGGGGGAGGGGTAATTAAAGAGGAAGATTGTTAGAGACAAGATTGGTTAAGGCATGTGGTAGTCTGATTTGGGAAACTTTTGGGGAAATTTCCATGCAAGGGGAGCAGTGGGGAAGTTTTTCGTTAGTTTTTTTAGTCTTTTGGGGGTAAAGGAGAAGTGCTTGTAGTCGGGGTTTGGTGTTGATGTTGTAAGTAGAAGAGGTAGACCCAAATGCTGGGGAGGGCCCCATTGGGGGGGGGGAGGGAGTTGGAAGGGAGGGTGGAAGGAAGGGGGGGGAGCGGGGAAAGGGGTTGGGGAGGGGGGGGGTTGGCGGCTCTGAGGGGGGAGAGAAATTGCTTTCTAGAAGGGCAGGAATTTTCAACGCATGTGTGACCCCCCCCGCATTAGAACATTTAAGGGGGGGGGTTGCAAATATTCCAGAATGGCCTTGCGAACACGGGCAGACTTGTGTAATGTATTTTTTGTCGGGCCGAATTTGTACATTTAAACATTGTGGATTGGGTGGAAGTTCGGGGTGAAGAGAGCGTTTGGAGGAATGCGGGTGGTCTTGGCAAAGATTCCTTTCTGAATAGTGAAGGCGTCACAAGTTTAACAGCGTATTTTTTAAAGGGGGTTTTTGGTCTGTAAATATCGTCAAAAGGACTTTGTTCTTGTACGAAAACTTTTTTTAAGTCTTCTTTGTCGTGTCATAGGGGTCAGGGAGGTATCTCGTTTAGCAGACTGTGCTTTTGGCACGGTGCCAGATCCAAATAATGGGGAAGCCCCGTTGAGAAGTTTTTTTCTGGGAAACGTTGGGTGTACCTTTGAGGAAGTTTCAAGAAGGGGTTTGAAGCCCGAGTTAGTTTTTAAAACTTTTTTTGAGGTGCACCAGTGATTATATAATAAATTTTTCCCGGGCAGATAGTGGCATCAGGATTTGAAAAATTTTTGGTTTAGCAGAAGGAATTGGATTTAGAAGAAGCAGAGGCAGGTGGGGAGGGTTGGGGGGGGTGGAAGGGGGGGGGAGGTGGGAAGGGACGAAGGCTCGTTAATTACGAAAAGATTAATTGGAGGGGACAAACGGCCAAAAAGTGAGAGTAAATCACTACAAGTACGTTTGAAAAAACCCTACTTTCCTGGCGCAGGGCATGAGGGGTGACTGTAGCTTGAGGCCTGTATTCCGGTGGTGGGGAGATGGCGTATGGCGTCAGTCAACAGGGAAAGGGGAAATTGGCAGCAAAAGGCTTCCCGCCCCTTTGGTCGCAACCACCGACGCACCAATCCGATGGTGGAGAGGGAAAACGAAGGCCCCCAAGCACACTCAAAGCACTATCAACACGGGTAATTTGAGAGAGGGAGATCGTCGATGGTTAGGTAAGCACACGTCCCACTCGGCTAGTCAAGCCGAAACCCCGTTCCTTCCCCCCCAGTTTACACCTGGGGTGGAAAAGGGAAAGCGAGTATTTAAGTCCGTTCAGAATGTGATCAGTGAAAAATTTGGGGACTGATTATGACCGATGGGGTTTTGAGTCTAAAAAATTTGGGGAGCTTGGAAAAGGGAATTGGATAATTTGTGGCAGACCTTTTAAGTGTTTTTATGTAGAAGGCTGCTCACAAACTTTTCCAAACCCTTTCCAGCTCCCCAAATTTTTTGACTCTAAACCCCCCCGGTACAACAATGCAGCATTTTTCCCTGACCTCACTTCTGAACCCGGGCTATAAATACTCGCGTTCCTTTCCCCCCAGGTAGTTCTGTTTGTGACTTTAAAAAGCCCCGGTGGGGGAAACGTATCAATAAAAAGGGTCACATTATATTGCTTTGTGGTTTATATTTCCATTGTGTCGGGATTTTATACCATTTATTTCCATCGATAAGGGCCTGCCTTTTATGGGGCCCTAGGCCCTTCTGCGTGTTCCTCCTTCTTATTTTTCGAGGTTTTCACACAGTTTTATAGTTTTCCAGAAAACAAACTGGGAAATTATTTTCTGTTGATATTAAACTTCATATGAATTGACTCCAGGGCTTATTATTTTTTATGTAATTTGTCCATTGAAAAGTTTTTTACCGGGAACATTTTACTGTGAAATTATACTTAAAAATTTCAGATAAATTTCTTTATTGGGCCCGTTAAAAAAACAGTACTTAAAAACTTATTAAAACAAATTAATTTAATTTTACAAAAACTTAAAATCTAATTAATTTTGGTTTACAAAGCGGAGTTTTTGACTACTCCTGGTTAACCAGGTTTATGTTAAAACTTTTTCCTGGTTAACCGGGTTTATGTTAAACTTTCCGGGTTAACCAGGTTTCTGTTAATCTTCCCCGGGTTTAAAACCATTTTTCTTTTAATCTTCCCTTTTTAACCGGGTTTTTGTTAACTTCTCCGGGTTAACCGGGTTTCTTTTAAATTTTTCCCCTGGTTAACCAGGTTTCTGTTAATCTCCGGAAACCAGGTTTCTTTTAATCTTCTCCGGGTTTAAACCGGGTTTTTTCTTTTATCTTTCCTGGTTAACCAGGTTTTGTTATCTTTTCCGGTTAACCGGGTTTTCTGTTACCCCCGGTTTAAACCCAGGTTTCTTTTAATCCCCGGGTTAACCAGGTTTCTTTTAAAACTTCCCTTTTTAACCGGGTTCTTTTAATTTCTTCCTGCAAAAAACGAGTGAACAAAAATTTTAATTTTCCTTCACAGACAAAGATTTAATTATAAATACTGGAGATTTAAATTTTGTTCAAATCTGCAAAATTCTCGCAAAATCAGCTGATTTTTTACAAGAAAAAAACTGAGATGACCTGGACACTCCCGAGGCTGCTGCAACCAGGGTTTGTAATACGAAGGGGGTAAAGGGGAAAATAATAGAAGCGAGAGCGAGGGGCCACGATGAACTGAAAAAAAAAAAAATGAACCATGGGGGGTTAGGGTAATATTCAGCACTGAAAAAAAGTTAGGAATGAAGCGGAATAACAACGGATAAAAGGGGTGTTAGATAGTGCCCCTGAGGGAAGGACGCATAATGCCGAGGACAGGAGCTGAGATGTAAACCCTTTAAAAGAGAAATCTCACTGTGAATGTAACACCCACAAAACACACCACACACACACCAACACAAAACATCACACACACACACCCCACCACACACACACACACACACACCACACACCACAAAAACCCCACCCACCAAACACACCACACACACACACACCACACACACACAAAACACACACACACACACACAACCCCCCCACACCACCCACACACAACACACACACCCAAAACACACACACACACACACCAAAAAGGGGAACCAAAAAGGGGAGGGTGCTGAGGGGAGCACAAATAGGGAACTAAATCTTAGCACAGAAAAAAATATAAAGCGCTTAAGAGGAACTAAAAAAACCTTAAAAGAATAGAGAGACAAATCGTACAGACGACACGGGAAATTCTACACCAGTCACAGACAAGGGACTGGGACCCGGTAATGATGTGCACTTAGAGACCTGAGACAAAGGGGAAG
>NC_069425.1:3772108-3790537 GCF_026875155.1 Cherax quadricarinatus | reverse complement strand
ACGGGACATCTAAGGACCTTGTTCTATCAGTCACCGATATCTGTCGAAGGTGTTGAGAACACCATAGCTCACGTTACAAAGAGCAAGGTATGTTACGAATTTCTTGTAGATCGGGGGATTGCGCAATTCTTGAGTCACAAGGAGTTTGTAATCAACCTATAATCGGCAGTAAGGTGTGGACTTTTGAGTCCAAACAAGTAAGTATTTGTCAGCCATCATCGAATGAAATATGCTGACATAACACCCCCTAGGGGTAATTGATACTTACAATTTGTATCTCTTGACAGCCCACTGTTGTGATGGTTTCGACAGCATCTAGACCTCGTCTGCAGGGACGGCTGTGTAGACGATTTGCTGTCATTTATCAGCTAAGTGTTCATTATATAATTATATCTTAGCTGGTAAGGCCAAATTCTCAACAAAAACGAATTTTAACATACATTTGTTAATTCAATAGTAATTAACTGATTTTGCTTTGGTAATCAGTATAGTTCAAAATGATCACATTATTCTCTTCATTGCTTTTAGTAATGACAATGTCTCTTTTTTTTAATTGGTAAAGTCACTTAAATATGTTTTCGAAAAGTTAATCCCACCTTTAATACTCGTAAAAAATATCAGTGAGTAGATATTCTTTAATCTCACGAATGTCATATTCATTAGAATTATATGGTTATTTTGAACTATACCGATTTCCAAAGATTATTCTTGGATAAACAAGGGCACATTAAGCTTCATTCTAATCCTTTAAGCAAGATGCAACGTATCTGCAATGTTAAACTGCGGAGATTATTAAGTAATTATCCTTATTTGCTTAACATATTTACATCCCATTTGCCTAAGCTTTCCTCTATGTATGGGCATCCAAAGATATTTAAAAATTAAGATTCCTCTAAGACCTTCACTCACTGGCCACTTTATTACACATTCTAGTATTGGGTAAGGCCATTATTTGTCCCCAGAACTGCCTGAATTCTTCGTGACACGGATTCAACAAGGTGCTGGAAACATGTCCATATTGACATAATAGCATTACACAGTTGCTGCAGATTGTGGGCTGCACATTCATGCTCTGAGTCACCTGTTCCATTACATCCTAAAGGTTTACGCCAAATTTTTGACTCGACCAGCTGCACGCCACAACAAAAATCGTGATCCTTCAGACCAGGTGACGTTCCTTCATATCTTCAATTGTCCAGTTTTGGTGAGCCTGTACCCACTGTAGCCTCAGTTTCCTGTTCTTGGATGACAGTGGAACCCGTTCTGGTCTTCTGCTGCTATATCCCACCCGCTTTCATGTTCGACGTGTTGTGCATTTGGAGATACTCTTCTGCATACTACTGTTGTAATAGATATTAATTTGAATTGCTGTTACCTTTCTGCTCAGTATATCACCATTAGTGAACGAGACTCAAATCATTATTTCTTGTATCCCATCCAGGTGGGATATTAAATATATGATGTCTCTATCCACTCCACCATCGATTACCTAATAGTTCGAGTCAAAGGTATTCAGCCTTCACTTTTTAAACAAAATGCAGGAACATTCGTGGTGTGTGATCTTATGTGAAAAATTTCTTTTCACACACATTTCATAATGTCAGCCTCGGGTTTATTAGAGAACCTTTGGTGGAGTGGGTAGGTCAGTCTCTCTAGTATCACTCTAGAATGGGATGCAAGAGATATGGATTTGAGTCTCGCATGTCGATGGTGAGATTTAAAAATCTGTGTTAATTAATATCCCACTGGTTTGAGACGTCGAAACATCTTTAAAATCTCTTGATGCCAACGGCATGCAGTATGTGAATTATCTTCCTGGTACGTAAGCCATGTAAATAAATTTAATTGTCTGGTAAGGGGCAGCAGCTCATTCTCGTATTTCTTATCCTTGGTCTCAACCTGTTTGGAGACCAGAGACTTTAATTTTAAATAAATACTCTTAGTTTGAAATTTGGGATGTGTAATTCCTTTCTCTTTAAGCTATTCAAATGGTTTATTTTTCTTGGGGTTGCATCTTTTATTGCTGTATTACATACAATAACCAGTTCGAATACCGCATACATTTGGACATAAGGAGGGATGTTTTTGTCTTGAAATATAGTCGTTCTACTAATTAGATACTCCGATCCTTTCCAGAGTAAATCATTACGTTTGGCTTGAGACGAGTGTCTCGGAGACGATGGGGGCTATGTATGTCTGCACTTTGTCTTTCCGAGGACAGTGTGTAATACATGCATACGTCCGAAATTGTTATTATTATAAATGCATTGTTTATCGTAATATACTAGAGGAAAATATGTCGGGTCGTCTGCGCACCAGTTGGCCAAAAAAGTGAAGCTCAAATATTTTATTTTTTTTTATTATCACACCGGCCGATTCCCACCCAAAGGGAGGGTGGCCCGAAAAAGAAAAACTTTCACCATCATTCACTCCATCACTGTCTTGCCAGAAGGGTGTTTACACTACAGTTTTTAAACTGCAAACATTAACACCCCTCCTTCAGAGTGCAGGCACTGTACTTCCCATCTCCAGGACTCAAGTCCGGCCTGCCCGGGTTTTCCCCGAATCCCTTCATAAATGTTACTTTGCTCACAACTCCAACAGCACGTCAAGTATTAAAAACCATTTGTCTCCATTCACTCCTATCAAACACGCTCACGCATGCCTGCTGGAAGTCCAAGCCCCTCGCACACAAAACCTCCTTTACCCCCTCCCTCCAACCCTTCCTAGGCCGACCCCCACCCCGCCTTCCTTCCACTACAGACTGATACACTCTGAAGTCATTCTGTTTCGCTCATTCTCTCTACATGTCCGAACCACCTCAACAACCCTTCCTCAGCCCTCTGGACAACAGTTTTGGTAATCCCGCACCTCCTCCTAACTTCCAAACTACGAATTCTCTGCATTATATTCACACCACACATTGCCCTCAGACATGGGCATCTCCACTGCTCCAGCCTTCTCCTCGCTGCAACATTCATCACCCACGCTTCACACCCATATAAGAGCGTTGTTAAAACTATACTCTCATACATTCCCCTCTTTGCCTCCAAGGACAAAGTTCTTTGTCTCCACAGACTCCTAAGTGCACCACTCACTCTTTTCCCTCATCAATTCTATGATTCACCTCATCTTTCATAGACCCATCCGCTGACACGTCCACTCCCAAATTTCTGAATACGTTCACCTCCTCCATACTCTCTCCCTCCAATCTGATATTCAATCTTTCATCACCTAATCTTTTTGTTATCCTCATAACCTTACTCTTTCCTGTATTCACCTTTAATTTTCTTCTTTTGCACACCCTACCAAATTCATCCACCAATCTCTGCAACTTCTCTTCAGAATCTCCCAAGAGCACAGTGTCATCAGCAAAGAGCAGCTGTGACAACTCCCACTTTGTGTGTGATTCTTTATCTTTTAACTCCACGCCTCTTGCCAAGACCCTCGCATTTACTTCTCTTACAACCCCATCTATAAATATATTAAACAACCACGGTGACATCACACATCCTTGTCTAAGGCCTACTTTTACTGGGAAAAAATTCCCCTCTTTCCTACATACTCTAACTTGAGCCTCACTATCCTCGTAAAAACTCTTTACTGCTTTCAGTAACCTACCTCCTACACCATACACTTGCAACATCTGCCACATTGCCCCCTATCCACCCTGTCATACGCCTTTTCCAAATCCATAAATGCCACAAAGACCTCTTTAGCCTTATCTAAACTGTTCACTTATATGTTTCACTGTAAAACACCTGGTCCACACACCCCCCTACCTTTCCTAAAGCCTCCTTGTTCATCTGCTATCCTATCTCCGTCTTACTCTTAATTCTTTCAATTATAACTCTACCATACACTTTACCAGGTACACTCAACAGACTTATCCCCTATAATTTTTGCACTCTCTTTTATCCCTTTGCCTTTATACAAAGGAACTATGCATGCTCTCTGCCAATCCCTAGGTACCTTACCCCCTTCCATACATTTATTAAATAATTGCACCAACCACTCCAAAACTATATCCCACCTGCTTTTAAAAATTTCTATCTTTATCCCATCAATCCCCGGGTGCCTTACCCCCTTTCATTTTACCTACTGCCTCACGAACTTCCCCACACTCACAACTGACTCTTCCTCACTCCTACAAGATGTTATTCCTCCTTGCCCTATACACGAAATCACAGCTTCCCTATCTTCATCAACATTTAACAATTCCTCAAAATATTCCTTCCATCTTCCCCAAAACCTCTAACTCTCCATTTAATAACTCTCCTCTCCTATTTTTAACTGACAAATCCATTTGTTCTCTAGGCTTTCTTAACTTGTTAATCTCACTCCAAAACTTTTTCTTATTTTCAACAAAATTTGTTGATAACAATCTCACCCACTCTCTCATTTGCTCTCTTTTTACATTGCTTCACCACTCTCTTAACTTCTCTCTTTTTCTCCATATACTCTTCCCTCCTTGCATCACTTCTACTTTGTAAAAACTTCTCATATGCTAACTTTTTCTCCCTTACTACTCTCTTTACATCATCATTCCACCAATCGCTCCTCTTCCCTCCTGAAGCTCAAATAGTTTTCAAATAATCATGAACGTTAATTAACTGTTCATGTTGAGAATGTGTAAAAGTAGGAAATGTGGAAAACTTTTGTAAGGAATTATGTAGAGAGAGAGAGGAGTCGCACTAGCCAGAGTTGCATTACTGTGACCTCTCACACTCGTCAGTACTGCAGTTTTTGTCAGAACTAAAGTTAATTCTTAAACTTGGATACACATTCAGTATTATTAGAAGGAATACCGTATAAAACAGTTGATTAACTATAATCGCCATAGAATAATATATACGGGTCAAATGCTGTAATGAATATAAAGTAAACATCTGTAATACGTTTAATTATTTGATTTGCTGGCGCATTTAGCTCTTCATATCCTGTTAACGTATATAACAGGCCTAAAGCACCATAGTCTAAATGTCACTGTGGTGAGCCACGGCAGCAGCGACCGCTGGCTTACCATGCTAGACTCGGTGGTCTGAATGGAAATAAGACAGGTAATGACTCCACCGCTGTTTTTTCCTGATGGAGTCAGCTGTCTAAGTGTCACTACGGTGGACCACGGATGTAGCAATCACTGGCTTATCAGTATTGGAATAAGAGATCTGAGTACCATTGTGGTGGGCCAGTGCAACAGTGACCACCGAATTTCTCATGCTGGACTCAGTGATCTGAATGTCCCTGTCTCAGTAGTACCAGTTACCAGTAACCAGTTACCAGTAGATGACTCACTACCAACTGTCTGTGTGAATCACTGACTGTTATTCATGTTGCTGCTGACCATAGCATGTTTTTGAATGCCATTCACCCGCTAGGCACTGGTGGGTCAGTCTGAGATAGGGAGCAGAGAGAGGCAGGTCGGCTGATGGCGCTTCCCATACTTTCCGTTTAATTATACGTACTAACCAGCCTACGTGAGTGTTTTTACCCCATCCACGTTATCGAACCCACATGACAAATTGGTGAGAGCGGTGTGGGCGTGGATTTACGGGTATTTCAGACGTTAGAAGATTGTTTGTGGGATGCCGGCAGGTCAGAGGTGAACCGTCTCTGCCACCTCCAGCTAGCCGTTTACCCTCACTCTCCTCCACCCTGTGTCGCTTTAGCCTGCAAACCAGTTGCAGCCGTTTCAAGCTTCCTGGCTTAGTTCGTGTGCTAATCGCTTCAATCTCCGAGGGGTTGACCCGGATTTTGCAATTAAGCCAGCCAGTAAGCCAGACTGCGGAAGTGAGTGCTAGTCAGCCTGCCTCAGCCTATCATCCAGCCTGTCTCCTGTCATCCACCTGCTCCTTCATGCTGTGTGCATTGTTGCACGTCTTCCAGTCAGCCATTCTCGTGGGTTAAGTCAGTCAGTCAACCCAGCTTCCTAATCCAGCTGAGAGAGAGAAGTAAGCCACGCAAGTTCTTCTGAAGTATTGTCTCCTATATCGCTTGTGCTCCCAGATGGATGCTGCTAAAAGTGGTCTTCACCATCCCTGTGGCATATTAAGCCACCTTCGTGAGTGTTGACACTGCGCCAGTGAGCGCCAGCGAGTGAGTCACGCTCCCTTCACCCACCCACCACCCACTCCCCACCTCATGTACCTGTGGCTTTTTCCACCCTTGTATTGGGTCCTAGTACTGTTTTGGCTCACAAAATTGGTCAAGAGATTGTAGCTGTGCACCAGCGATAAATCCAGTTATGTGAGTTCACCTAGAAAGCGCATTTCTTCACGACAACAGTGTGAAGAATCAGGGCACCGTCTTCACCTCATCAATCGTCACCGTCTACCACTCCAGACTTCAGTGATAATTTTCTGTTTAGAGACATTTTCCTTACATTTAAAGACATTTGCGTGTGTGAGACATTTACAGTGAATTTCTTGTGTACTCTATGCCTTGTGTTTTCAGTGTAGACTCAGTGTTTCTTTGACTCATTATTTTTGCAATATTTTTCAGTGTTATCGCTCATCTTTCGTGTTTCACTTTTATATTTTTATCTGTGCTTTTTTATGCTACTCCCTGCGTTTAGTAAGTATTATTTTGTAGTGTTCAGGTGTATTCCTAATTTCTGTGCAGTATTTTGTTCTTTACCCCAGTCATTCCCTGCGTGTGAAGTAATTCATTATTTTTTTTATCTTGTCTTCTTTCAGCATTGTATTCTCAAGTATTTGTCACTATTCATGCAGTGATATTCACCCCAGTATACTAAATTATCCATTTATTTCTGTGTACCTTTTTTTTCGTATGTCCAGCAGTGTTTCATTCCCTTGATCTTTTCGCAGACTTGTGTACCATTATTTTTCACAGCAATTTTTGTCGTATCAGTCACAGCAAGATTTTCTGGTAAGAATATACAAAAAAAAAGAATAAGTGAATATGTTGTGTGTGCCCCGCCACTTGTAAGTGTTGTGTGCCCCGCCACTTGTAAGTGTTGCATGCCCCGCCACTTACAAGTGTTACACGTCCAGTTTTGTTTCTTGTTTTATTTTTATTCATATTTTTCATATTTCTTTGAACAAATTGACTCTTATGTAATTTTAATTCTTTTTTTAACGTAAAGTGTTTTCTTTACTCTGAGTAAATTGTTTTGCTTAAATTACAATTAAGAGTTAAAGTGTTCAATCAGTCTTTCTTCATATTTTTATTTTATTATTTAACCTACATTTTCCCAGTGTAACTTTTATTGCTGCATTGATTATTTCTACGCCTTATTTTGTTGCACTTGTTCTGCAGTGAATTATTTTGTTGCACTTGTTCTGCAGTGAATTATTTTCTTTTATTGATATTTTTATGCATTATTATTCTCAGTTCATTATTGTTTGAGTCTCCTGTTTTTCATTTTATTATTTTTCGTCATGTTGTCTTTGCATTATATTTTAATTTTGTTTATGCATTCTTAGAAAATATTTAAATTTCACAGTTATCTTTCTTTGCATACAATTTAGTGATTTTATTTTATACTTTTTACATTGATTTACGGTTTTATTAGTTAATTTCTTTATTAGCAAGAGTACAGACAGCTCATTTTGCATTTAATTCAGCCTCCAGTAATATTTTTACTTGTAAATTTCAATGTATTTTTTTATCTTGGCCAGCAGTCCCTTACATTGAGTTGTTCTTCCTCTTGCAGTGTATCTTAGACATTTTTTTATTACTTCTGCAGAATTAGTTGCATCTCTTTTATTTCAATTTTAGCATTTTGTATCTTTTTATTATTCATTATTTTTTGCCTTATTTGTTCTTGTGCAACTTTTTTGCCATTATGCCTCACATACCGTCAAGTGATACTTTAGTGAAAGGCGACACTCAGACCTCTCAGGCTACTGCTGCTCCTGTCATCAGTCCTCATAGTTTCTTATCGACTGACAGACTGTCCCAGTCACTTTCGAATGCTCACTTAGTGTACCATGCAGGTCCAAGTAAACATGAATCAGTCCACAGTCCTAATATTCCCTTACTGATTGAAAGACAATACCTAGCTCTTAGACAATGTGTTTGTTCTCACAGCTTGTATTTGAAACTTGTTAAAGTGCTGCGGAATGTGAAGTTCAGATTAAGTTCCTCTGTGAATTACTTATTAACGTAGCCGAGCGATCAGGCACTAGTAATACTGTCACTCCTGTCTGGAATCCAGCCACAATATCGTGCACGCAGGATAGTGTACAGTTACCTTGGGTTTCAGAGGAACCTCAGACAACCCTGGGTGCTGAGACTACTATCCCTGCGATAGCGACTTGTTCAAGTAGTCGTTCCTTCCAGGGGACGCTTTGTGAAGAACGTTACTTGTAATGAGTTATGCCATCTCTTGCTGATGTCACAAGCCGTTGCAGAAAGACGTTTCTGTGGCTAGTGTACTCACTCGAGTGTTGTTGTTGTTCCGTGTTCCAGATGGTGATACTGTCCTCGTTGACAGTAATCCGTGTAATGTAAAAAGTTGTTTCTCGAGTAACCTTCACATGTTGTTAACGTTTGTAAGTGTAGTCTCCTTATAGTTGATACCTTGTATCACTGTGTGCGACTCAGAATGAATACCAGTATTGTCGACCGTGTTCATTTCTTTTCCCCTGTGCTTGCAGTGAGAGATAGATCCCTTGCTCATTGCGT
The DNA here is from genome assembly GCF_026875155.1 of Cherax quadricarinatus. Classification (NCBI taxonomy): domain Eukaryota; kingdom Metazoa; phylum Arthropoda; class Malacostraca; order Decapoda; family Parastacidae; genus Cherax; species Cherax quadricarinatus. The sequence goes on along the minus strand of NC_069425.1, from coordinate 3,781,888 downwards.
AGCGCTATTTTTCAACCGGGGAGAGTCATCCACTCCACCGAGTTTGCTCATTCCTCCAATAAGAACTAACAGATCCCATGTGGTCTGGTGTGATTCGATTCCTGCTAAAGGAAGATCTTATTCTGACTGTGAAGCCACCAACACCCGTCAGTGACTTTGTCATGAACCAAGAATTACTGTATCGAACAGCCGAGTTGGGTACTCCTAGCAGAAGGGTATACCAGTTAGTAATTCCACAGTCACTAGTGAATGTAGCCTCACAGCTAGTTCACGATGTACCAGGTGTTGCGCACCCTGGTATGGATCGTTCAGTAAAACAAGCCAGATTGAAATACTTAACAGTCTAGATTTGAGTGCACCGAATCTGCCTTTCGGTTAAACACTTCTTTCTTTGTATATATATTCTTCCTCAGAATCCGTAGATCACATGAATACAGATCGATCAATCAAATTTTTTTTTTATCACTTCTATTGTGTAATCCCAATGTTGAGTCTCATTCAATGAGTTGTGCTATATTATACCTTATAATGCATTACAGTTTCATTACAGTTTCATTACAGTAAGTTTCATTATAGTCAGTTACATAAGCTTCCATTCCAATATTCTCCTTATGTTATAATGTTCAATTGTTGTGCACTTTGACATTGCATAGAATCAGCCCAAGCCGTACACCTGCCATCTCTAGTTTGTATTAGCTGTATGTCGGGATGACATACGTTAGCGTCGCCGAGCTCTCAGTAGTACCAGTAGATGACTCACTACCAACCGTCTGTGTGAATCACTGACTGTTATTCATGTTGCTGCTGAACATAGCATGTTTTTGAATGCCGTTCACCCGCTAGGCACTGGTGGGTCAGTCTGAGATAGAGAGCAGAGAGAAGCAGGTCGGCTGATGGTGCTTCCCATACTTTCCATTTAATTATACGTACTAACCAGCCTACATGAGTGTTTTTACCCCATCCACGTTATCGAACCCACAAGACACCTGTGATTAACCACGGCAACAGTGATCACTGACTTTCTCATCCTAGACTTAGTCGTCTCAGTGCCACTGTGGTGGACCACGGTGACCATTGGCTTATTCGTGCTGACTCAGTAGTCTGAGAGTAATTGTGAATCCTGGCAGTAGCAACTATTGACTTACCCGTGCTAGATTCAGTATCTTGAATGGTACTATGATGGATCAAAGCACCATCGACCACTGGTCTACCTGTGCTTAGATCAGTGGTCAGAGTAACTAGCCAGCTTGGACCTGTGTCATGGTCAAGGACAGCAATACTGTCTGCATTAAGCCTTTATTGAGCGAGTACTAAAATTCTAGTACCTAAATATTTAGGTACTAGAATTTTTTAAGCACGCTGGTGGTACGCTCAGTGCTTCCCGGTGCTCACTGACAATTCCTGATCAATGGGAAAACTTCTAGGAGGGCATTAGTTACGATGTCGACGCTCACCGGCTGGGCTTGCCAGATGTAAACATTATGAGCTCAGTAATCGCCAAGGATGATTATATTGCACAAAATTGCCAATTTTCTCAAATTTTCACTAATCTACAATATTGCTAAGTTTTTGAACTTATTACTGCACAACTGAATGCTTGACCAGTGAGCTAGTATGCAGATAAAGTATGTGAAGCATATAAAGGTAACAATGTCGGATGAGTGAACTTACGTGACACTAAAAGGTGCAAGTATCTTGACACCTGCCTGAGTATGACACTGCATATGACACAAAAAATTCAAGTATTTTACCACTTGCATATCATGCTTACCACATATTTCTGTTACATTAAATATTATAACTCACAGATGCGCACTTTTGATCATTAGTCATGTGTAGGTGGTGTGTTCCCTTGATCATTAGTCATGTGTAGGTGGTGTGTTCCCTTGATCATTAGTCATGTGTAGGTGGTGTGTTCCCTTGATCATTAGTCATGTGTAGGTGGTGTGTTCCCTTGATCATTAGTCATGTGTAGGTGGTGTGTTCCCTTGATCATTAGTCATGTGTAGGTGGTGTGTTCCCTTGATCATTAGTCATGTGTAGGTGGTGTGTTCCCATATTTTTTCTGATTACTAGGACAACATTCAGTGTTTTTTATATTCATCGAGAGCTTAGATGAGAAAGGATTTTGCCTACGATGATTCATAAGCTGACAGTAGAAGTAAACCTGAGTCAGCTGTTGAGTGTCCTCGGGAAAGCTTGTCTAAACAGTCAAGTGGGTGAGGTAATGGTCGCGTACTTGGGGACAACAGCTACGATGATCTGTCAGTATTCAAGGCCAAGTCTGATATAACGAGTTTCAAACAGTTTTGCAGTGCCAGTGATGGTTTCATGCATGACATAGTTCTGTAATCAAGGCACATGCCAGGCCCTGTGTGGTTTCAGCATGCTGTGAAACCTGATGATCATGATAGGTAGAGTACGTCATTATCTGAGGATTATGATGGGTAGAGTGCGCCATTATCTGAGGATCATGATGGGTAGAGTTTGTCATTATCTGAGGTTCATGATGGGTACAGTGCATCATTATCTGAGAACCATGAAAGGTAGAGTGTATCATTATCTGAGGATCATAATAGGTGAGGTGCATCATTATCTGATGATCATGATGGGTAAAGTGCATCATTATCTGAGGATCATAATAGAGTGCATTGTTATCTGAGATTCTTGATAGAAAGCATCATTATCTGAGGATCTTGACAGTTCATCATTATCTGAGGATCATAACAGGTAGAATGCATCATTATCTGAGGATCACGATAGATAGAATGCATCATTAATTGTTGATCATGACAGAGTGGCATCATTATCTGAGGATCATGATGGGTACAGTGCATCATTATCTGAGAATCATGAAAGGTAGAGTGTATCATTATCTGAGGATCATAATAGGTAGGGTGCATCATTATCTGAGGATCATGATGGGTAAAGTGCATCATTATCTGAAGATCATGATAGGGTGCATTGTTACCTGAGGATCTTGACAGTTCATCATTATCTGAGGATCTTGACAGTTCATCATTATCTGAGGATCATAACGGGTAGAATGAATCATTATCTGAGAATCATGATAGGTAGACTGCATCATTATCTGAGGATCATGATGGGTAGAATCCATCATTATTTGTGGATCATGACAGGGTGCATCATTATCTGAGGATCATGATAGGTAGAATGAATCATTATCTGAGAATCATGATAGGTAGAATGAATCATTATCTGAGGATCATGATAAGTAGAATCCATCGTCATCTGAAGATCATGATAGAGTCATCATTATCTGAGGATGATGACACAATGCATCATTATCTGAGGATCATGACAGAATGCATCATTATCTGAGAATCATGATAGGTAGAATCCATCATTATCTGAGGATTATGATAAAGTCATCATTATCTGAGGATCATGAGAGAGTGCATCATTATCTGAGGATCATGATAGGTAGAATCCATCACTATCTGAGGATCATGACAGAATCCATTATTATCTGAGGATCATGATAAAGTCATCAGTATCTGAGGATCATGATAAAGTCATCAGTATCTGAGGATCATGATAGGTAGAATCCATCATTATCTGAGGATAATGATAGGTAGAATCCATCATTATCTGAGGATAATGATAGGTAGAGTGCGTCATTATCTGAGGATCATGATAGGTAGAATCCATCACTATCTGAGGATCATGACAGAATCCATTATTATCTGAGGATCATGATAACGTCATCATTGTCTGAGGATCATGATAAAGTCATCAGTATCTGAGGATAATGATAGGTAGAATCCATCATTATCTGAGGATAATGATAGGTAGAGTGTGTCATTATCTGAGGATCATGATAGGTAGAATCCATCATTATCTGAGAATCATGATAGGTAGAATCCATCATTATCTGAGGATAATGATAGGTAGAGTGCATCATTATCTGAGGATCATGATAGGTAGAATCCATCACTATCTGAGGATCATGACAGAGTCCATCATTATCTGAGGATCATGATAGGTAGAATCCATCATTATCTGAGGATAATGATAGGTAGAGTGCGTCATTATCTGAGAATCATGATAGGTAGAATCCATCACTATTGAGGATCATGATAGGTAGAATCCATCACTATCTGAGGATCATGACAGAGTCCATCGTTATCTGAGGATAATGATAGGTAGAGTGCGTCATTATCTGAGGACCATGATAGGTAGAATCCATCACTATCTGAGGATAATGATAGGTAGAATCCATTCATTTTATTATATAAGTTCTGCAGCCAAAAAAGGCAACATAATCACATAAAATCTTCCCCGTTCACTATGCAAGGTGAATCTCTGCATGAGCAAGAAAAAAAGAATTATTTCAATGGATTCCAAACCAGGCCAAATGTACTGTAACATAAAAAATGTTCCAGTAAATCATTTTGATGTAAAAAACACTTTATGTAAGCAATTTCTATATTTTTTCATTTGTGCATTTTTCTGTTATTTTTTAAACAATTTAAAGCACGACGATAACGAATTGATGCTATTTATTTATACTTTCTTAATAAATAATAAAGTTTAAATTTCAAATTATTAGTAATTTTTAAAAAAAAAAATATAGAAAAGTAAAAATACCTTATAAATAATCATGTTTTATGATTGAAGGATTTTCAGCTTTATACGAATTCGAGGCTTGACGATAAGGGAATTTTTGGATGATGAAAAAATTACAATTCCGTCTATTTACAATTGATTTTCAATACGGAGATGACCTCCACTACCTCCTCTACCTGGTGTGCCCATAGTAAAGTGCTTGTTCTTTCTGTGATAATGATACCTACAGTATATACTTGTAAGTAAAGATATTATAATGGTTGTGATAACTGAACAATGGAAGACCCAAAAGTTTAGAATATATCGTCAATGAGGAGTCAACTTTATTAGCAGATACGCACTCTCCTTACAGTAGTATGTTCATTCACTAGATTATATTTCTCCGAAGAAGCGCTAGTTCACTGTGCACCACACATTCATCTTGTGGAACCACACATTCATCTTGTGGAACCACACATTCATCTTGTGGAACCACACATTCATCTTGTGGAACCACACATTCATCTTGTGGAACCACACATTCATCTTGTGGAACCACACATTCATCTTGTGGAACCACACATTCATCTTGTGGAACCACACATTCATCTTGTGGAACCAACACATTCATCTTGTGGAACCACACATTCATCTTGTGGAACCACACATTCATCTTGTGGAACCACACATTCATCTTGTGGAACCACACATTCATCTTGTGGAACCACACATTCATCTTGTGGAACCACACATTCATCTTGTGGAACCACACATTCATCTTGTGGAACCACACATTCATCTTGTGGAAGGTAGCGCAAGAGTATATAGATACACAATTTAGTTACCATTTGTCAAAGGCGCTTGTCGTTAGACACATTGACTGTTGTGTATGTATATGTGACTGTGTTCAGGTGTGTGTGTGTGTGTGTGTGTGTGTGTGTGTGTACGTACGTACTCAGCTATCTGTGATTGCAGGGGTCGAGCCACAGCTCCTGGATCCTCTTCTTCGATTGTTGCTACTATGGCCACTCTCGACTGAGTATTCAGCTTCCAGTTGTGACCCCTTGTTGCTGTATTACATCTTTGAAACATTCTGTCCTTATCCACCATGTCAATTCCTCTCAGTACTTTGTATGTCCTCCCTATCCCTCATGTCCTCCAGTGTCGCCAGGTTGATTTCCTTTAACCTCTGATATGCTTCACCAAGTGTGGGCTCCATACTGATGCTGCATCCTCCTTTTAGGGTGTCACGTAGCTCGATCACCAGCACACTCAGCTCACACACTGAGGCCCGGGGATCAATCTTCCGGTACGGCTGGAAAACAATTGGACGTGTTTCCATTACACACCTGCTGTCCTTGCTCACCCATCAGTAAAATGGGTACCTGGGTGTTAGTCCACTGTCGTGGGTCGCATCCTGGGACAAAATTGTCCTAATTTGCCCGAAATGTTTTATACGACAAGATGCTTTCTATATAGTAGTATGTCACTGATGTTAGCTAGGCCTGTATACCTTGTGCATATACTTGTAGAAGTAAAGATATTATTATTATTATTATTATTATTATTATTATTATTGTCGTTGTCGTTGTCGTTGTCGTTGTCGTTGTCGTTGTCGTTGTCGTTGTCGTTGTCGTTGTCGTTGTCGTTGTCGTTGTCGTTGTCGTTGTTGTTGTTGTTGTTGTTGTTGTTGTTGTTGTTGTTGTTGTTGTTGTTGTTGTTGTTGTTGTTGTTGTTGTTGTTGTTGTTGTTGTTGTTGTTGTTGTTGTTGTTGTTGTTTGTTGTTGTTGTTGTTGTTGTTGTTGCTGCTGCTGTTGCTGTTGTTGCTGCTGCTGCTGCTGCTGTTGTATGTGCCTGACGTACACGGTGTACAGAGTTTATAATGATTCCTTACTCAGGTGTCAAAACGCCACTTTTTGGTTTGCCGGGAGCCCATATACTGCAGCAGTTATTTGGTTGACGTGCGCCTCGGGAGATGTGCTCGGTATTATGCTGACCCATGATCCTTTTCCTTGAGTGAGGTTTGCAGTATTTTTGCCTCTTAGTTCAAGACAGCTCCTGGCCCAGCTTTTGCTGGCGGCTAATGGTTTCACTCTCGCCTGCCTGTGTGAGCCTATTATATCTATTCTTAAAGCTATGTATATATTCTGCCTCTACCAATTCACTGCTTAGGTAGTTACACTTCCTGACCAATCTAAGGATACAAAGCATTCTTAACATCCCTGGAATTGCTCTGTGTTTTCAACTTCCTGTTGTGGCCTCATGTACCTTAGACCTGCCTCTCATACAGACTCTTCCTGTCCACCCTGTCGATTCCACTGATATTTTGTACTTCGTAATCATAGCACCTCTTGCGTAGTCAAGTTTAGCTTCTCTAATCTCTCCTCCTAGTTCATACCCCTCAGCTCTGGGTTTAGTTTCCTTAGTAAGCCTTTGCACTTTTCCATCTTCAAATATTTTACAAGATGTGGGTTCCATACTGACTGCATACTCCGAATCGAGGCTTACATATGCGGTGAAATATGGTCGTCACTGCCTCATTGTGAATGTTCTTGCTGCAACTTTCATTAGGTGTATTTGCTGCAGCTTTCATTCGGCGATGTGTTGCTCGGGCGAAATGCTTGCAACTATGCTCACCCCGAGATTCTTCTCTAAGGAGAGTTTCATCTTATGTCCCCCGGGCCTGTACACTACCTCCCGACATCTTTGGCCTCCGATTTCATTATTTTGTATCTTCTGCGGTTAAATTATAATATTCAGAGCAATCCTGTAGTTTGTCCAAATCCATTTAAAGTCTTTCAAGGTCAATTCCTGCTTGTATTCTTATCATTAGTTTCAAATCGTCTGCCAACAGGGAGACCTCTGACTCGATTTCCTCAGTAACATCGTTTACATGCACAACAAACAGTACTGGTGAGAGTACTGACCAGTGTAGAACCCCACTCCTCACGCTAGCCCATTCCTACACTTTTCCCCTGACACTGTGTGTGTGTGTGTGTATGTGTGTGTGTGTGTATGTGTGTGTATGTGTGTGTGTGTGTGTGTGTGTGTGTGTGTGTGTGTGTGTGTGTGTGTGTGTGTGTGTGTGTGTGTGCGTGTGTGTGTGCGTGTGTGTGTATGTGTGTGTGTATGTGTGTGTGTGTATGTGTGTGTGTGTGTGTGAGTTTGCAGTACATACTTAATTGTGCTCAATTGTACTTAATTGTGGTTGCAGGAGCCGAATCTCAGTTCATTACCCCCCACCTCAATGCTTGAGCTATCATGCTTGCTCTTAAAACCACGTATGAATTTTTCTGTCTAGCTCGTTTCATTTTCTGACAACTCTAAGGTTGTAAAAGTATTTCCAGACATCACTGTGCCTCATCTGTTGTTTAACTTAGAACGATGACCTTGTGTACCTGAGACCCGTCTGTCCACCTTATCAGTTCCTTTAAGTATTTTGTACGTCGTAATTGTCTCACCTCTGATCTTTCTGTCGTCAAGTGTTGTAAGGTTGAGCTTCTCCTGCCTCTCCTCATAGGTCACACCCCTCAGCTCTGGACTAGTTTTTCTAGCTTCTCTACACTCTTAACTAGATGTGGGTTCCATACTATCGCTATACTCACCTATGTGTGGTTGCAGAGGTCGAATCACAGCTACTGGCCCCAGTGTGTGTGACTGTTATATACTCACCTATATGTAGTTGCAGGGGTCGATTCTCGTCTCCAGGCCCCGACTCTTCGCTGCCTTAGGCGATTTCCAAGCACCAGACGAGCACCAGGCAGGCACCAGACGAGCCAGGCCTTTGGCCAGGCTCGTCTGGTGCTTACCTGATCAACCAGGCTTTTGCTGCTGCTGGTCCGCTGACCCATATATCCATTACAGCTTTTTGATTTGGCATCTGGTGAAGATACTTGTCCAGAGTCGTCCTCAAAACTTATACACTTGTGTAAAGAATTAGACACGTGTGCAACATCTGGGTATTTTTATTTCGCCAACCAGTGGCTTTTTCAATACAATACAAGGCCATAATGTGAAGAATGTATAACTGTATACACTTCTTCCAACAGTGTTTCTGATATCTTCTAGTAAGTTGTTTAATAGTCTGGGGCCACGGATATTGATGCAATGTTCCCTTATTGTGCCACTGCACTCCCTGCTTTTCACTGGGATTATTTTGCATTTCCTCCCATATCTCTCACTCGAGTATGTCGTTATGGCAGTGCTCAGATTAGGGACAAGACACTCAGGTACTTTTAAAGCTCTGTATGGATTTTGCCTCTACTTCTCCTCTCTCCAGGTCGTTCTACTTCCTAACCACTTTGAAGAAATGCTTCCTAACGGCCCTGTGCTTAATCTGAGATTTCACCTTCCAGCTGTGCCGACGTGCTCCTGTTTCCCACCTCTCAGACAATCTGCTCGAATTACATAATTTAAATTTTTAACAAAGTTTGTCGGTAAGCCAGCTAAAAGCCTCGGTCAGATGACCAAAAGCTCCAGTGGAGAATCATCTTATGATTAACACCTGCGCCATGAAACACTTCCATTTCTTGACGAATCTTACCTAACCTAACCTGTCCTTAGACACCCTGTCAATTCCTCTCAGTATTTAGCACTTACATTATCACATCGCCCCTAGTCTTCCTATATCCTCCAGTGTCATCAGGCTGAGTTCCCTTAACCTCTCCTCATAGGACACAACCCTTAGCTCCGCGATTAGTCTCACTGCAAACCTATGCACTTTATCCAATTTCTTGACATACTTGACCAGGTGTGGGTTCCATAATGGCTCTGCAGTCTCAAATTTGGGCCTGACATACACAATATACAGCGCCGTGAATGATCACTTACTTGATGTCTAAAAGCTAGTATTAGATTTAACAGACACCCATTTGCTGCAACAGTTATTTAGTTAATGTGCGTTTTAGGTGATATACTAGGTGAAATACTCACGATAAGGTCTTTGTATACTTGCATAGAGATAAAAATTTGAATTTGAGTAAAGTTTACAGCCTTTGCCCCTTTCTCCCCCTTCCTTTGCTTGTACTCCGCGTGGGGTCTTCTTTACTCTTTTCCAAACCTCATAACTTCGAATTTACTGGGATTAAACTCCAGAAACCACTTGTCAGACTAAACCTTTAGCGTGTTCAGATCCATTTGTAGATTTCCCGGACCCACATTTGCTTGTATTCTCCTCATTAGTTTCACGTCCTCCGCCAAAAGGATACCTCG
>NC_069425.1:3750413-3771608 GCF_026875155.1 Cherax quadricarinatus | reverse complement strand
CTGTCAAAGGGTGTTGAGAAACCATAGCTCACGTTACAAAGAGAAAGGGTATTTTACGAATTTCTTGTAGATCGGGGGTTGGCAATTCTTAGTCACAAGGAGTTTGTAATCAACCTATAATCGGCAGTAAGGTGTGGACTTTTGAGTCCAAACAAGTAAGTATTTGTCAGCCATCATCGAATGAAATATGCTGACATAACACCCCCTAGGGTAATTGATACTTACAATTTGTATCTCTTGACAGCCCACTGTTGTGATGGTTTCGACAGCATCTAGACCTCGTCTGCAGGGACGGCTGTGTAGACGATTTGCTGTCATTTATCAGCTAAGTGTTCATTATATAATTATATCTTAGCTGGTAAGGCCAAATTCTCAACAAAAACGAATTTTAACATACATTTGTTAATTCAATAGTAATTAACTGATTTTGCTTTGGTAATCAGTATAGTTCAAAATGATCACATTATTCTCTTCATTGCTTTTAGTAATGACAATGTCTCTTTTTTTTAATTGGTAAAGTCACTTAAATATGTTTTCGAAAAGTTAATCCCACCTTTAATACTCGTAAAAAATATCAGTGAGTAGATATTCTTTAATCTCACGAATGTCATATTCATTAGAATTATATGGTTATTTTGAACTATACCGATTTCCAAAGATTATTCTTGGATAAACAAGGGCACATTAAGCTTCATTCTAATCCTTTAAGCAAGATGCAACGTACTGCAATGTTAAACTGCGGAGATTATTAAGTAATTATCCTTATTTGCTTAACATATTTACATCCCATTTGCCTAAGCTTTCCTCTATGTATGGGCATCCAAAGATATTTAAAAAATTAAGATTCCTCTAAGACCTTCACTCACTGCCACTTTATTACACATTCTAGTATTGGGTAAGGCCATTATTTGTCCCCAGAACTGCCTGAATTCTTCGTGACACGGATTCAACAAGGTGCTGGAAACATGTCCATATTGACATAATAGCATTACACAGTTGCTGCAGATTGTGGGCTGCACATTCATGCTCTGAGTCACCTGTTCCATTACATCCTAAAGGTTTACGCCAAATTTTTGACTCGACCAGCTGCACGCCACAACAAAAATCGTGATCCTTCAGACCAGGTGACGTTCCTTCATATCTTCAATTGTCCAGTTTTGGTGAGCCTGTACCCACTGTAGCCTCAGTTTCCTGTTCTTGGATGACAGTGGAACCCGTTCTGGTCTTCTGCTGCTATATCCCACCCGCTTTCATGTTCGACGTGTTGTGCATTTGGAGATACTCTTCTGCATACTACTGTTGTAATAGATATTAATTTGAATTGCTGTTACCTTTCTGCTCAGTATATCACCATTAGTGAACGAGACTCAAATCATTATTTCTTGTATCCCATCCAGGTGGGATATTAAATATATGATGTCTCTATCCACTCCACCATCGATTACCTAATAGTTCGAGTCAAGGATTTCAGCCTTCACTTTTTAAACAAAATGCAGGAACATTCGTGGTGTGTGATCTTATGTGAAAAATTTCTTTTCACACACATTTCATAATGTCAGCCTCGGGTTTATTAGAGAACCTTTGGTGGAGTGGGTAGGTCAGTCTCTCTAGTATCACTCTAGATGGGATGCAAGAGATATGGATTTGAGTCTCGCATGTCGATGGTGAGATTTAAAAATCTGTGTTAATTAATATCCCACTGGTTTGAGACGTCGAAACATCTTTAAAATCTCTTGATGCCAACGGCATGCAGTATGTGAATTATCTTCCTGGTACGTAAGCCATGTAAATAAATTTAATTGTCTGGTAAGGGGCAGCAGCTCATTCTCGTATTTCTTATCCTTGGTCAAAAACCCTGTTTGGAGACCAGAGACTTTAATTTTAAATAAATACTCTTAGTTTGAAATTTGGGATGTGTAATTCCTTTCTCTTTAAGCTATTCAAATGGTTTATTTTTCTTGGGGTTGCATCTTTTATTGCTGTATTACATACAATAACCAGTTCGAATACCGCATACATTTGGACATAAGGAGGGATGTTTTTGTCTTGAAATATAGTCGTTCTACTAATTAGATACTCCGATCCTTTCCAGAGTAAATCATTACGTTTGGCTTGAGACGAGTGTCTCGGAGACGATGGGGGCTATGTATGTCTGCACTTTGTCTTTCCGAGGACAGTGTGTAATACATGCATACGTCCGAAATTGTTATTATTATAAATGCATTGTTTATCGTAATATACTAGAGGAAAAATAATGTCGGGTCGTCTGCGCACCAGTTGGCCAAAAAAGTGAAGCTCAAATATTTATTTTTTTTTATTATCACACCGGCCGATTCCCACCAAGGCAGGGTGGCCCGAAAAAGAAAAACTTTCACCATCATTCACTCCATCACTGTCTTGCCAGAAGGGTGCTTTACACTACAGTTTTTAAACTGCAACATTAACACCCCTCCTTCAGAGTGCAGGCACTGTACTTCCCATCTCCAGGACTCAAGTCCGGCCTGCCGGTTTCCCTGAATCCCTTCATAAATGTTACTTTGCTCACACTCCAACAGCACGTCAAGTATTAAAAACCATTTGTCTCCATTCACTCCTATCAAACACGCTCACGCATGCCTGCTGGAAGTCCAAGCCCCTCGCACACAAAACCTCCTTTACCCCCTCCCTCCAACCCTTCCTAGGCCGACCCCTACCCCGCCTTCCTTCCCCTACAGACTGATACACTCTTGAAGTCATTCTGTTTCGCTCCATTCTCTCTACATGTCCGAACCACCTCAACAACCCTTCCTCAGCCCTCTGGACAACAGTTTTGGTAATCCCGCACCTCCTCCTAACTTCCAAAATACGAATTCTCTGCATTATATTCACACCACACATTGCCCTCAGACATGACATCTCCACTGCCTCCAGCCTTCTCCTCGCTGCAACATTCATCACCCCGCTTCACACCCATATAAGAGCGTTGGTAAAAACTATACTCTCATACATTCCCCTCTTTGCCTCCAAGGACAAAGTTCTTTGTCTCCACAGACTCCTAAGTGCACCACTCACTCTTTTCCCTCATCAATTCTATGATTCACCTCATCTTTCATAGACCCATCCGCCTGACACGTCCACTCCCAAATATCTGAATACGTTCACCTCCTCCATACTCTCTCCTCCAATCTGATATTCAATCTTTCATCACCTAATCTTTTTGTTATCCTCATAACCTTACTCTTTCCTGTATTCACTTTATTTTCTTCTTTTGCACACCCTAACCAAATTCATCCACCAATCTCTGCAACTTCTCTTCAGAATCTCCCAAGAGCACAGTGTCATCAGCAAAGAGCAGCTGTGACAACTCCCACTTTGTGTGTGATTCTTTATCTTTTAACTCCACGCCTCTTGCCAAGACCCTCGCATTTACTTCTCTTACAACCCCATCTATAAATATATTAAACAACCACGGTGACATCACACATCCTTGTCTAAGGCCTACTTTTACTGGGAAAAAATTCCCCTCTTTCCTACATACTCTAACTTGAGCCTCACTATCCTCGTAAAAACTCTTTACTGCTTTCAGTAACCTACCTCCTACACCATACACTTGCAACATCTGCCACATTGCCCCCCTATCCACCCTGTTCATACGCCTTTCCAAATCCATAAATGCCACAAAGACCTCTTTAGCCTTATCTAAATACTGTTCACTTATATGTTTCACTGTAAACACCTGGTCCACACACCCCCTACCTTTCCTAAAGCCTCCTTGTTCATCTGCTATCCTATTCTCCGTCTTACTCTTAATTCTTTAATTATAACTCTACCATACACTTTACCAGGTACACTCAACAGACTTATCCCCCTATAATTTTTGCACTCTCTTTTATCCCCTTTGCCTTTATACAAAGGAACTATGCATGCTCTCTGCCAATCCCTAGGTACCTTAACCCTCTTCCATACATTTATTAAATAATTGCACCAACCACTCCAAAACTATATCCCCACCTGCTTTTAATCATTTCTATCTTTATCCCTCAATCCCGGCTGCCTTACCCCCCTTTCATTTTACCTACTGCCTCACGAACTTCCCCCACACTCACAACTGACTCTTCCTCACTCCTACAAGATGTTATTCCTCCTTGCCCTATACACGAAATCACAGCTTCCCTATCTTCATCAACATTTAACAATTCCTCAAAATATTCCTTCCATCTTCCAATACCTCTAACTCTCCATTTAATAACTCTCCTCTCCTATTTTTAACTGACAAATCCATTTGTTCTCTAGGCTTTCTTAACTTGTTAATCTCACTCCAAAACTTTTTCTTATTTTCAACAAAATTTGTTGATAACATCTCACCCACTCTCTCATTTGCTCTCTTTTTACATTGCTTCACCACTCTCTTAACTTCTCTCTTTTTCTCCATATACTCTTCCCTCCTTGCATCACTTCTACTTTGTAAAAACTTCTCATATGCTAACTTTTTCTCCCTTACTACTCTCTTTACATCATCATTCCACCAATCGCTCCTCTTCCCTCCTGAAGCTCAAATAGTTTTCAAATAATCATGAACGTTAATTAACTGTTCATGTTGAGAATGTGTAAAAGTAGGAAATGTGGAAAACTTTTGTAAGGAATTATGTAGAGAGAGAGAGGAGTCGCACTAGCCAGAGTTGCATTACTGTGACCTCTCACACTCGTCAGTACTGCAGTTTTTGTCAGAACTAAAGTTAATTCTTAAACTTGGATACACATTCAGTATTATTAGAAGGAATACCGTATAAACAGTTGATTAACTATAAATCGCCATAGAATAATATATAACGGGTCAAATGCTGTAATGAATATAAAGTAAACATCTGTAATACGTTTAATTTATTTGATTTGCTGGCGCATTTAGCTCTTCATATCCTGTTAACGTATATAACAGGCCTAAAGCACCATAGTCTAAATGTCACTGTGGTGAGCCACGGCAGCAGCGACCGCTGGCTTACCCATGCTAGACTCGGTGGTCTGAATGGAAATAAGACAGGTAATGACTCCACCGCTGTTTTTTCCTGATGGAGTCAGCTGTCTAAGTGTCACTACGGTGGACCACGGATGTAGCAATCACTGGCTTATCAGTATTGGAATAAGAGATCTGAGTACCATTGTGGTGGGCCAGTGCAACAGTGACCACCGAATTTCTCATGCTGGACTCAGTGATCTGAATGTCCCTGTCTCAGTAGTACCAGTTACCAGTAACCAGTTACCAGTAGATGACTCACTACCAACTGTCTGTGTGAATCACTGACTGTTATTCATGTTGCTGCTGACCATAGCATGTTTTTGAATGCCATTCACCCGCTAGGCACTGGTGGGTCAGTCTGAGATAGGGAGCAGAGAGAGGCAGGTCGGCTGATGGCGCTTCCCATACTTTCCGTTTAATTATACGTACTAACCAGCCTACGTGAGTGTTTTTACCCCATCCACGTTATCGAACCCACATGACAAATTGGTGAGAGCGGTGTGGGCGTGGATTTACGGGTATTTCAGACGTTAGAAGATTGTTTGTGGGATGCCGGCAGGTCAGAGGTGAACCGTCTCTGCCACCTCCACTAGCCGTTTACCCTCACTCTCCTCCACCCTGTGTCGCTTTAGCCTGCAAACCAGTTGCAGCCGTTTCAAGCTTCCTGGCTTAGTTCGTGTGCTAATCGCTTCAATCTCCGAGGGGTTGACCCGGATTTTGCAATTAAGCCAGCCAGTAAGCCAGACTGCGGAAGTGAGTGCTAGTCAGCCTGCCTCAGCCTATCATCCAGCCTGTCTCCTGTCATCCACCTGCTCCTTCATGCTGTGTGCATTGTTGCACGTCTTCCAGTCAGCCATTCTCGTGGGTTAAGTCAGTCAGTCAACCCAGCTTCCTAATCCAGCTGAGAGAGAGAAGTAAGCCACGCAAGTTCTTCTGAAGTATTGTCTCCTATATCGCTTGTGCTCCCAGATGGATGCTGCTAAAAGTGGTCTTCACCATCCCTGTGGCATATTAAGCCACCTTCGTGAGTGTTGACACTGCGCCAGTGAGCGCCAGCGAGTGAGTCACGCTCCCTTCACCCACCCACCACCCACTCCCCACCTCATGTACCTGTGGCTTTTTCCACCCTTGTATTGGGTCCTAGTACTGTTTTGGCTCACAAAATTGGTCAAGAGATTGTAGCTGTGCACCAGCGATAAATCCAGTTATGTGAGTTCACCTAGAAAGCGCATTTCTTCACGACAACAGTGTGAAGAATCAGGGCACCGTCTTCACCTCATCAATCGTCACCGTCTACCACTCCAGACTTCAGTGATAATTTTCTGTTTAGAGACATTTTCCTTACATTTAAAGACATTTGCGTGTGTGAGACATTTACAGTGAATTTCTTGTGTACTCTATGCCTTGTGTTTTCAGTGTAGACTCAGTGTTTCTTTGACTCATTATTTTTGCAATATTTTTCAGTGTTATCGCTCATCTTTCGTGTTTCACTTTTATATTTTTATCTGTGCTTTTTTATGCTACTCCCTGCGTTTAGTAAGTATTATTTTGTAGTGTTCAGGTGTATTCCTAATTTCTGTGCAGTATTTTGTTCTTTACCCCAGTCATTCCCTGCGTGTGAAGTAATTCATTATTTTTTTATCTTGTCTTCTTTCAGCATTGTATTCTCAAGTATTTGTCACTATTCATGCAGTGATATTCACCCCAGTATACTAAATTATCCATTTATTTCTGTGTACCTTTTTTTTCGTATGTCCAGCAGTGTTTCATTCCCTTGATCTTTTCGCAGACTTGTGTACCATTATTTTTCACAGCAATTTTTGTCGTATCAGTCACAGCAAGATTTTCTGGTAAGAATATACAAAAAAAAAGAATAAGTGAATATGTTGTGTGTGCCCCGCCACTTGTAAGTGTTGTGTGCCCCGCCACTTGTAAGTGTTGCATGCCCCGCCACTTACAAGTGTTACACGTCCAGTTTTGTTTCTTGTTTTATTTTTATTCATATTTTTCATATTTCTTTGAACAAATTGACTCTTAGTGTAATTTTAATTCTTTTTTTAACGTAAAGTGTTTTCTTTACTCTGAGTAAATTGTTTTGCTTAAATTACAATTAAGAGTTAAAGTGTTCAATCAGTCTTTCTTCATATTTTTATTTTTATTATTCAACCTGCATTTTCCCAGTGTAACTTTTATTGCTGCATTGATTATTTCTACGCCTTATTTTGTTGCACTTGTTCTGCAGTGAATTATTTTGTTGCACTTGTTCTGCAGTGAATTATTTTCTTTTAATGATATTTTTATGCATTATTATTCTCAGTTCATTATTGTTTGAGTCTCCTGTTTTTCATTTTATTATTTTTCGTCATGTTGTCTTTGCATTATATTTTAATTTTGTTTATGCATTCTTAGAAAATATTTAAATTTCACAGTTATCTTTCTTTGCATACAATTTAGTGATTTTATTTTATACTTTTTACATTGATTTACGGTTTTATTAGTTAATTTCTTTATTAGCAAGAGTACAGACAGCTCATTTTGCATTTAATTCAGCCTCCAGTAATATTTTTACTTGTAAATTTCAATGTATTTTTTTATCTTGGCCAGCAGTCCCTTACATTGAGTTGTTCTTCCTCTTGCAGTGTATCTTAGACATTTTTTTATTACTTCTGCAGAATTAGTTGCATCTCTTTTATTTCAATTTTAGCATTTTGTATCTTTTTATTATTCATTATTTTTTGCCTTATTTGTTCTTGTGCAACTTTTTTGCCATTATGCCTCACATACCGTCAAGTGATACTTTAGTGAAAGGCGACACTCAGACCTCTCAGGCTACTGCTGCTCCTGTCATCAGTCCTCATAGTTTCTTATCGACTGACAGACTGTCCCAGTCACTTTCGAATGCTCACTTAGTGTACCATGCAGGTCCAAGTAAACATGAATCAGTCCACAGTCCTAATATTCCCTTACTGATTGAAAGACAATACCTAGCTCTTAGACAATGTGTTTGTTCTCACAGCTTGTATTTGAAACTTGTTAAAGTGCTGCGGAATGTGAAGTTCAGATTAAGTTCCTCTGTGAATTACTTATTAACGTAGCCGAGCGATCAGGCACTAGTAATACTGTCACTCCTGTCTGGAATCCAGCCACAATATCGTGCACGCAGGATAGTGTACAGTTACCTTGGGTTTCAGAGGAACCTCAGACAACCCTGGGTGCTGAGACTACTATCCCTGCGATAGCGACTTGTTCAAGTAGTCGTTCCTTCCAGGGGACGCTTTGTGAAGAACGTTACTTGTAATGAGTTATGCCATCTCTTGCTGATGTCACAAGCCGTTGCAGAAAGACGTTTCTGTGGCTAGTGTACTCACTCGAGTGTTGTTGTTGTTCCGTGTTCCAGATGGTGATACTGTCCTCGTTGACAGTAATCCGTGTAATGTAAAAAGTTGTTTCTCGAGTAACCTTCACATGTTGTTAACGTTTGTAAGTGTAGTCTCCTTATAGTTGATACCTTGTATCACTGTGTGCGACTCAGAATGAATACCAGTATTGTCGACCGTGTTCATTTCTTTTCCCCTGTGCTTGCAGTGAGAGATAGATCCCTTGCTCATTGCGTAGCGCTATTTTTCAACCGGGGAGAGTCATCCACTCCACCGAGTTTGCTCATTCCTCCAATAAGAACTAACAGATCCCATGTGGTCTGGTGTGATTCGATTCCTGCTAAAGGAAGATCTTATTCTGACTGTGAAGCCACCAACACCCGTCAGTGACTTTGTCATGAACCAAGAATTACTGTATCGAACAGCCGAGTTGGGTACTCCTAGCAGAAGGGTATACCAGTTAGTAATTCCACAGTCACTAGTGAATGTAGCCTCACAGCTAGTTCACGATGTACCAGGTGTTGCGCACCCTGGTATGGATCGTTCAGTAAAACAAGCCAGATTGAAATACTTAACAGTCTAGATTTGAGTGCACCGAATCTGCCTTTCGGTTAAACACTTCTTTCTTTGTATATATTTCTTCCTCAGAATCCGTAGATCACATGAATACAGATCGATCAATCAAATTTTTTTTTATCACTTCTATTGTGTAATCCCAATGTTGAGTCTCATTCAATGAGTTGTGCTATATTATACCTTATAATGCATTACAGTTTCATTACAGTTTCATTACAGTAAGTTTCATTATAGTCAGTTACATAAGCTTCCATTCCAATATTCTCCTTATGTTATAATGTTCAATTGTTGTGCACTTTGACATTGCATAGAATCAGCCCAAGCCGTACACCTGCCATCTCTAGTTTGTATTAGCTGTATGTCGGGATGACATACGTTAGCGTCGCCGAGCTCTCAGTAGTACCAGTAGATGACTCACTACCAACCGTCTGTGTGAATCACTGACTGTTATTCATGTTGCTGCTGAACATAGCATGTTTTTGAATGCCGTTCACCCGCTAGGCACTGGTGGGTCAGTCTGAGATAGAGAGCAGAGAGAAGCAGGTCGGCTGATGGTGCTTCCCATACTTTCCATTTAATTATACGTACTAACCAGCCTACATGAGTGTTTTTACCCCATCCACGTTATCGAACCCACAAGACACCTGTGATTAACCACGGCAACAGTGATCACTGACTTTCTCATCCTAGACTTAGTCGTCTCAGTGCCACTGTGGTGGACCACGGTGACCATTGGCTTATTCGTGCTGACTCAGTAGTCTGAGAGTAATTGTGAATCCTGGCAGTAGCAACTATTGACTTACCCGTGCTAGATTCAGTATCTTGAATGGTACTATGATGGATCAAAGCACCATCGACCACTGGTCTACCTGTGCTTAGATCAGTGGTCAGAGTAACTAGCCAGCTTGGACCTGTGTCATGGTCAAGGACAGCAATACTGTCTGCATTAAGCCTTTATTGAGCGAGTACTAAAATTCTAGTACCTAAATATTTAGGTACTAGAATTTTTTAAGCACGCTGGTGGTACGCTCAGTGCTTCCCGGTGCTCACTGACAATTCCTGATCAATGGGAAAACTTCTAGGAGGGCATTAGTTACGATGTCGACGCTCACCGGCTGGGCTTGCCAGATGTAAACATTATGAGCTCAGTAATCGCCAAGGATGATTATATTGCACAAAATTGCCAATTTCTCCAAATTTTCACTAATCTACAATATTGCTAAGTTTTTGAACTTATTACTGCACAACTGAATGCTTGACCAGTGAGCTAGTATGCAGATAAAGTATGTGAAGCATATAAAGGTAACAATGTCGGATGAGTGAACTTACGTGACACTAAAAGGTGCAAGTATCTTGACACCTGCCTGAGTATGACACTGCATATGACACAAAAAATTCAAGTATTTTACCACTTGCATATCATGCTTACCACATATTTCTGTTACATTAAATATTATAACTCACAGATGCGCACTTTTGATCATTAGTCATGTGTAGGTGGTGTGTTCCCTTGATCATTAGTCATGTGTAGGTGGTGTGTTCCCTTGATCATTAGTCATGTGTAGGTGGTGTGTTCCCTTGATCATTAGTCATGTGTAGGTGGTGTGTTCCCTTGATCATTAGTCATGTGTAGGTGGTGTGTTCCCTTGATCATTAGTCATGTGTAGGTGGTGTGTTCCCTTGATCATTAGTCATGTGTAGGTGGTGTGTTCCCATATTTTTTCTGATTACTAGGACAACATTCAGTGTTTTTTATATTCATCGAGAGCTTAGATGAGAAAGGATTTTGCCTACGATGATTCATAAGCTGACAGTAGAAGTAAACCTGAGTCAGCTGTTGAGTGTCCTCGGGAAAGCTTGTCTAAACAGTCAAGTGGGTGAGGTAATGGTCGCGTACTTGGGGACAACAGCTACGATGATCTGTCAGTATATCAAGGCCAAGTCTGATATAACGAGTTTCAAACAGTTTTGCAGTGCCAGTGATGGTTTCATGCATGACATAGTTCTGTAATCAAGGCACATGCCAGGCCCTGTGTGGTTTCAGCATGCTGTGAAACCTGATGATCATGATAGGTAGAGTACGTCATTATCTGAGGATTATGATGGGTAGAGTGCGCCATTATCTGAGGATCATGATGGGTAGAGTTTGTCATTATCTGAGGTTCATGATGGGTACAGTGCATCATTATCTGAGAACCATGAAAGGTAGAGTGTATCATTATCTGAGGATCATAATAGGTGAGGTGCATCATTATCTGATGATCATGATGGGTAAAGTGCATCATTATCTGAGGATCATAATAGAGTGCATTGTTATCTGAGATTCTTGATAGAAAGCATCATTATCTGAGGATCTTGACAGTTCATCATTATCTGAGGATCATAACAGTAGAATGCATCATTATCTGAGGATCACGATAGATAGAATGCATCATTAATTGTTGATCATGACAGAGTGCATCATTATCTGAGGATCATGATGGGTACAGTGCATCATTATCTGAGAATCATGAAAGGTAGAGTGTATCATTATCTGAGGATCATAATAGGTAGGGTGCATCATTATCTGAGGATCATGATGGGTAAAGTGCATCATTATCTGAAGATCATGATAGGGTGCATTGTTACCTGAGGATCTTGACAGTTCATCATTATCTGAGGATCTTGACAGTTCATCATTATCTGAGGATCATAACGGGTAGAATGAATCATTATCTGAGAATCATGATAGGTAGACTGCATCATTATCTGAGGATCATGATGGGTAGAATCCATCATTATTTGTGGATCATGACAGGGTGCATCATTATCTGAGGATCATGATAGGTAGAATGAATCATTATCTGAGAATCATGATAGGTAGAATGAATCATTATCTGAGGATCATGATAAGTAGAATCCATCGTCATCTGAAGATCATGATAGAGTCATCATTATCTGAGGATGATGACACAATGCATCATTATCTGAGGATCATGACAGAATGCATCATTATCTGAGAATCATGATAGGTAGTAATCCATCATTATCTGAGGATTATGATAAAGTCATCATTATCTGAGGATCATGAGAGAGTGCATCATATCTGAGGATCATGATAGGTAGAATCCATCACTATCTGAGGATCATGACAGAATCCATTATTATCTGAGGATCATGATAAAGTCATCAGTATCTGAGGATCATGATAAAGTCATCAGTATCTGAGGATCATGATAGGTAGAATCCATCATTATCTGAGGATAATGATAGGTAGAATCCATCATTATCTGAGGATAATGATAGGTAGAGTGCGTCATTATCTGAGGATCATGATAGGTAGAAATCCATCACTATCTGAGGATCATGACAGAATCCATTATTATCTGAGGATCATGATAACGTCATCATTGTCTGAGGATCATGATAAAGTCATCAGTATCTGAGGATAATGATAGGTAGAATCCATCATTATCTGAGGATAATGATAGGTAGAGTGTGTCATTATCTGAGGATCATGATAGGTAGAATCCATCATTATCTGAGAATCATGATAGGTAGAATCCATCATTATCTGAGGATAATGATAGGTAGAGTGCATCATTATCTGAGGATCATGATAGGTAGAATCCATCACTATCTGAGGATCATGACAGAGTCCATCATTATCTGAGGATCATGATAGGTAGAATCCATCATTATCTGAGGATAATGATAGGTAGAGTGCGTCATTATCTGAGAATCATGATAGGTAGAATCCATCACTATCTGAGGATCATGATAGGTAGAATCCATCACTATCTGAGGATCATGACAGAGTCCATCGTTATCTGAGGATAATGATAGGTAGAGTGCGTCATTATCTGAGGACCATGATAGGTAGAATCCATCACTATCTGAGGATAATGATAGGTAGAATCCATTCATTTTATTATATAAGTTCTGCAGCCAAAAAAGGCAACATAATCACATAAAATCTTCCCCGTTCACTATGCAAGGTGAATCTCTGCATGAGCAAGAAAAAAAGAATTATTTCAATGGATTCCAAACCAGGCCAAATGTACTGTAACATAAAAAATGTTCCAGTAAATCATTTTGATGTAAAAAACACTTTATGTAAGCAATTTCTATATATTTTTTCATTTGTGCATTTTTCTGTTATTTTTTAAAACAATTTAAAGCACGACGATAACGAATTGATGCTATTTATTTATACTTTCTTAATAAATAATAAAGTTTAAATTTCAAATTATTAGTAATTTTTAAAAAAAAAAATATAGAAAAGTAAAAATACCTTATAAATAATCATGTTTTATGATTGAAGGATTTTCAGCTTTATACGAATTCGAGGCTTGACGATAAGGGAATTTTTGGATGATGAAAAAATTACAATTCCGTCTATTTACAATGATTTTCAATACGGAGATGACCTCCACTACCTCCTCTACCTGGTGTGCCCATAGTAAAGTGCTATGTTTCTTTCTGTGATAATGATACCTACAGTATATACTTGTAAGTAAAGATATTATAATGGTTGTGATAACTGAACAATGGAAGACCCAAAAGTTTAGAATATATCGTCAATGAGGAGTCAACTTTATTAGCATATACGCACTCTCCTTACAGTAGTATGTTCATTCACTAGATTATATTTCTCCGAAGAAGCGCTAGTTCACTGTGCACCACACATTCATCTTGTGGAACCACACATTCATCTTGGGAACCACACATTCATCTTGTGGAACCACACATTCATCTTGTGGAACCACACATTCATCTTGTGGAACCACACATTCATCTTGTGGAACCACACATTCATCTTGTGGAACCACACATTCATCTTGTGGAACCACACATTCATCTTGTGGAACCACACATTCATCTTGTGGAACCACACATTCATCTTGTGGAACCACACATTCATCTTGTGGAACCACACATTCATCTTGTGGAACCACACATTCATCTTGTGGAACCACACATTCATCTTGTGGAACCACACATTCATCTTGTGGAACCACACATTCATCTTGTGGAACCACACATTCATCTTGTGGAAGGTAGCGCAAGAGTATATAGATACACAATTTAGTTACCATTTGTCAAAGGCGCTTGTCGTTAGACACATTGACTGTTGTGTATGTATATGTGACTGTGTTCAGGTGTGTGTGTGTGGTGTGTGTGTGTGTGTGTGTACGTACGTACTCAGCTATCTGTGATTGCAGGGGTCGAGCCACAGCTCCTGGATCCTCTTCTTCGATTGTTGCTACTATGGCCACTCTCGACTGAGTATTCAGCTTCCAGTTGTGACCCCTTGTTGCTGTATTACATCTTTGAAACATTCTGTCCTTATCCACCATGTCAATTCCTCTCAGTACTTTGTATGTCCTCCCTATCCCTCATGTCCTCCAGTGTCGCCAGGTTGATTTCCTTTAACCTCTGATATGCTTCACCAAGTGTGGGCTCCATACTGATGCTGCATCCTCCTTTTAGGGTGTCACGTAGCTCGATCACCAGCACACTCAGCTCACACACTGAGGCCCGGGGATCAATCTTCCGGTACGGCTGGAAAACAATTGGACGTGTTTCCATTACACACCTGCTGTCCTTGCTCACCCATCAGTAAAATGGGTACCTGGGTGTTAGTCCACTGTCGTGGGTCGCATCCTGGGACAAAATTGTCCTAATTTGCCCGAAATGTTTTATACGACAAGATGCTTTCTATATAGTAGTATGTCACTGATGTTAGCTAGGCCTGTATACCTTGTGCATATACTTGTAGAAGTAAAGATATTATTATTATTATTATTATTATTATTATTATTATTGTCGTTGTCGTTGTCGTTGTCGTTGTCGTTGTCGTTGTCGTTGTTGTTGTTGTGTTGTTGTTTGTTGTTGTTGTTGTTGTTGTTGTGTTGTGTTGTTGTTGTTGTTGTTGTTGTTGTTGTTGTTGTTGTTGTTGTTGTTGTTGTTGTTGTTGTTGTTGTTGTTGTTGTTGTTGTTGTTGTTGTTGTTGTTGTTGTTGTTGTTGTTGTTGTTGTTGTTGTTGTTGTTGTTGTGCTGCTGCTGTTGCTGTTGTTGCTGCTGCTGCTGCTGCTGTTGTATGTGCCTGACGTACACGGTGTACAGAGTTTATAATGATTCCTTACTCAGGTGTCAAAACGCCACTTTTTGGTTTGCCGGGAGCCCATATACTGCAGCAGTTATTTGGTTGACGTGCGCCTCGGGAGATGTGCTCGGTATTATGCTGACCCATGATCCTTTTCCTTGAGTGAGGTTTGCAGTATTTTTGCCTCTTAGTTCAAGACAGCTCCTGGCCCAGCTTTTGCTGGCGGCTAATGGTTTCACTCTCGCCTGCCTGTGTGAGCCCTATTATATCTATTCTTAAAGCTATGTATATATTCTGCCTCTACCAATTCACTGCTTAGGTAGTTACACTTCCTGACCAATCTAAGGATACAAAAGCATTCTTAACATCCCTGGAATTGCTCTGTGTTTTCAACTTCCTGTTGTGGCCTCATGTACCTTAGACCTGCCTCTCATACAGACTCTTCCTGTCCACCCTGTCGATTCCACTGAGTATTTTGTACTTCGTAATCATAGCACCTCTTGCGTAGTCAAGTTTAGCTTCTCTAATCTCTCCTCCTAGTTCATACCCCTCAGCTCTGGGTTTAGTTTCCTTAGTAAGCCTTTGCACTTTTCCATCTTCAAATATTTTACAAGATGTGGGTTCCATACTGACTGCATACTCCGAATCGAGGCTTACATATGCGGTGAATATGGTCGTCACTGCCTCATTGTGAATGTTCTTGCTGCAACTTTCATTAGGTGTATTTGCTGCAGCTTTCATTCGGCGATGTGTTGCTCGGGCGAAATGCTTGCAACTATGCTCACCCCGAGATTCTTCTCTAAGGAGAGTTTCATCTTATGTCCCCCGGGCCTGTACACTACCTCCCGACATCTTTGGCCTCCGATTTTCATTATTTTGTATCTTCTGCGGTTAAATTATAATATTCAGAGCAATCCTGTAGTTTGTCCAAATCCATTTAAAGTCTTTCAAGGTCAATTCCTGCTTGTATTCTTATCATTAGTTTCAAATCGTCTGCCAACAGGGAGACCTCTGACTCGATTTCCTCAGTAACATCGTTTACATGCACAACAAACAGTACTGGTGAGAGTACTGACCAGTGTAGAACCCCACTCCTCACGCTAGCCCATTCCTACACTTTTCCCCTGACACTGTGTGTGTGTGTGTGTATGTGTGTGTGTGTGTATGTGTGTGTATGTGTGTGTGTGTGTGTGTGTGTGTGTGTGTGTGTGTGTGTGTGTGTGTGTGTGTGTGTGTTGCGTGTGTGTGTGCGTGTGTGTGTATGTGTGTGTGTATGTGTGTGTGTGTAGTGTGTGTGTGTGTGTGAGTTTGCAGTACATACTTAATTGTGCTCAATTGTACTTAATTGTGGTTGCAGGAGCCGAATCTCAGTTCATTACCCCCCACCTCAATGCTTGAGCTATCATGCTTGCTCTTAAAACCACGTATGAATTTTTCTGTCTAGCTCGTTTCATTTTCTGACAACTCTAAGGTTGTAAAAGTATTTCCAGACATCACTGTGCCTCATCTGTTGTTTAACTTAGAACGATGACCTTGTGTACCTGAGACCCGTCTGTCCACCTTATCAGTTCCTTTAAGTATTTTGTACGTCGTAATTGTCTCACCTCTGATCTTTCTGTCGTCAAGTGTTGTAAGGTTGAGCTTCTCCTGCCTCACACCCCTCAGCTCTGGACTAGTTTTTCTAGCTTCTCTACACTCTTAACTAGATGTGGGTTCCATACTATCGCTATACTCACCTATGTGTGGTTGCAGAGGTCGAATCACAGCTACTGGCCCCAGTGTGTGTGACTGTTATATACTCACCTATATGTAGTTGCAGGGGTCGATTCTCGTCTCCAGGCCCCGACTCTTCGCTGCCTTAGGCGATTTCCAAGCACCAGACGAGCACCAGGCAGGCACCAGACGAGCCAGGCCTTTGGCCAGGCTCGTCTGGTGCTTACCTGATCAACCAGGCTTTTGCTGCTGCTGGTCCGCTGACCCATATATCCATTACAGCTTTTTGATTTGGCATCTGGTGAAGATACTTGTCCAGAGTCGTCCTCAAAACTTATACACTTGTGTAAAGAATTAGACACGTGTGCAACATCTGGGTATTTTTATTTCGCCAACCAGTGGCTTTTTCAATACAATACAAGGCCATAATGTGAAGAATGTATAACTGTATACACTTCTTCCAACAGTGTTTCTGATATCTTCTAGTAAGTTGTTTAATAGTCTGGGGCCACGGATATTGATGCAATGTTCCCTTATTGTGCCCACTGCACTCCCTGCTTTTCACTGGGATTATTTTGCATTTCCTCCCATATCTCTCACTCGAGTATGTCGTTATGGCAGTGCTCAGATTAGGGACAAGACACTCAGGTACTTTAAAGCTCTGTATGGATTTTGCCTCTACTTCTCCTCTCTCCAGGTCGTTCTACTTCCTAACCACTTTGAAGAAATGCTTCCTAACGGCCCTGTGCTTAATCTGAGATTTCACCTTCCAGCTGTGCCGACGTGCTCCTGTTTCCCACCTCTCAGACAATCTGCTCGAATTACATAATTTAAATTTTTAACAAAGTTTGTCGGTAAGCCAGCTAAAAGCCTCGGTCAGATGACCAAAAGCTCCAGTGGAGAATCATCTTATGATTAACACCTGCGCCATGAAACACTTCCATTTCTTGACGAATCTTACCTAACCTAACCTGTCCTTAGACACCCTGTCAATTCCTCTCAGTATTTAGCACTTACATTATCACATCGCCCCTAGTCTTCCTATATCCTCCAGTGTCATCAGGCTGAGTTCCCTTAACCTCTCCTCATAGGACACAACCCTTAGCTCCGCGATTAGTCTCACTGCAAACCTATGCACTTTATCCAATTTCTTGACATACTTGACCAGGTGTGGGTTCCATAATGGCTCTGCAGTCTCAAATTTGGGCCTGACATACACAATATACAGCGCCGTGAATGATCACTTACTTGATGTCTAAAAGCTAGTATTAGATTTAACAGACACCCATTTGCTGCAACAGTTATTTAGTTAATGTGCGTTTTAGGTGATATACTAGGTGAAATACTCACGATAAGGTCTTTGTATACTTGCATAGAGATAAAAATTTGAATTTGAGTAAAGTTTACAGCCTTTGCCCCTTTCTCCCCCTTCCTTTGCTTGTACTCCGCGTGGGGTCTTCTTTACTCTTTTCCAAACCTCATAACTTCGAATTTACTGGGATTAAACTCCAGAAACCACTTGTCAGACTAAACCTTTAGCGTGTTCAGATCCATTTGTAGATTTCCCGGACCCACATTTGCTTGTATTCTCCTCATTAGTTTCACGTCCTCCGCCAAAAGGAATACCTCGGAGTCTATCCCTTTCATCATGTCATTCACGTATTCAAGAAATAATGCTGGTCCTAGTACTGATCTTGTGGAACCCCACTCCGACACCTCTTCACGGACCATCACTCGTTGTTTCTTTCCTGTTTGGTATGTCTTGATCCATTATGATGCTTTACCTGGTATCCCTGCCTTTTCCTCGAAAGCCTTCTTACACTGCAAGAAGATGCAATCTACCCATCCCTCTCTCTCTCCTGCTTTACTTTTGTTTACCTTGTCAAAAATCTCTAGTAGGTTTGTCAGACAGGATTTACTATCTCTAAAGGCCTGGAGAAGATTGTTGCAAGTGGCACAAACAGTACTTCTGTCCACTGTCTCTGGGCCCACGAGGAAGTATTATCTGGCCCCACTCTTTTCGAGGAATCTAGCTTATACAATAGCTTTCCCAGCTTTATTGTGCCCAACACTCGCTAGTGCACTCTAATGCTTTGGTTTCCTGGTAGCTTTCCTGTCTCCTCTTAGAATACATCCCTAAATTTCTTACTGACCTCCTCACAGACTTCTTGGTCATTCCTTGGTCATGACGGATTTCCTGGTTCTTTACTGTTGACTTTCTCCAGATGTGGCTCTAAGACACATTTGGGGCAGATATGGTTATTGATGTTGTCATTCTCGTGTAGTTGTTGATCATCTCTTCTTACCCATCCATAATCGTTTCTGGCTCTTCGGTTCAGATCCTTGTTTTCCTGTAATCTTTGCCTTCTATATTTTTTCCATGCTCTAGCCCAGTGGTTCCCAACCTTTTCACCACCAAGGACCCCTTTTAAATTAATTTTACCACAGACCCAAGGTTTTTGAAAGGTCTGTCCACTCACCAAGCCTATTTTACTAACAACAGACTTGTTTTCCCAGTTTCATCTCTCAATTGAAAGACATGCGTAACTGAGTATGCAATTAATTAAATGGCTGTATTTAAAAAAAACTGACTTGTTTAATGAGATAGTTGATGCTGCTTTGTTGACAAAATATTCCGTAGATCAGGGTCCACATTTATCCAGTTTCCATATTTTGATTTTTATATAAAACTGCTGGGAGAAAGTCTGCTCCCATATATATGTAGTGGAGAATGGTATTAAGTATCTCAGTGCTTTGGATGCCTGTTCTGGGTACTCATTTTTCACACGCAGCCAAGTCTGATAAGTTGTACTGAATGAAACTTAACCATTGTTCAAGGGAGGTTTGGTATGTTCAGTTCGGCAACCCATAAAATAAGACCAGTGTAGTCAGGCCAATTTCCCTTAACATTTCTTCGTTGGACAATTCCCTTAGCTCTGGGACTAGTCTTGTTGCATACCTTTGCACTTTCTCTAAATTCTTGACGTGCTTGACCAGGTGTGGATTCCAAATTAGTGCTGCATACTCCAGTACGGGCCTGACGTATATGGTGTACAGAGTCTTGAACGATTCCTTACTGAGGTATCGGAACATTATCCTTAGGTTTGCCAGACGCCCATACGCTGCAGCAGTTATTTGACTGATGTGCGCCTCAGGAGATGTGCTCGGTATTATACTCACCCCAAGATCTTTTTACTTGAGTGAGATTTGCTGTCTTTGGCCACCTAGACTGTTCTGTGTCTGTGGTCTCCTTTGCCCTTTCCCGATTTTCATGACTTTGCATTTGGCAGGGTTAAATTCATGGAGCCAGTTGCTGGACCAGGCTTGTAGCTTGTCCAGGTCTCTTTGTAGTCCTGCCTGATCCTCGACTGATTTGATTCTCCTCATTACCTTCACATCATCTGAAAACAAGGACACTTCTGAGTCTATCTCTTCCGTTAAGTCATTCACATATACTAAAAACAGAACAGGTCCTAGGACTGACCCCTGTGGAAACCCGCTTGTCACAGGAGCCCACTCTGACACCTCGTCACTTACCATGACTCGTTGTTGCCTCCCTGTCAGGTATTCTCTGATCCATTGTAGTGCCTTTCCTGTTACGTGTGCCTGGTCCTCTAGCTTTTGCATTAACCTCTTGTGAGGAACTGTGTCGAAGGCCTTCTTGCAGTCCAAGAAATGCAGTCTATCCACCTCTCTCTCTCTTGTCTTACTTCTGTCACCTTGTCATAAAATTCAGTAGGTTTGTGATACAAGATTTTCCTTCACTGAAACCATTCTGGTTGTCGATTATACACTTGTGTCTTTCCAGGTGCTCCACCACTATCTTCCTGATGATCTTCTCCATGACTTTTCATACTATACACGTTAGTGACACAGTTCTGTAGTTTAATGCCTCGTGTCTATCTCCTTTTTTAAAAATTGGGACTACACTTGCCATCTTCCATACCTCAGGGAGTTGCCCAGTTTCGATGGATGTGTTGAAGATCTTAGTTAGTGGCACACACAACATCTCTGCTCTCTCTCTAAGGACCCACGGAGAGATGTTGTCTGGCCCCACCACCTTTGAGGTATCAAGTTCACATACCAGCTTCTTCACCTCCTCCTCGGTTATGTGTATCTCATCCAGCACTTGTTGGTGTACCTCCCTGTTCTGATTTCCTGGAGTCCTACCTGTTTCCACTGTAAATACTTCTTTATATCTCATGTTGAGCTCCTCACATACCTCTTGCTCGTTTCTTGTGAAATCCCCATCATCCTTCCTTAGCCTGATTACCTGGTCCTTGACTGTTGTTTTTCTCCTGATGTGGCTATACAACAGCTTCGGGTCAGACTTGACTCTTGATGCTATGTCATTTTCGTATTGTCGCTGAGCCTCCCTTCTTATCTGTGTATATTCGTTTCTGGCTCTTCAGTTGATCTCTTTATTTTCCTGGGTCCTTTGTACCTTT
>NC_069425.1:3738443-3749913 GCF_026875155.1 Cherax quadricarinatus | reverse complement strand
GGTAATGCCCTTTGATGGTCGTGGTTGTGGGGGTAGATACTGGAATGAGGTATTGGAAAAGATGTTGGAAACGTGTTTGGCAATGGAGTTGGTGGGGAGGACTATGTATGTCTTCTCGGCAGTGTTTTCTCTGGGTGTGTTGAAGATGTTTAATGCCCGTCGTCTGCAGTCTCTGATGAAGTGACGAGGATAGTGGAGTTTAGAAAATACTTGTTCAATTATCGTGCATTCTTCTTCAAGAAACTCATTGCTGCAGATTCTGAGTGCACGCAGGAAGAAGCCTATAATTACACCACGTTTAATTTTGGTGTCGTGGTGAGATAGAGGTGGAGAAGATCGTTTTGGTTGGTGGGTTTTCGATAGACTTTAAAACGAAGTTCGTGGTCAGCCTTGCAGAGCAGAACATCAAGGAAAGGAAGAGTGTTGTCGACTTCTTCTTCAAGTGTGAACTGGATTGAGGGCTCGACCTGGTTGAGCTTGTCTTGGAGAGCTTGAACGTTGAAGCGTTTAGGAGTTATGAGGAGAATGTCGTCAACATAACGGAGCCAGGTGACAGACGAAGGAATAATGGTGGAGAAACGTTCGGCTTCTAGATGTTCCATGTATGGGTTCGCCAGGACCGCACTGAGTGGCGAACCCATGGGTAGTCCAAAAGTCTGCTGAAAGAGGTGATTTTCGAATCATTATACTGCATATGTGTTTATATTTCCATTGTGTCGGTATTTTATACCATTTATTTCCATCAGCTATGTATTCGAAAGTCAAGACCACGTGGTCACTAGCGCCTAAGCGCTTTTCGTGAGTAATATTTTCTATGTCTGAACTTCTCAAGGTGAATATGAGGTCTAGCCTTGCTGGTTCATCGTCTCCTCTCTCTCTCAGGTTGTGTTATTAACATGTTGGTACATGAAGTTTGGAAGTACCGTCTCCAGCATCTTGGTTCACCATGACTTTGCTCCCCCAAGCGGCTCCAGATTCTCTTAGCTTTCTATTGGTTGAAATCCTCCATGATGAATAACTTTGTCCTGCTGACGTGGATCCTTCTGGCAATGTCAGCTAGTGTGTCCACCATCACTCTGCTGCCTTCGTAATGTTCATAGATATTCCTCTGTTGGTGGTGATGGTGAGTGTGGTGGTGTTGGTGACTGTGTTGGTGTTGGTGAGTGTGTTGTGTTGGTGAGTGTGTTGGAGTTAGTGAGCGTGTTGTGTTGGTGAATGTGGTGGTGTTGGTGAGTGTGTTGGAGTTAGTGAGTGTGTTGTGTTGGTGACTGTGTTGATGTTGGTGAGTGTGTTGGGTGTCGTTGAGTGTGTTGGTGCTTGTGAGTGTGTTGGTGTGTGTGTGGTGGTGCTGGTGAGTGTGTTGGTGTTGATGAGTGTGTTGGTGTGCATGTTGGTGTGCATGTTGGTGTTGGTGAGTGTGTTGGTGTTGATGAGTATGTTGGTGAGTGAATTGGTGTTGGTGTGTGTCTTGGTGTTGGTGAGTGTGTTGTTGATGGTGTGTGTGCCGGTGTTGGTGAGTGTGTTGGTGTTGGTGAATGTGTTGTAGTTGGAGTGTGTGTCGGTGTTGGTGAGTGTGTTAGTGATGATGAGAGTGCTCATCTATTTGTGGTTGCAGGGGTCGTTTCATAACTCTTGGCCCCGCCTCATCGCTGGCAGCTACTAGGTCCATATTCTTCCTGCTCCATTAGCTTTATAATACCTCTTAAAACTACGTATTGATCCTGTATTTACTACTTTACTCTCCGGACTGTTCCATTTCCTGACAACTCTGGCTGAAAAAGTACTTCCATACATCCCTGTGACTTATCTGAGTCTTCCACTTCCTGTTGTGACACCTTGTTGGTGTGTCTCAACTCTGAAGCATCCTGTCCCTATCCACCCTGTCAATTCCTCTCATGTCCCCTCTGTCCCTCATGTCCTCCAGTGTCGTTAGGTTGATTTCCCTTAACCTCTCCTCGTCAGACATATCCCTTACCTCCGGGACCAGTCTTGTTACAAACCTTTGCATTTTCTCTAATTTTTTGAGTACTTGACAAGGTGAGTATTCCATACTGGTGCTGCATACTCCAATATGTGCTTGATATAGATGGTATACAGTCTTATATGATTCCTTACTCAGGTGTGCACCTTAAGAGATGTGCTCGGTATTATATTCACCCCAAGATCTATTTCCTCTAGTGAGGTTTGCATTCCTTGGACCACCTCTAGCCAGTACTCTGTCTTCACCTCCAGCTTTCATGACTTTGCATTTGGTGAAGTTAAGCTCCAGGAGCCAGTTGTTGGACCAGGTTTGCAGTCTGTCCAGATCCCTCTGTTGTCTCAACTGATCCTCATCTGCTTGAATTCGTCTCATAAGCTTCATAATGTGTGTAAACAGGGACACCTTGTCATTCATGTCATTCACATACACCAAAAACAGCAGCGGCCCTAGGACTGACCTTCGTGGTACATCGCTCGTCACAGGTGCCCACTCTGACACCTCGTCACGTACCATCACTCGATGTTTCCTTCCTGTCAGGTATTCTTTGATACACTGCAATGCTTTTCCTGTTATTCCCGCCTGCTACTTCAGCTTTTGCACTAATCTCTTGTGCCTAACAATGTCGAAGACCTTCTTGCAGTTCAAGAAAATGCAGTTTTCCCTCCCCTCTCCCTCTTCTCTTACTTCTGTCAGCTTGTCATAAACTTGTGACACAGGATTTCCCTTCCCTGAAACCGTTCGGGTTATCGTTTATGAGCTCATTCCATTCTAGGTGCTCCACAGCTCTTCTGATAAGCTTCTCCATGACTTTGCATACTATGCTTGTCAGTTACTCTGGTCTGTAGTTTAATGCCACCTGCCTGTCTCCTTTCTTAAAGATTGAGACTACATTTGCCGTTTTCCACGTCTCAGATATTTGCCCTGCTTCGATAGATGTGTTAAGATAGTTGTTAGTGGAATACACAGTGCCTTTGCTCGCTCCCTCAAGACCCATGGAGAGATGTCCAGTCCCACCGCCTTCGAGGTATCTAGCTCACTCAGTAGCCTCTTCCCCTCCTCCTCTGTTGTATGTAATGTGTCCAGCAATTGTTGGTGTACCCTTCCATCCTTTCTGTCTCCACTGAAAACACTTCCATGAATCTCTTATTGAGCTCCTCACAGACTTCTCTGTCATTTCTTTTGATCTCTTCTCCTTCTTTCCTCAGTCTGATTACCTGATCCTTAACTGTTGTTTTCCTCCTGATGTGGCTATACAACAGCTTTGGGTCAGGTTTGGCTTTCGATGCTACAGCATTCTCGTATTGCTGCTGGACCTCCTGCATTATCCATGCATATTCATTTCTGGCTCTTCGGTTAATCTTATTTTCCTTGATCCTTTGTCATCTATACTTTTTATATTCTTTAGCTCAGTTTTGTCCTCTACACTTTTGAGTAAACCAATGGGTCGTTTTTGTCTTTCTGTTGTTTCTATTGTCCTTGGGTACCAATCTCTTCTCTGCCATCTTGGATTTTGCGGTCATGTATACTATCATTCATTTACTGTTATTCCCAGGCGTTCTCTTTCCCATTGTACCTCATGCTAGATGTTCCTCATGCCTGTGTATTTTCCTCTTTTGTAGTTTGGCTTCTCCCATTCTTCTCTTGCTGTATCACTCTCCCCTTTTAACTCAGCAATATATTCGAAGTTCAGGACGACGTGATCACTAGCTCTGAGGGGCCTTTCATGTGTGATGTCCTCCGGGTCAGAACTTCACAAGGTAAATATGAGGTCCGGCCTCGATGGATCATCCTCTCCTCTCTTTCTCTCTCTAGTAATGTCCCTGACGTGTTGATGCTGAGGTTTTCCACTACCAACTCCATCATCTTAGCTCTGGTCCCCCTTGTGGTGCCAGGTTTTTCCAGTCAGTCTCATTGTGATTGAAATCACCCACAACTAGTATTTTTTATCCTACCCGTATGGGTGCTTCTGCCCACCTCAGCTAGTGGGTCAACCATTGTTCTGTTGTACTAATCATATTCTTCTCTTGGCCTCCTGCTATTCTGTGGTGGGTCATATATCACTGCACTCACCACCTTGGGACCCCAGTCTGAAATGTTCTTAGTATGTAGTCCCTCACTTCCATTCTATCCATTACTTCCATTTCCTCAAATCTCCACTGGTTTTGGATGAACAGTGCAATTCCTCCTTCCCCTCTGCTCCCTCTATCTTTTCTCAGGATCAGATATCTGGATGGAAACATCGCATTCATTATCATCCCCATGAGCTTCGTTTCTGTGAGTGATATGATGTCTGGGGATGTCTCCATAATTTATTCAAGTCACTTCTCACATTTATTATTCTCTGAGTTGGTGTACCAAACCTTCAGCTTCATTTCTAATAATGTTGTCTGGGGGGGTTGTTGGGATTGTGGGAGTGAGAGACCTGGCAGGATACTCTGGGGCTTCTGTGATGGTGGAGTCAGTGGTGTGGGAAGGGGTTATGGAGTGTGGGTTGTTTTGGGCTTGCTCTTTTTTATTGCAGTTGAGGGTCTTCTGTAGGTAGTTCTGAGGGATGGTGAGTATGCTCTGCCCATCTGCAACTTAGACTCTCTTTCCTGTTCCTAGCATTTCTGTATCCTCTCAGTTTCTATTTTTCTGTTCATGTTCTGTTGTGGTCGAGGTACACTCGCTGGTAGTTTAATGAGCCCCTTCTTCTGCAGAATCCTGTTTCACACCATTTTTGACTGGAAAATCAATTTGACTGAATGATTTCTTCATCTTGAGAACCCTCTTATTCTCTAAAAATTTGTCAGCTGGTTCATGTCTTCCTCTCCTAACCCTATGTGTGTTCAGTGTTGATTGAGTATGTGTTAGTGGATGGTGAGTGTGTTGGAGTTGGTGTGTATGTTGTATCTGGTGAGTGGTGTGGCTGTTGGTATCTTTCTGTGTTGGTAAATGTGTGTTGTATCTCCTAACTGGACTCACCTCCGACTGTAGTTGATTGTCCTGGCCTAGGCACACACTCCTTGCAGCTATGAGGTTAATACTACGCCCTCTTAAATCTATGTATGGATCGTGCTTCCACCTACGTCACTCTCCAGAGTGTGTCACTTCCTGACAACTCTGTGCTCAGAGTCACTTCCTAATCCATTCCTGAGATTCTTCTGTGTTTTAACTTCAACTGGTGACCACTTGATACTGTGTAACATTCTAAAATTATCTCTGTCCCTGTCTTTCCTTGTCATTCCTCCTCAATATTATATATGTTTTCATCATGTCGGCCCTCTATCCCTCTGTCCTTCAGTGTTGTCAGCCGTGGTTCCCTTACCCTTCCCGTAAAGACAAACCCCCTCATCTCTGTGGACTAGTCTTGCTGCACTTTTCTAATTTCTTGATGTGCATGACCAAGTGTCGGGTTCCAACTTGTCGCTGCAACTCCAATATGCGGCCTGCACGTACTCGGTGATAAAGAGTCTTGAACGATTCCTTACTAACCAGTGTGATAACTCAATTCTTAACTATGCCAGGCGCCCCATTAATCACCCCTAAGTCCCTTTTCTTGAGTGTGTAACTTGCTGTCTTTGGCCCCTAGGACTGGATTTGGTGTCTGCGCATGTGTGTGCATATGGATTCCTAGTTGTTACTCACTAGTTGAAGGTTGCAGAATGTCGAGTCAAAGAACTGCCGCCCCCGCCTCTTCGCTGGTAGTCAATAGGTCACTCTTCCCTGAACCGTGAGCTTTACATACTCATGCTTAAAGCTATGTATGGATCTGCCTCCACTACATTTCCGATTCCCAACCATATTCCTTGCTGACTACTTGTGGCCTGATAGAGATAAATACTTCCTAAAATCCCCTGTGATTCATTCTGTGTCTTCAACTTCCAACTGCTGTCCCTGTATGCTGTTGTACCATCCTCTGGAAACATCCTGTCTTTGTGTGTATGTATGGTAGTGTTATGTGTGTGGGCTTGAGTAGTAATCACTAAGGGTTTTTGTTGCAGGGATCCGAGTACAGCTCCTGGTTCTATTTTGCTGGTCGCATACTAGGACCAATCTCTACTACCTTCTCCATAAGATTAATCCAACTTTCATCATCATAAAATCAATCTGATTGTGTCCCTTACATGGTTGGTACACGAAGCTTTCTAGCTCCATCTAAGCATCTTGTACGGTAGGTAGGTTGCGCAGACAGCAACCACCCAGGGAAGTACTACCGTCCTGCCAGACTGACTGTGAAACAGAAACTGTAAGTGTTTTGCAGTGAGGTAGGATTGCTGGTGCTTTATCTGGTACTCATAAACTCGCTAGATCACGGTATATCATTGCTACTACTACTAAACACTTTGGTCAACTTCACAGACACGCACATAGCATTATATGTATAATATCATCTAGGTTCTTTCTCCTTTTGCTAAATAGCACTTGTTCTTCTTTCTTTCTTCTATTGTCCATGGGAAGTGGAAAAGAATCTTTCTCCGTAAGTCATGCGTGTCGGTATGAGGAGACTAAAAATTGCCGGAGCAATGGGCTAGTAACAAATTCTCTAGTAGCCATGTACTAAAAAAGAGAGAGAAGAAGAAAAACTTAATAAAACTGGGATGCTTGAATGTTGCGTGGATGTAGGCGGATGATGACCAAAGAAACAGATGATTTGTGATGATATCGAATGAAAAGAAGTGGATGTCCTGGTGGACCTAAGCAAAAACAAGCTGAGGGTCGGTAGGGGAAGTTTCGGATGGGGAGAAATAAATGAGGCGATTTAAATTCGGGGAGTATTCTGAGAGGTTTAGAGCTAAGGAAGGGGTAGCAATAATATTGAGGATCAGTTATGGAAGGAGAACGAGAGAATAAATGTGTAAATTTCATGTATTATGTGGATTAAATAAGGTTGGATGCGACGGAAGAGTGGGTCATAATAAGCGTTGTATGCACTGGAGAGAGAGGAATGCAGAGGACCGAGTGAGAGAGTCAGATTTTGGGAGATATTAAAGTGAATGTATAAGAACCTTTGAACAAGTGAGAGAGTAATTGTCGGGAGGGGACCTGAATGCTAAAGTAGGAGAAATTTTAGAGAGGGTTGTGGTAGATAAGTTTGGGGGGTGCCAGGTGTAAATGACAATGAGTGCCTTTGATTGAACTTTGTATAGAAAGGGGTTGGTTTTGTTATAGGTAATACATATTTTTAGAAAATGAGGATAAATAATTATACAAGGTCTGAGGTAGGGCGAAAAATGAGAGTAGTTTTTGGATTATGTATTGGTAGATAGAAAGAATGTTGAGTAGACTACAGGATGTACATGTTTATAGAGGGGCCACCAGATATATCAGATCACTTTTTAGTTGTAGCTACACTGAGAGTAAAAGGTAGATGGGATACAAGGAGGAATAGAAGCATAGGGAGATGAGAGGGTGAAGGTTTATTAAACTAAAAGAGGCAGCGCAGTTAGGGTAAGATATAAAACAACTATTATAGCGTTGTTAGGTAAGACACATATGCAAACAAGTTAGGTATCTTTATTTCGAAAGTTTCGCATACACAAGTTGGCTTCTTCAGTCGAGTACAGAAAAGTTGATAGAAGCAGAAGTACTTGGAAGACGATGTTATCAGCGCAATACACCCTTAAAGTATTGAGGTGGTCAGTCCCTCAGTCTGGAGAAGGAGCATTCTTTCCTTGTTTATGAACGTTCGAAATAAAGATACCTAATGTTGCTATATGCGTCTTACCTAACAACCTGTCGTTTTTTTTATACCATTTTAATGTTCAAATATATAGGATTGATGGGCTATTGAAGCATAGGCAATGGGGTGGTGTGAAGATGTATGGGTAGTTAAAAATGTAGTGTTAGAGTGTTCAGCAGAAAGTTTGTGGTTACAGGAAAGTGGGTGCGGTAGGGAAGAGGAGAGCGATTGGTGGATGATGGGTGTGTACAAGAGAGTATTAAGGGAAGAAAAATTTAGATTTGAGAAGTTTTTACAAAAGTAGCAGTGATGCAAGGAGGGAAAGAGTATATGGAGGGAGAAAAAAGAGAGAGATTAAGAGAGTGGTGAAGCAAATGTTTTTGTAAAAAGAGAGCAAATGGAGAGTGGGGTGAGATGTTTATCAACTAATTTGTTGAAAATAAATAAAGTTTTTGAGTGAGGGATTAAAAATGTTAAGGAAGCCTAGAGAATAAATCGGATTTGATCAGTTAACATTAGGAGAGGAGGTTATTAAATGGGAGAGTTAGAGGTATTGGGGAAGATGGGAGGGAATATTTTGAGGAATTGTTTAAAGGTTGATGAAGTAGAGAGCCTGTGATGTTCGTGTTATAGGGCAAGGAGGAATAAACTACCTTGTAGGAGTGAGGAAGAGCCAGTTGTGAAAGTGTGGGGGAAAAAGTTCGTGACCCGGGCCAGTAGGTAAAAGGAAAGTGAGTTTTAAAGCACTGGGATTAATGGGATAAGATTGAAATGTTTAATAAAAGCAGGCGAGGGTATGTATGTTTGAGTGGTTGGTGCTATTATTTAATTAATGAATGGAAGATGAACGACCGCCTAACGGTACCTAGTGTTTGGCAGAGAGCATGCATAGTTCCTTTGTCTAAAGGCAAGGGGACAAAAGAAGAGTGCAACAAATTATATGGGGATAAATCTGTTGAGCTATACCTGGTTAAGTGTATGGTAGAGTTATTATTGATAGTACATGATGAGTAAGTCGGGAAAGGGATAGGCAGATGAACAAGGAGGCTTTAGGAAATGTAGGGGTGTGTGGACAGGTTGTTTACAGTGTACATATAACCGTGAAACAGTATTTAGATAAGGCTAAAGAGGTTTCTGTGGCATTTATGGATGTGGAAAGCGTCTAATGGACAGGGTGGTGGATTAGGAGGGGCAATGTCGGAGAGATGTATGGTTATAGGAGCGTAGGTTACTGGAAAAGCAGTGGAAGAGTTTTTTACGAGGATTGTGAGGCTCAAGTTAGAATATGTAGGAAAGAGGGAGAGGAATACAGAACTGAGAAATTTATTTCCCAGTATATCAACCACACCAACAATAAAAAATACCAAAATATAAACACCCATAAAACATTAAAAAAAAATTCGTAATATTACAAACCCCTGTTTTTCTCGCCTCATTAGTTTCACGTCTTCGCAAAAGGATCCTGGAGTCTATCCCTTTCATCATGCTCATTCACGATTCAAGAAATGTAATGCTGGTCCTCGTACTGATCTTGTGGAACCCACTCCCGACTACCTCTTCACTGACCATCACTCGTTGTTCTTTCCTGTTTGGTATGTCTGATCCATTATGATGCTTTACCTTGGTATCCTGCCTTTTCTCGAAAGCCTTCTTACACTGCGGAATGAGGCAATCTAACCCATCCCTCTCTCTCTCCTGCTTACTTTGTTTACTGTCACAAAATCTCTGTAGTAGGTATGTCAGGTAGGATTTACTATCTGTAAAGGCCTGGAGAAGATTGTTGCAAGTGGGCCACAAACTCAGTACTAGCTGTCCACATGTCTCTGGGCCCACGAGGAAGTATTTATCTGAGGGGGGGGGGGGGCCCCACTCTTTCGAGGAATCTAGCTTATAAAATAGCTTTCCCAGCTTTATTGTGCCAACATCTCGCTAGTGCACTCTATGCTTTGGTTTCCAGGTAGCTTTCCTGTTCCTCTTAGAATACATCCTTAAATTCTTACTGACCTCATCACGACTGTCTTGGTCATTCCTTGGGTCATGACGGATTTTCCGGTTCTTGTACTGCTATTGACTTTCTCCAGATGTGGCTCTAAGACACATTTGGGGCAGATATGGTTATTGATGTTGTCATTCTCGTGTAGTTGTTGATATCTCTTCTTACCCATCAATATCGTTTCTGGCTCTGCGGTTCAGATCCTTGTTTTCCTGTAATCTTAGCCTTCTATATTTTTTCCATGCTCTAGCCCAGTGTTCCCAAACCTTTTCACACCAAGGGACCCCTTTTAAAATTAATTTTACCACAGGAGACCCAAGGTTTTTGAAAGGTCTGTCGCCACTCACAAGCCTGTATTTTTACTAACAACAGACTTGTTTTCCCAGTTTCATCTCTCAATTTGAAAAAGACATGCGTTAACTGAGTATGCAATTATTTAAATGGCTGTAGTTTAAAAAAGAAAACTGAACCCTTTGGGTTTTTTTTAATGAGATAGTTGATTGCTGCTTTGTTGACAAAAGTATGATCCGTAGATCAGGGTCCACATTTATCCAGTTTCCATATTTTGATTTTAATATAAAAACTGCTGGAGTAAAGTATGCTCCCATATATATGTAGAGTGGAGAATGGTATTATGTATCTCGTGTTTGGAGTGCCTGTTCTGGGTACTCATTTTTCACACGCAGCCAAGTCTGATAGTTTGTACTGAATGAAAACTGTTAACCATTGTTCAAGGGAGAGTTTGGTATGTTCAGTTCGGCAACCATAAATAGATCAGTGTAGTCAGGCCAATTTCCCTTAACGTTTCTTCGTTGGACATTTCCTGTTGCTCTGGGATAGTCTTGTTGCATACCTTGCACTTTCTCTAAATTCTGTGACGGTGCCTGTGACCAGGTGTGGATACCAAATAGTGCTGCATACTCCAGTACGGGTCCTTGGACGTATATGGTGTAAAGAGCTCTTGAACGATTCATTACTGAGGTATCGGAACATTATCCTTAGGTTTGCCAGACGCCCTACGTCGCAGCAGTATTTTTGAATGTGATGGCGCCTCAGGAGATGTGCTCTGTATTACTACTCACCCCAAGATCTTTTT
This sequence comes from Cherax quadricarinatus, assembly GCF_026875155.1. Lineage (NCBI taxonomy): Eukaryota > Metazoa > Arthropoda > Malacostraca > Decapoda > Parastacidae > Cherax > Cherax quadricarinatus. Next base: position 3,739,181 of record NC_069425.1, on the reverse strand, counting down.
TCTTGAGTGAGATTGCTGTCTTGGTCACCTAGGACTGTTCTGTGTCTGTTGTCTCCTTTGCCCTTTCCCGATTTTCATGCTTGCATTTGCAGGGTTAAGACTTCATGGAGCCAGTTTTGCTGGACCAGCTTGTAGCTTGTCAGGTCTTTTGTAGTCCTGCATGATCCCAGACTGATTTGATTTCTCCTCATTACCTTCACATCATATGAATCACGAAGGACACTGTCTGAGTCTATCTCTTCCGATTAAGTCATTCCACATATACTAAAAAACAGAACAGGTCCTAGGACTGGACCCTGTGGGGAAACCCGCTTGTCATCAAGGAGCCCACTCTGACACCCTACGTCACTTACAATGACTCGTTGTTGACTCCTGTTCAGGTATTCTTGATCCATTGTAGTGCCTTTCTGTTACGTGTGCCTGGTCCTCTAGCTTGATTGCATAAATCCTTGTTGAGGAACTGTGTCGAAGGCATTCTTGCAGTCAGAAAATGCAGTCTATCACCTCTCTCTCTTCTTGTCTTTACTTCTGTCACTTGTCTAAAATTCAGTCAGGTTTGTGATAGAAAGATTTTCTTCATGAAACCATTTGGTTGTCGATTATACACTGTGTCTTTCAAGGTGCTTCCACTCACTATCTTCCTGATGATCTTCTCCATGGACGTTTTTTCATATATACACGTTAGTGACACAGTTCTCTGTAGTTTAATGCCTCGTGTCTATCTCCTTTTTAAAAATT
>NC_069425.1:3695943-3733443 GCF_026875155.1 Cherax quadricarinatus | reverse complement strand
AACTGCTAATATCCCGAAACCCCTCCTTTAGAGTGCAGGCATTTGTTTCCCATTTCCATGACTCAAGTCCGGCTATATAAAAATAACCGGTTTCCCTGAATCCCTTCACTAAATATTGCCCTGCTCACACTCCAACAGATCGTCAGGTCCCAAATACCATTCGTCTCCATTCACTCCTATCGAAGACGCTCATGCACGCCTGCTGGAAGTCCAAGCCCCTCGCCCACAAAACCTCCCTTACCCCTTCCTTCCAACCTTTTCGAGGACGACTCCTACCCCGCCTTCCTTCTCCTACAGATTTAAATGCTCTCCATGTCATTCTACTTTGATCCATTCTCTCTAAATGACCAAACCACCTCAACAACCCCTCTTCAGCCCTCTGACTAATACTTTTATTAACTCCACACCTTCTCCTAATTTCCAAACTCCGAATTTTCTGCATAATATTTACACCGCACATTGCCCTTAGACAGGACATCTCCACTACCTCCAACCGCCTCCTCGCTGCTGTATTCACAACCCAAGCTTCACACCCATATAAGAGTGTTGGTACTACTGTACTTTCATACATTCCCTTCTTTGCCTCCATAGATAACGTTTTTGACTCCACATATACCTCAACGCACCACTCATCTTTTTTCCTTCATCAATTCTATGATTAACCTCATCCTTCATAAATCCATCCGCCGACACGTCAACTCTCAAGTATCTGAAAGCATTCACTTCTTCCATACTCCTCCTCCCCAATTTGATATCCAATTTTTCTTTATCTAAATCATTTGATGCTCTCATCACCTTACTCTTTTCTATGTTCACTTTCAACTTTCTACCTTTAAACACACTCCCAAACTCATCCACTAACCTTAGCAATTTTTCTTCAGAATCTCCCATAAGCACAGTATCATCAGCAAAAAGTAACTGTGTCAATTCCCATTTTGTATTTGATTCCCCATAATTCAATCCCACCCCTCTCCCGAACACCCTAGCATTTACTTCTTTTACAACCCCATCTATAAATATATTAAACAACCATGGTGACATTACACATCCCTGTCTAAGACCTACTTTTACCGGGAAGTAGTCTCCCTCTCTTCTACACACCCTAACCTGAGCCTCACTATCCTCATAAAAACTCTTTAAAGCATTTAGTAACTTACCACCTATTCCATATACGTACTTGCAACATCTGCCACATTGCTCTCCTATCCACTCTATCATATGCCTTTTCTAAATCCATAAATGCAATAAAAGCCTCCCTATCTTTATCTAAATACTGTTCACATATATGCTTCAATGTAAATACTTGATCTACACATCCCCTACCCACTCTGAAACCTCCTTGCTCATCTGCAACCTACATTCTGTCTTACCTCTAATTCTTTCAGTTATGACCCAACCATACACTTTTCCTGGTATACTCAGTAAACTTATTCCTCTATAATTTTTACAATCTCTTTTGTTCCCCTTCCCTTTATACAAAGGGACTATACATGCTTTCTGCCAATCCCTAGGTACCTTCCCCTCTTTCATACATTTATTAAACAAAAGTACCAACCACTCCAACACTATATCCCCCCTGCTTTTAACATTTCTGTCATGATCCCATCAGTTCCAGCTGCTTTACCCCCTTTCATTCTACATAATGCCTCACGTACCTCCCCCACGCTTACATTCTGCTCTTCTTCACTCCTAAAAGATGGTATACCTCCCTGGCCAGCGCACGAAATTACCGCCTCCCTTTCTTCCTCAACATTTAAAAGTTCCTCAAAATATTCTCGCCATCTACCTAATACCTCCCTCTCCCCATCTACTACTCCCCTGCTCTGTTTTTAACTGGCAAATCCAATTTTTTTCTTATTTTCATTAAAATTTCTTGACAGTGCCTCTCCCACTCTATCATCTGCTCGCCTTTTGCACTCTCTCACCACTCTCTTCACCTTTCTTTTACTCTCCATATACTCTGCTCTTCTTATAACACTTCTGCTTTGTGAAAACCTCTCATAAGCTAACTTTTTCTCTTTTATCACACCCTTTACTTCATCATTCCACCAATCACTCCTCTTTCCTCCTGCCCCCACCCTCCTATAACCACAAACTTCTGCCCCACATTCTAATACTGCATTTTTAAAACTCATCCAACCCTCTTCAACCCCCCCCCCCACTACTCATCTTTGCACTAGCCCACCTTTCTGCCAATAGTCGCTTATATCTCACCCGAACTTACTCCTCTTTTAGTTTATACACTTTCACTTCCCTCCTACTTGTTGTTGCCACCTTCCTCTTGTCCCATCTATCTCTTACTCTAACTGTAGCTACAACTAAATAATGATCCGATATATTAGTTGCCCCTCTATAAACATGTACATCCTGGAACCTACCCATGAACCTTTTATCCACCAATACATAATCTAACAAACTACTTTCATTACGTGCTACATCATACCTTGTATATTTATTTATCCTCTTTTTCATAAAATATGTATTACTTATTACCAAACCTCTTTCTACACATAGCTCAATTAAAGGCTCCCTATTTTCATTTACCCCTGTCACCCCAGATTTACCTGCTCCTCCCTCCACAACATTTTTACCCACTTTAGCATTAAAATCCCCAACTACAAATACTCTCACACTTGGTTCAAAACTCCCCACGCATTCACTCAACATTTCCCAAAATCTCTCTCTCTCATCTACACTTCTCTCTTCTCCAGGTGCATATACGCTTACTATAACCCACTTTTCACATCCTACCTTTATTTTACTCCACATAATCCTTGAATTAATACATTAATAGTCCCTCTTTTCCTGCCATATTTTATCCTTCAACATTATTGCTACTCCTTCTTTAGCTCTAACTCTATTTGTAACCCTGACCTATTCCCATTTATTCCTCTCCACTGAAACTCTCCCACCCCCTTCAGCTTTGTTTCACTTAAAACCAGGACATCCAGCTTCTTCTCATTCATAACATCCACAATCATCTCTTTCTTATCATTTGCACAACATCCACGAACATTCAGACTTTCCACTTTGACAATTTTCTTCTTCTTATTCTTTTTAGTAATCTTTACAGGAAAAGGGGTTACTAGCCCATTGTTCCCGGCATTTTAGTTGACTTTTACAATACGCATGGCTTACGGAAGAAAGATTCTTATTCCACTTTCCCATGGATATAAAAGGAAAAGTAATAAGACCAAGAACTATTAAGATAAAATCAAAGAAAACTCAGATGAGTGTGTATAAATAAACGTGTACATGTATGTGTAGTGTGACCTAAGTGTAAGTAGAAGTAGCAAGACATACCTGTACACTTGAATATTTGTAAGATAGACAAAAGACACCAGCAATCCTACCATCAAGTAAAACAATTACAGGCTTTCGTTTTACACTCACTTGGCAGGACGGTAGTACCTCCCTGGGTGGTTGCTGTCTACCAACCTACTACCTTGGTTATATATATATATATATATATATATTATATATATATATATATTATATATATATATATATATATATATATATATATTAGATTTCCGAGCGCTTTCGTATGTATAATATATTGAAAAGAATTTAGTAATAATCAGCAAGCAGTGCTAGGGTTTGGATTAAGTTTCGAGCCCACAACTAGTGATGTTAATTACGTAGAACTAGCTAACTCTCTTTGCATACAGGAAAAAAAACATGGGTATTTGACACATGAAGCATTTAATATCTGTTGAGAGATGATCTATGGGACTTTACTCCGTCTTGTGTTTCTCAACTATTCGCTACGATTTGTCAAGCATACAAAGAGCACAGTAACGATCAGAACTTGCATCTCTCGGGAGACGATAAGTCTAACGTGTTTGTCATTTTAGATAAGGCCGAGCATTCAAGCAAGATGAACCAATTACTGGATTTCTAATGAAACGTACGAGCCGCTCATTAAGAACCCCTTCGACCAAGTCAATACATTCTTTAAAAAGTCATTGTTATTGGATGTAAATGAGGAATTAAACAGTTGTCAGTTATGTCGGCAATTCTACCGTACCTTCAAGGATTACTCATGACTTTTAAACCAGGGAATCCAGTTCGCCCTGTTATAAGTTGAGTAGGCTCGGCTCTGCATCGTTCTTTCATTTTACCATATAACTTTTCCAAATTTAATTAGTCATTATTTTTAATTACTATAAGTATGAGCCATGGACGCTAAAACTGATCCAGGACTTTACTTCTGATATCTAGAATGATCAGGTTACAGCTAACGAAGACTACATTATTACTCAACCAGAAAAGCACAAACAATCTTTAGTAACAATTCCTCAGTTTTTAACCACAATGCCAGATCTCTAAGTAAACACTATGATGACATCACAGACTTCCTTGAGTCATGATATACTATATGCTAAACTAACTTTTATCCTCACAGAAACTTGGTTGAAACATGATACAATAGACATCCATTACACAACTGAATGCACAGTCATCCATAACTGCAGACCAGATCACAAGGGAGGTGGCTCTGCAATATCTTATTCCAATGATGCAATGTATAAATTCAACATGTACCAGAAATGAACAAGAGGGAAATGTATTTGCTTAATTTACACCTAATAACACAAGTATCCCAGTAGCAATAGGTGCTCCCTACACGACCCCACAAATCAACATAGTAATCTTTCAGGGGATAACTTCACAGACATAATCATAAATAATATACTAATAAGAATTATTAAATAATTTCTTATGTCATTATCATTAATCTCATTCAGTCAGATGACCCACAATTAGATGGTTTCTTTAGCAGCATGCATAGTTACCTACTACTGCCTTTACTAACGAAGCCTTCACGTATTACTGAGGCATCGGCAACCACCCTTGACCATATCTGGACAATGATAATAACTTTAAAAGCAAACATAATCACTGACAATACTACTGATCATTACCAAACTTTCCTTGTAACCAACACTTCCAAATTACTTTTGAACACCTTTATTTCATTCAGGCTTCATAATAAGGAATCGGTGAATAGTTTTTTTAAGCTCATTTTTCAGGGAAATCCCTTTTTTATGGTCAGTGGAAGATAATGTTATCGTGATTAAGTAAAGCTCTTTTAATTAAATATACTTGTTACAGGTGTCATGCTTTGTTAGCGCTGTTATCCTACCTCGCCTTACCTTGCAAGCACCATTAACGGCAGAGAGAAATCATCAACAATAATGACGTTCACTCGTGTGTTCAAGCTTTCCTTCAGAAAATTCAATAGCTGAGTAACAAACATTGTCCGTTATAAACCAAACGGGTCACATCCACGAGATCAAACAGCCCTTGGCTGACAAACAGTATCCTCAGGTTTACCGACAAGAAGCTCACCTTTGAAAAAAAATATATAGAATGGTCTTCATTCCCAAAGTTCTAGTGAAAATATAATATACGTAAACACTTACAATATCTATAAAGAAATATAAGGAACTGTATTATGTAAATAGGTTAGACGAATTCAAGGACAGTATAAACCAAAAACCTGGAAAACACATTTGTAGACTCTGGACTCACGCGAAATTGCGAAGACCAAAGAAATTGTACTGAACAGACCAAATGAACCTCCCATCCATACTGCTGATATAATAATAATAAGAATAATAATAATAATAAAAAGCACATAACCACGACTTCTCAAACATAGAGACAAACCTTCTCAGCAAAATCCCAAACTTCACTGCTCAAGTTGATTTCATCAGTGACATTTACCAAGGCTCCCTCTGTCTGTTTCCCACAAATCATAAAGGGGGAATTTCAGTCTTAAGAGCACTCAAGGTAATAAAGCGAATATTTAACCTTTTATTTATATGAACGATGTCCATTTATTATCGCCTGCCATTGCAACTCTGTTTAATAAATCACTTGCAGCACAAACTTTCCCAAATATTTATAAGCTCGTCCTAGATAGCCCAGTCCATAAAGGGGAAGATTTAGGTGATGTCTACAACTACAAATTAATCTCTAATTTGTCTTTATTATCGAAAAGGTTTAAAGAGATAATATAAACAAACGATTATATGTATTTATCATTAAACTAGACATTCTTAACCCTTGCCAACTTGGGTCAGGCCAGGAAAAATTACAAATGATGTCTTAAAGATGCTAGATTGTCTATTCAGCTCTAGAAAATAATATATATCCAATGGACTTCTTCGGTGATCTAAAAAAAAAAGTTTTTTTGACACTGTAGACCACAAAATCCTGCTGCTGAAACTAGTACAGTATGGAATTAGAGCTCAAGTTATTAGTTACGTAAAGTTCTACATTACAGACATTTGGTATCTTCTGAAAAACTTATTTTTTTTAATGTCTTCGTTAAATTTGACCTGCCGAAGGCAATGTTTACATCATTGCTGGAGAGAATTTTATTTCCAGATTTAGGTTCGTCCAAGTAGACAACACCAATTGAATTTGTAGTTTCGAAGTTTTTATTTTCTCTGGTCCAAAACAGTTACCTCTGGTCGAGAAATGCCGTCCATAAAATTCTTGATGTAATCTTACATAAGAACTGTGTTGTGAATATATTCAGTCTCATGGTATAAGACTAAATATATATGGTATATCTTAAGAAATAAGCCAAAAATAACATTTTTTTTCCTTTAATAAGAAAGACGATAATACGTGCAGTTAACTATCCGAATGTATTAGTTTTCTCTATTTCTAGCATTTCAAAAAATGGCAGTTTACTGTTTTCTACATATTCATCTTTAAAATTAGTTTTCTAATCAAGATTTAAGAGGATCTAAACACTATGGTACATTACTAGATAACTGCAGGACAGCTAATACATCGTCATCGTAAAGTGATCTCACAGTTAATGATGGTAGTAAGTTTACTTTTAAATTCCTCCATAAAAATGTTATCTAACACTGGCGACAAAGGCGAACTCATTGGTATTCCATACACTTGGCTGTGGAAAGCCGCTTCGCATGAGAAATGTTTCTTGGAAAAGTCCTAATTTAATAAAGCACAGGAAAATTCATATCCTTTTCAGCGCATTTTTGCCTTCAAAAATCAACAGTGACATTAAACAGGAACTTGCTTGAACGAACTAGCCACATCAAAACAAAATATTTTACATTCCAGATTGACATTTTTATTTACAAATAAAGCCTTCTGAATTTAATAAACACTGGAAAACCAAGGAAGCTAGCCATAAGGAAAGGCCACAAATCACACTGCCTCAAGTAGAAGCTATAGGTCTTAATGAAATGTTAATTTTGGGTGTCTTTGAAAGCCGAACATAAAGGGAAGCTTAGATGGGACGTAAATGTGTTAACTATCCCGGAAAACACGCAAGTGTTAAAAATTTAGAGCTGTCAGTAGACTGCATCCTGATTAAAGGATTAGAACGAACGTTTGTTCATCATAGTATGCCAGTGATTTTGCATTAACAATTAATGAAATTCCAAATAGCAAAATCAAACACCTTATCACTTTCAGTATTTGCAATATCTTATTCAGTTTTATACTAGTAAAGACACTATACAGACTTCTGTATTGTATTGATAAAGCCATTCGATGTTCTTATGTTCCTATATATTTAACTGAATATTCCCCAGACATTTTAAGCCCCACCCTGAACTCATAAAGGCTATATACAATAGCTTCTACTACTACTACTGCTACATCTACTGCTGCTGCTACATCTACTAATACTGCGTCTACTACTACTAATGATACTACATCTACTGCTACCTCATCTACTACTACTGCTGCTACATCTACTACCGCTACTACTAGTCCACGAGAGAATAAGACACTTGTCCAACACTTGGGTATATCTACTGAAGAAACGTTTCACCAGCCAGGGATTCATCAGTTCAGTACAGAGGAGGACTGCGGAAGATGAGTAGTTTGAGGGACTGATTATTTCAAGCACCTCATCTTCCACCGTTCTTCTCTGCATTGGACTGATGAAGCCACTGGCTGGCGATACGTTTCCTCAATAAAGATACTGAGCATGTTACACTTTATTCGACGTCCGTCACACAATCAGTGGCGTGCCCTCTCGACCAGCACACTGGCAATTCAGAAAACAGCAGTTCTGGGGCCCCTGTGCTGTATTATTGTCAAGTTCAACCCACCTATCAGTGAGAAACTGCTTCCCTAGCCAAGATGACGTCACACCTGCCTGCTTGGCTAGGAGGCAGTCTCACCAACTCTGGTCGAAACCATTCGTTGCTTTGAGTTGCTCTTGGTTGTCTCACAATTAGATGCTAACTTAATATCTTAACCTTGTAAATACTGTAAAAAAAAGTGATGAAAAAGAACATGGGCAAAGAAATCTACCCCTGCTGTGTTTACCTTACCTAGTTGATAGTTATATACAGCTGGCCTTGTTTATAGCCATGTGCTACAGGCCTTTGACTGATGCCTGTGCTCATAAAAAGTGTCTTATTCATCAACTTTTCGGTTTTCTAAACCTTTTTTATAATTAGTAAATTAGGTGTAATTACTTAAGCAGCTAGTTTCCAAGTTCTTGAGGTCCTCACTTTCAACTTAACCAGCATTTTTTTCAATCCGAGTGTTTTTTTATTTTTTTTCCTCTGGGAATTATATACTGCGGAGTACTTCCCTAACACCCACTTGCCTGAACATATGAACACATGTTCAGATGTTCAAACATATGAACATCTTTGGTATAGAATAAGAATTATACCTAAAGAGTTGAATAGCTGATGATTTTCATTACAGAGGAGCTTTGCACCAGCAGTGGGTGCCCCAAGCTCCTCTTGGCTCCATCACTGCTGGTCAAAATGTCATATGGACGTTACGTATTCATATACAACCTTATAACCAACACACTGTGAAATTATCATAATGTCGGAATACATAATAATTTTATGCACTGTGTGTCATCATGGTAGCAATACCTTAAACCATCATGGTTGTGAATCCATGACAGTGGTGCATAAGACCATCATGGCTGTAAGGCTCTGGTGAAACTGACCATTTTGATAGAATTGCAGTGGACCATCAGGATAGAAAAACTGTGTTCCATCATGGTAGTGATGCATTAGACCAAGCTGCTGAGAAATTGACCATTTAGGTAATGCAGCCGTGGACCATCACGGTAGTTTAGAAGTGGACCATCATGGTAGTGATCCTGCGAAGTAATGGTGCAAGCGTTAATGGTGATAAGAACACATAAAGGAGGAGGCAGTTTATGAGGGCAGGCGAGGAAGCCAGCAGTTAATAACTACTACGCCTCACAGGTCCATTACTGCTTTTTAAAGATTTTCTTTTCGGCATCTTTTAAAACAGCCAGACACCCAAAAGACGTGCTTGGAAGCTCGAACCGTGCTAGCACAGAGTCATTAACAACGTGTTGGTACAGTGTAAGTAGCAGTACATGTAGTGTTGGTACAGGGTCAGTAGCATGGTACAGTGTAAGCAGCAGTACATGTAGTGCTGGTACAGGGTCAGTATGTCATGTAGGGGGGTGTAATGATTGAATAGGATATAAGTGGGGAATATGGGAGTAAGGGATTATGTAGGCAGGGGAGAGGCAGGCGAGGTGGTAGGAGTGAGATGATTAGCGGAGGTAGGTAGGTAATGACAGGTCAGTGGTGACCACCACGACACTCTCATTAACTCGACACTACTCACTAACATATGCCTCGCCCACTCTTCACCCATATATAAACATAATAAAATATAAGAAATAGGAATAGCTAATAACAGGGACAGTGAATATTACTATTCTACTCAAACACAGTTTATTATTAAGTCCTTGTACAATAATATATTTTGGAACAGGAGAACATTATTGTGGTTTAGACAAATGGGGTGGTACACATAGGCAGTGAGACAGGGAAATACAATCAACTTGACGAAAATGAATATAACTTACAATATAGCACAGAGGACAGTTCACTACAGGAACTAAGCCACAGGTCCCAAGACCTATACAGCACGAGTAATGCGCCAAGCCAGTACTCTGCCCAATGCCTCCAACAGTCTCCTCCAGAGACTTCAGCAGCCTTCTCCCGAGCCCTGCACCCCAGCAGCAGCTCCGCTCGAAGTCTCTGCTCAGGAGCTCTGCATCCCAGCAGCAGCTCCGCTCGAATCTCTCTGCTCAGCTGTTCCTTGGGCTTATATCGTGGTCCAAGCACCCTCCACAACCACGTGTACGACCTGACGCCTAGGTCTGAGGCGTCAAGAACAAAAGACCTCAGACGTGGGCATGGCTACGGACGTTTGCCAAGGCAAGGTGTGACCATATAATTGGTTAAATTAGGTCTCCCCAGAGACCTCACAAGCCCAGCTGGACTACATCACATCCCCCTTTCTCCCCCAATTTAAAATATCTGAGAACTAGGACAATTTGTCCTAGTTATTAGACTATTTTAATCCTAATCCCTTAAATCTATTACAATACAAAGACAAAATTATACATAATACAATTATATTTCCCTCAACCTCCTCAACTATCACAAGGCAGCATAATCAGTACCTCTGGCAGTTGGCCAGCATAATAGTCGCTCTCTGGTGCAAAGCCTCCTTACCCGTTATTTCTCCTTAAACCTAAATATCGGGCTCCAGTGCCTTCCCTACTTCTACTAGAAATGCACTAGCCAATGCTAGTCACCCTCGCACGTTAACCATTGGGCCAAACCTCTCTAGGCTTCTATGGCGTGGAAAACTGCTCCAACGGGTTGCATTCTTTCAAGTAACTGCAACTGGACCACTTCACGATCACCAAGGTCGCATTTTCGGCACACTTCACATGCACACTACAACATCTGAAAATCGAGACAGGGCAGGCATCGCAGCTAAGACCCTCCATTATCCTATGCCACTACTAGGATTCACTGGCCTCATAAAACAAGGCGCCATAATCACTGGACCGTTTTCAAGGTCACCTTATTCCACACAGGTAACACTAACACTTCTGGCAAGTCAAAGTAGCTGGGGACATCTCACACTCTTAATTGTCTCTCATGGCTGGCAGGGCATCCCCGCATACCTGTCGCACAGGTCGACCAGCAAGGCAGGACACACCTCCATGCCGCCCTTGAAAGCAGGCTGGTCCCAGCAGCTGGAGTCCATCTCCGCGGCTCACGTCCTTCCACATCTCCGAGGATGGCAACTCCTTCATAGTAGATTCTCCTGTCCTGGCACACCAGCCAGAATCCCTCACACACCACTGCAGCATCACCGCCATCTCTTGAGCTAGGCAGCATCGCAGCATCACAGCACGGCCACAGCATATCCATCATCACAGCACGGCCGTATCACAGCAGCACATAGCACGGCCGTATCACAGCAGCACACAGCACGGCCACAGCATCGCAGCACGGCTACAGCATCGCAGCACGGTCCCAGCATCACAGCACGGCCGCAGCGTCTCAACATCACAGCACGGCCGCAGCATCTCAACATCACAGCAGCACACAGCACGGCTACAGCATTGCATCACGGCTACAGCATCTCAGCACGGCCACAGCATAGCAGCACGGCTACAGCATCTCAGCAGCATCACAGCAGCCGACATCAGCAGTAGCAGGCTATGGTCAGTTGCTCGAGGTGAGGTGAGGTCACTTCAGGTCATCAACAGCAGGTGCGGTCACCCATCCCTGGCAACTGCGGGTAACTGGCGGTCCGCAGGCAATGGTCACAGAGGCTGGGTGACGCAGACAGACACCCACTACACTGGATGACTGACCAGGGCAGCAATACATCTACTGGGGCACATCAGCTGGGTGACTGGGCATATCAGCTGGGTGACTGGGCACATCAGGTGGACAGCAATCATAGGCAACTCTTCAATGGGTGACAGTTGTGGGCTAGTCTTCCAAGGCGGGCTGGGTGACTCCTCATTCCTCTGTAAATATTCAATTTCGGCCAGTAATTGCTTCCCCCAAAAGTCTCACCCAAATACTGATATTCTCCACCATTTATCTCAAACCAACAACCAACTCCACCAAATATAATAATACAACCAAACAATTACTCAGACCCACCTTCAAAAAAACAAGGTCAGTTAAGGTCACTAGGATTATAATATCACACTGATATTTACTTTAACTTTACACACACAAGAAAAAAAAAAGTGGTAGCAAATGGTAGCATAACAAGTGTAACCGAGCAGTCAAAAATAAGGCACATGGGACTGGTTCCTACTATAAAAATAAGAAGAACCACCACCGCTTAGACACCATGTCATGTAGGGGGTATCGATTGAATAGGATATAAGTGGGGAATATGGGAGTAAGGGATTATGTAGGCAGGGGAGAGGCAGGCGAGGTGGTAGGAGTGAGATGATTAGCGGAGGTAGGTAGGTAATGACAGGTCAGTGGTGACCACCACGACACTCTCATTAACTCGACACTACTCACTAACATATGCCTCGCCCACTCTTCACTCATATATAAACATAATAAAATATAAGAAATAGGAATAGCTAATAACGGGGACAGTGAATATTACTATTCTACTCAAACACAGTTTATTATTAAGTCCTTGTACAATAATATATTTTGGAACAGGAGAACATTATTGTGGTTTAGACAAATGGGGTGGTACACATAGGCAGTGAGACAGGGAAATACAATCAACTTGACGAAAATGAATATAACTTACAATATAGCACAGAGGACAGTTCACTACAGGAACTAAGCCACAGGTCCCAAGACCTATACAGCACGAGTAATGCGCCAAGCCAGTACTCTGCCCAATGCCTCCAACAGTCTCCTCCAGAGACTTCAGCAGCCTTCTCCCGAGCCCTGCACCCAGCAGCAGCTCCGCTCGAAGTCTCTGCTCAGGAGCTCTGCATCCCAGCAGCAGCTCCGCTCGAATCTCTCTGCTCAGCTGTTCCTTGGGCTTATATCGTGGTCCAAGTACCCTCCACAACCACGTGTACGACCTGACGCCTAGGTCTGAGGCGTCAAGAACAAAAGACCTCAGACGTGGGCGTGGCTACAGACGTTTGCCAAGGCAAGGTGTGACCATATAATTGATTAAATTAGGTCTCCCCAGAGACCTCACAAGCCCAGCTGGACTACATCACAAGTAGCAGTACAGGTAGTGCTGGTACAGGGTCAGTAGCAGTACAGGTAGTGCTGGTACAGGGTCAGTAGCAGTAGAGGTAGTGCTGGTACAGGGTCAGTAGCAGTACAGGTAGTGCTGGTACAGGGTCAGTAGCAGTACAGGTAGTGCTGGTACAGGGTCAGTAGCAGTACAGGTAGTGCTGTACCGGGCCAGTAGCCAATACAAGGTAGTGATGGTCAGGGTCAGTAGCAGCATAGATCGTGCTGGTACAGGTGTCAGTAGCAGTATAGATCCGTGCTGGTAACAGGGCAGTTGCGCTCAGATTGTATTTCAAATCCGAAGCAACACAGTTATTTTATACCCATGATATAGAGCAGTGTAGCAGCACAGTGCAGACGTAACCAGTTCCATTTAGTAACGAAAAGAAAAAAAAAGCTTTTCCCTTTTTTGAGGGTGTTGTGGCTGCCTATATCATCCTGCAGCGGTCTACAAATTGCGAGCTGGCCGTCACATTTCTCATCTCTCGGGTGCATTCTCGGTGTCTGGAAAATGCTCCTTTGTGTATTAAATCTACATTTTGTTGGATGTCAATTCTTCGAGCTCTACGAGATGGTTTCTGGATTTCTTGCAGTGATAATATTGGGCGCTGAACGAATTTTCTCTGGAAGATTCGAATATCAACACTAATCGATTACTCTGTGATCTGTATAATGCTCCTTGGGGCATCACCAGGTCTCATAAACTGGAAAGTGCATTTACAGTGATAAGAAGATATTACAAACTTCACAGGAATGTAACAGTACGCGCATACTGAGAGTAAATAGAAATTTGTAAGACTTATCTGTCATCTTACATGTTCATGATACAGAAAGAAAAGATCATCAGTTCTGCCAGAGTGCAAAACATTCACAGTCAAATGACAGGACGTTAGTACCTCAAAAGTGGTTGAAATGATGATGACATTAAAAAAGTAGGAACATGGAACGTGGATATTGGGAGGAGAAGAGAATAAAAAAAGGAAGATATTTAAGAGTAGAGGACAGAGGAGGAATGACGCGCTCAGTGTAGATGAATGGTTCCGAGAATCTACAAGTTTATAAATTAGACACAACCCAAGTGTTGTACATGTGTCTAATTTATTAGCCTGTCGGTTCTTTGAACCATTCATCTACATTCCTGTCAGACGCAGCAACATCTTGGGATGTTGTCTACGCTTGCCTAACCTATAGACATAATCTACTTCCACCTGTGGATTTGTCCAAGGTGACACCACCTACGGCTGTTTCACCTTACCTGTCTGCAGTATATAAGCCCCTTCTTCGCATATATGCTATATTCTTATCAAGACTGATGGACTAACTACATAGACTCCAGGCAGAGGGAGTGATTACCTCAGTCTTCTTCTGATCTTCACTATTCTTCTTTGTATTAGACTGATGAAGCTACTGTGTGGCGAAACGTTTCCTCAGTAAAGATACCTAGGTGTTACACATGTGTCTAATTTATCACGTGTTCTTTCAAGACCCAACGAATTCACATGACACCGAGGCTGATGTTTGACACCTAACACATGCACAACACCTGATGTACTTGTTTAACAACTAATGCAAATACATACCACTACACATAACACCTCACATATAATACCTGACACACATAGGACATTACTCATAACACATGCACCAGGCCCCTGGCACGCATAACAATGCTCCCACACACCTGACTCCATCCCCTGAAACACACACAACCCCTGGCCACAAGAAAAAAAACGTTGACACGAGCATAAACGCATGACATGTGAACTTTCCGACACATGGCTCTGACAAAGCTTTAAACATAATACGTGAGATACAACATCTAACATGACGCCCTAAAAGCACCTACACGGGCACTAACAGATGACACAACATATAACACCTTAAACCCACATAAACACTTACTAAAAATTCGTCAGCCCCACCCGGGTCTTTGCCTACAAAAAAAACCGTCATCTCCATCGCGAAGCTTGAGGACCAATCAATCAAAGTCACAAAAAACTGTTTTTACGACCGAGTTATGACGTGAAAACGCGTCGATTATTTTCTGCCTCCATGTCTCAAGTTTATCCTGAACAACATTCAGCCACACTCATCGTAAATGACACTTGAAAACTTGGTATGGTTTGAGAATATGCAATGTGTGGAGATGAGTTCAGCATCAAAAAGGTGGATAGAGTGGGGTCTCATGTCCTGCCTTTCATCGTTTGGTTGGGGGTAATTTGTCAGAGTGTAAGTCAATTCTACTATCCATTTCCCCTGTAGGTGAGGCTGGAGAAATGATTAATCCAGCTTTGTGAACTTCCTCTTTTGGATGTTTATTTTCCATTCTTTCAGTATCACAAAATACATCAGTCCCATCATACAAAAACAGTATTATAAAAAAAAAGGTAACTCGGGAAAAATTTTTTGACCATTTACAGTAAAGGCATGTATTTTTTCTCAACTTTAGACAGTAAAAAGTTTCCCTTTTGAATCAAAACCTAAAAAACAAAAAAAAATAATTTAACTTTTAAAATTACGCACACACACATGCACCAATTGATGTAGAAATGCACGTTATAACCGGACAAGCAACTTCTGACGGGCCTTTCCAAGAACCTTTTTTGTAAAATTTGACTAGTTTCGGTCTAGGGACGATCCGAAAAGATATTTACTTACCTGGTGCCCCCTTGACCTGAGCGCACACCTAGCAGCTGTACCTGAAAATCCTGAAGAAGCAAAAAAACTACACCTTTGTTCCCTCAAGCACAAGGAGATAAATAATTATATCCCCCAAAAGAACCCCACAAGAAACCACCCTGAGAAGCCAACGGGTGTAACCAACAACTTTATCTTTTACCTGAAAGTTGTTTTGATGTGAAAGCAGAAAACAGTAGGTTATAAACATTTTCGGATTCATATCGTGGAATAATTAACCTTTAGTTTTTCTTTAAGCCCTTTCTCTAGTAAATTAAAGTATCCTTGATAGTGGTGCACAAGTGCTGGGATCTTTAAAGGGCCTCCCTGCTGTCGGGGTCTTTAAAAAGTGGCCAAAAGCCTTTCACTACATTTTCCATCAGAAAAATCTAAACTCATATTATATAATATATATATATATATAAAAATTAAAATAATTTTTTATTATAAATTAAAAATAAAAAATTTAATATTATTAATTTTAAATTTTTAAAATTTTAAAAAACTTACCTCTAAGGGCCCGCACCTAAATCCTTAAAAATAAAAAATTTTAAAAAATATTTAAAAAAAAAATAAAAATTTTTTAATATTATATTTTTATATATTATAATAAATTTTTAAACCTTTGCCCCAGAAAAACTCACCAGGAAGGCGGACGAACACTTTAAAAACCCGTTGTTTATATGTATCCTGCCCAAAATTAAAGAAACCAAAAGTCCTGTCGGAAAGAAACCCATAAATTTAATCTTCCCCCTTGTCATGAAAGGGAAACAAATTAAACTCAAAAACTAGGATACAAATTATACTATTAACTAGTTTTCAGGATTTTCATTATCCAGGTGGGGTTAGGTTGGGGACGCCCCCCCAGTTCACTTACCAAAACGTCACACCACGTCAGTTTTATGGTTTTTAAACTCCTATAGGTGTTAATGTCCATACAGTGACAAGCACACAGATAATAAGGGGGGTTAAAGGGGTTTTTAGAATTTAACACAGAAATATTTTTCGGGTAGGCATAATGTATATAACCATTTAAAATTAAGTCCTTTCAAAATTTTCTCTTATACGTTTAAAATTAGTTTTTTTTTTCATTTATGTGAATGTAAAAATTTCGTACCAAAAGAACCTTGGGAAAAATTTTATCTAACTTTATTATAAAAAGCGAAATTTAAATTTTTAGCTTTAATCCGCTAAATATTTTTTGGAAAATTTTACAAAAATTTGTTTAATAAGCAAAACAGTGAAATATTTTTTTTTTCCGGTTGTTTTCAGAATGTTTTTTTGCGAAATTTTTTGCATACCCCAAATTTTCGCTTGCCTTTTTCGGCATAAAATGCGTTGCTTTTTTTAAGCCAAAACGCAAGTTTTACCTTTCGGCAAAAACATTTTATATATATATTTATATAAATATTTAAAATAATATATATATAATATATTTATTAATATAAAATTTAAAATTATATATATTATATAATTTTATATATTTTAATTTTATTTTAATAAAAATATATAAATTTTTATAATAAAAAAAAAATATATTTAATATAATATAATATATACATTTATTTTTAACAAGTCGGCCGTCCCCCACCGGGGCGGGTGCCCCAAAAAGAAAAAAAAATCCCCCAAAAAAGAAAATATTTTTCATCTTCATTCAACCCTTTTCCCCACTCACCCCAAAAATCATTTTTTGGGCAGAGGGCTCAAAACCCCAACCCGGTTTGGGAAGTAATACATATAAAGAATTAACAACATATCCCTCAAAAACTGCCAACACCCCAAAACCCCCCCTTTTAAAAGGGCGGGCAGGTCCCCCCCAAATTTCCCGGGAAATAAAGTGGTTAATTTAAAATTAGCCAGTTTTTCCCTGAACCCCTTTCACTAAAATTACCCTGTTTCCCCCTCCAAAAACTCGTCAGGTCCCAAAAATACCTTCGTCTATTTTAAAAAAACCTATCGAAACAGCTAAACCCCAAACCTTTGCGGGAAATTTCCAAGCCCCCCCCACAAAAATCCTTTCCCCCCTCCCCCCAACCCTTCAAGGCTACCCCTACCCCAAATTCCCTTTTTTCCCTTACAGATTTATATGCCTCCATGCCCAATTCTGCTTTGATCCATTCTCTCCCAATTTTAACCCAAAACCCCACCTCAAAAAAACCCTTTTTCCCCCCCTCTGACTAATTATTTTTTAATTAACTCCACACCTCCTAATTTCCACTCCCAAAATTTTTTTTTGCAAAATTTTTTACACCCCCACATTCCCCTTAGACGGAACTTTTTCTCCACGGCTCCAACCCCCCCCCCTCGCTGCGGGCATTTCCCCACCAAAGTTTCCACAGCCATATAAGAGTGTTGGTACTACATACTTTCATCATTCCCTTCTTTGCCTCCATAAAAACTTCTTTTCCCACATAAAACCTTTCAACGCACCACTCCCCTTTTTTTCCCTTCTTTCAATTCTTTTTTTTAAACCCCATCCTTAAAATCCTTTCCACTGATATTTCAACCCCCAAAATTACCCTGAAAAACATTCATTTTTCTTCCATTCCTCCCCCCCCATTTGAAAACCAAATTTTTTCTTTATCTAAATCATTTAATCCCCTTTTCACCTTACCCCTTTTTCATGTTCACTTTAAACCCTTTCCTCCCTTTTAACAAAACACCCCCAAAAATTCTTTCCACTAACCCTGCATTTTTTTTTAAAAAAAATTCACCCTTTAAAAGGAAAAGAAACACAGCGAAAAGAAAACTGTAAACCCCCCATTTTGTTTTTTGTTTCCCCCAAAATTTTAATCCCCCCCCCTTTCCCGAACCCCAGCTTTTTACTTTTTTTCCCAACCCTATCTAAAAATAAATTAAAAAACCCATGGTGACTTTTAATATTCTGTTAAGACCTACTTTTACTGGGAAGTTCTTCTCTCTTTCACAACCCCAAAACCAAACCTCCCCATCCTAAAAAACTCTTTACAGCATTTAGTAACTTACCACCTATTTTCCCTTTTCTTGCCAAAAATCTGACACTTTTCTCTCCAAACCCCTCTATCATAAAGCCTTTTCTAAAACCATTAATGATAAAAACTTCCCTTAAACCCTTTATCAAAAAAACTGTTTACCCTTCTCTTCAAAGTAAAAACCTGATCTAAAAACATTTCCCCCACCCACTCTTTTAAAACCCCTTTGTCATCCGCAATTTCCCCCCCTTCTGTCTTTCCTCTAATTTTTTTTCAATAATAAAAAACCCAACCGTACACCCTTTTCCCCGAAATTCTCAGTAAAAATTTTAAATTTTTTCTTAAAATTTTTTCCAAAACCTTTTGCCCCCTTTCCCTTTAAAAATAAAGGGGGCTATTCATGCTTTTCCGCCCAATTCCCTTTGTATTTTTTTCCCCTCTTTCCCTAAATTAACAAAAAAAACCAAACCCCCTTCCCCAAAATATATCCACCCCTGCCTTTTTTAAAATTTCTGTTTTTGATCCCCTCATTTTTAAGGCTGTTTAACCCCCCTTTTATTTACTAATTTCTTCAACACCTCCCCCGCAAATCACCCTTGTTCTTCAATCCTAAAAGTATTTTTATATATATATATTTATATATTTATATATCTATATAATTTTATAATTATATATTATATATTTATAATATATATAATAATTATGGAAAAATCGCTAACAATCGATTTAAGATGCAAAACAGTCATGGGGGGGTTTAAAAGATGGCTTTAGGGTTTTTATTGTGCAATCAGCATACATTTTAGGAGCTTGTAATGGCAGTAAAAAAGGGTGAAGTCCAAGCAAAAACCTTCCCAAAAGGGAAAGGGTTTTTTTTTCGAATGAGGGAAAAATGGAAGCAGTAGCATAAGTGCCCCCAAGGGATACCAACCTCCACCCAGTTTGGGGGGGGCCCAAAAAAGTATACCCCCCTGTACCCCGTGTCCCAAAGGGATACCAAACCCATACCCAGTTTCCAGGTGCCTGAAAACTGAAATTTTTATAAACATTTGAAAGGCAGGGCCCGCTCACAAGCAAAAGATACTGAATTTTGGGAATTTGCGATCGTAACATTAAAACAAGACAATTATCAAAAAAACTGGGCCCGACTTTGGTATGTTTTTAAAAACTAAACATTAAGATAAGATAAGATAAATAAGTTTTGTTGGATTTTTTAACCCGGAGGGTTTTAGCCACCCGGCTTTAAACCCAAAAAAGTCAGGCGTCATCGAGGACTGTATAAAATTATTTTCCCTTTTTGGGCCTTAATCTTGTCCCCCCGGATGCGGGCCCACACCAGCGACTAAACCCAAAGGGACCATTTGCTCTAGGGAACAGGAAACGGTGTAAGGAAAAAATGTCGAAATGTTTCCACCCGCCGGGGAAACGAACCCGGGGGCCCCCGTTTTGGAAGGGGGGGCCTTTAGCCACCAAAGGGCCCCCGGGGCCCAAATTTCTTGCGTAATTTTTTCCAAAACATTAGAAAATGGGGCCCCCCGCCGACTCCCTTTAAAGGGGGACTCGTAAATTTATCCAAAGGAAGGGCGCCATAGTTTTTTTCCCCCAAGATTTTATTTAGTTTGTATGGGGCGAACCACAAAGTACACCACACACATAAAAAAGGCCCTAATTTTTTTTTTATATAATTTTTTTAAAACATTTTAGTAATTTGGAAATTTTAATTAAAAACAGAAAAAAAAACCCCTAACGGTATTAAAAACAAAATAGGTGGGGCCCATTTTACAAACGAAAAACCAACAATACTAAAAGCATAAAATAAAAACAAACCATTCAATAATAATTATAATATAATTAAAAAAAATAATATATAAAAATTTAAAATTTTAATAACTACAACAAATAAAATACAATACAAAAAAATTTTTCAACTCCAAACAAAAATTTTACTTAAAAGTACAGAAAAATAAATAAAAAAAACATGAAAATGAAAATTAAAAAAAACCTAGTAGGCGGGAAAACCAATTTTAAATAAAAAAACAAACTCTCAACCCAAATTTAAAACAAATATTGCAAAAAAACATTAACATATACTAACAAAAACCAAAATTTAAAAAACCTTTTAACTAAAGGGACTTGACAGGAGAGATTTAAAATTTCCCCCTTACAATGAAACTTTTCACTTCAAGTATAAAAATAATCCCTAATTTAAAACATTTTAATTTAATTTTGACCAAACCATTACAACCTAAAAAAAACACCCTTATTTACTCTTACAAAACAAAATTTTACCCAAAAACCACCCAACCTTAATTACTCTAAAGCAAAACATTTTTAAATTTTTAAAAACCCCTCACACAAAAACTTACTAATCCTTAAAAAAAACAAAAACCCCAAAACCTTTTTAAAATTTCTCAACCAAACAAAACCCTTTATTT
The DNA here is from genome assembly GCF_026875155.1 of Cherax quadricarinatus. Taxonomy (NCBI): domain Eukaryota; kingdom Metazoa; phylum Arthropoda; class Malacostraca; order Decapoda; family Parastacidae; genus Cherax; species Cherax quadricarinatus. The sequence continues at coordinate 3,712,326 of NC_069425.1, read as the reverse complement.
ATTACTCTCACACCAAACACAACCTTCTTATTACTCTCACACCAAACACAACCTTCTTTTACCCACACCAAACAAAACCCTTACTTATTACTCCACACCAAACACAATTTACTTTTACTCTCACACCAAACACAACCTTACTTTTTACTCTCACACAAAACAACCCCTTACTTTTACTTCACCAAAACCCAAACCTTACTTATTACTCTCACACCAAACACAACCTTATTTATTCTCTCAAAACCAAAACAACCTTACTTTTATCCCCCCCAAAACACAACCTTACTTATTACTCTCACAACCAAACACAACCTTACTTATTACTCTCACAACCAAAACACAACCTCTTATTACTCTCACACCAAACACAACCTTACTTATTACTCTCACACTAAAACACAACCTTACTTATTACTCCACAAAACAAACCTTACATATTACTCTCACACAAACACAACTTACTTATTAACTCTCACACCAAACCCAACCTTACATACACACACCAAGCACAACCTTATTATTACATCTCATACCAAACAAGACCATATTATTACTCCACAACCAAACACAACCTTATTATATATCGACATCACACACCAAACCACAACCTTACTATATACTCTCACACATACACACAACCATTACTTATTAAACTATAACTTACAACAAAAACAACCTTATTATTATATACACAAACACAACTTACTTATATATCACAACCAAACACATACTATACATATTACACTCATACACATACACATACAACCACAAACCTTATTTATTACTCTAACACAAAATAAATAACACATAACAACATACTTACTGATTACTCTTACACAAACACACTTACTTTTTACTCTCACAAAACACAACCTTACTTTTTACTACTCAACCAAACAAATACTTAGTACTCCTAACAAAACAACTAAACTCACACTAAAAACACAACTTACTATTAACATGACACAACCAAATACAAACCTTAACTAATTACTCTCACACCAAACACAACATTACATAATTACTCTCAACCAAACATAACCTTACTTTATGACTACACCATAATCAAACCTAACTATTAATTAACACACATACAAACCTTACTTATTACTCGTCAAACCCAAACAACCAACCTAACTTAATAACTTACCTCCATTCTTATTACCCAAATTCACAACCTTACATATTACTCTCAACTAAACCAACCTTACTTATTACTCTATCACCAAATACAACTTACTTATTAACTCTCACATAAACAACCTGTACTATTACTCTCAACATAAAACACAAACCTTACTTATTACTCTCACACCAAACACAACCTTACTTATTACTCTCACACCAACACAACCTTACTTATTACTCTCACACCAAACACAACCTTACTTATTACTCTCAACACCAAACACAACCTTACTTATTACTCTCACACCAAACACAACCTTACTTATTACTCTCACACCAAACAAAACCCTTACTTATTATCTCACACCAAACACAACCTTACTTATTACTCTCACACAACCACACAACCTTACTTATTACTCTCACACACCAAACACAACCTTACTTAATACCTCAACACCAAACACAACCTTACTATTACTCTCACACCAAACACAACCTTACTTATTACTCTCACACCAAACACAACCTTACTTATATCTCTCAAAACCAAACACAACCTTACTTATTACTCTCACACCAAACACAACCTTACTTATTACACTCACCACCTAAACACAACCTCTTATTACTCTCACACCAAACACAACCTTACTTATTATCTCACACCAAACACAACCTTACTTATTACTCTCACACCAAACACAACCTTACTTATTACTCTCACACCAAACAACCTTACTTATTACTCTCACACCAAACACAACCTACTTATTACTCTCAAAACCAAACACAACCTTACTTATTACTCTCACACCAAACACAACCTTACTTATTACTCTCAAAACCAAACACAACCTTACTTATACTCCTAAACAACCAAACACAACCTACTTATTATCTCACACCAAACACAACCTTACTTTATTACTCTCACACCAAACACAACCTTACTTATTACTCTCACAACCAAACACAACCTTACTTATTACTCTCACACCAAACACAACCTTACTTATTACTCTCACACCAAACACAACCTACTTATTACTCTCACACCAAACACAACCTTACTTATTACTCTCACCCAAACACAACCTTACTTATTACTCTCACACCAAACACAACCTTACTTATTACTCTCACACCAAACACAACCTAAACTTATTACTCTCACACCAAACACAACCTTACTTATTACTCTCACACCAAACACAACCTTACTTATTACTCTCACACCAAACACAACCTTACTTATTACTCTCACACCAAACACAACCTTATTTAAATACTCTCACACCAAACACAACCTTACTATTACTCTCACACCAAACACAACCTTACTTATTACTCTCACACCAAACACAACCTTACTTATTACACTCACCCAAACACAACCTTACTTATTACTCCACACCAAACACAACCTTACTTATTACTCTCACACCAAACACAACCTTACTTATTACTCTCACACCAAACACAACCTTACTTATTACTCTCACACAAACACAACCTTACTTATTACCCCTCACACCAACACAACCTTACTTATTACTCTCACACCAAACACAACCTTACTTATTACTCTCACAACACAAACACAACCTTACTTATTACTCTCACACCAAACACAACCTTACTTATTACTCTCACACCAAACACAACCTACTTATTACTCTCACACCAAACACAACCCTACTTATTACTCTCACACCAAACACAACCTTACTTATTACTCTCACACCAAACACAACCTTACTTATTCTCCAACCAAACACCTTACTTATCTTCACACCAAACACAACCTTACTTATTACTCTCACACCAAAACACAACCTTACTTATTACTCTCTACACCAAACACAACCTTACTTATTACTCTCACACCAAACACAACCTTACTTATTACTCTCACACCAAACACAACCTTACTTATTACTTTCACACCAAACACAACCTATTATACTTCACACCAAACACAACCTTACTTATACTCTCACACCAAACACAACCTTACTTATTACTCTCACACCAAACACAACCTTACTTATTACTCCACACCAACACAACCTTACTTATTACTCTCACACCAAACCAACCTTACTTATTACTCTCACACCAAACACAACCTTACTTATTACTCTCACACCAAACACAACCTTTCATTACTCTCACACCAAACACAACCTTACTATTACTCTCCACCAAACACAACCTTACTTATTACTCTCCACACCAAACACAACCTTACTTATTACTCTCACACCAAACACAACCTTACTTATTACTCTCACACCAAACACAACCTTACATATTACCTCACACCAAACACAACCTTACTTATTACTCCACACCAAACCACGCACTCAAAACACATACGAGAGACCATTCCTTTAACTTTTTTTACGTCGTACAAATTCCATAAATCCGGACACGGAAACTACGGTGGGTTTATATGGAAAACTACGCTCCCAACGATTCCCAGACAACAGCTTGTTCCTACACTTGGTTTGATACATGACTGCTATAATACCGTGTACCCTCTCAATTGTTCCAGCTGTCCGGAGCACCCAAGATATATGAATAAAATCTGATACTAACACCCCCAATGCCCTTTCGACATCATCCGGGACCCCCCCCCCCCCACGTCTAAACTAAGGACACGTAAGGGAGACAAACCCCCCCCCCACCCACCTAATAAGTCTACCGAGCCAACAGCGCACGGCTTCCAACCGCTCGCAAAAATAAATCGCATGAAAAACAGTTTCCTCTATCCCACAATCGCTACAGGAAGGAATATCACGTAACCGTCGTGTACACAAAACGGACCCGGACGGCAAGATGTTATGAAAAAATTTATATACCGTTTCACGAACTACGGGTCGCAACGGAAGATCCACCAGACGGTTCCAAATATCAGCCCAAGCGCACAACGGAAACTGACTACAGACCGGTGCCACGTCAGCTTCCATAGTCCCCCCGAACTAAGATACGCAATTACACGTGCGCTGGATTCGAAACAACTGTAAGCACGCGCAACATATCTACGCATGTATGGCGATCATGCCCCTTAACACACTCGCACAGGTATTGATACGTCTCGCTAACTGGATTACCTGCCACTCGCAGGTATTGCACATATGTATGCTTGACAAAAAGGGCAAGCATTGATGCATGAAAATCTAATAATCCCAAACCCCCTTTGCGAACACTTAAACTAAGCACACTGCGTCGTAACCAGCAACAACGACTTCCCCAGATAAACCGAAACACACGCACCAATAAACGTGTCTCATCTCTTGGGCACAACGAAGATACACGCACAACATGCCACACTTTAGCATATAGGATGGAGTTAGTAACTATCACCCGTTGGTGGAGAGTTAACCCATGTAATCTCAGCATACCCACACGCCGGATTACGCTATCAACCACCATCTTAGAATTGGGTACACGTCCTTCAGTACTACTAGCCGCATGAATTAACCCGCATATTTTCAAAGTTTCACGCACCACCCACGGACTCTCCACGGAGATTGAACCTAGTTGCCACGGCCCTAAAAGTAATAGTCCGAAATTATCCTTATTACATATCATACCCGTTGCCTCGCTAAAAGTGGTCACAATACGATCTACGGCAGACAAACTACCGGCATCTGTAAGCATGAGCGGTGTATCATCAACATAGCCAACAATATGGATGGGCCTACCGCACTGCCCATTACATGGATGCTGCTCACACCCAGCTGCCAGTGCCCTATACAATGATTTCTGATAAATAGCAAATAAAATTTGCGATAACGGGCACCCCTGGTGAATCCCATGATGTAAGGATACAATCGTACCTAATTTTCCATTCACCTGGACGCGTAAACTCGCGTCAGTATACAATGACATAACCCACTTAATAATCATTCGTGCAAAACCCAGCTGCTCCATTATGATTTTCAACACTAGATGATCAACGTTATCAAATGCAGCCTTCCAATCTAACGCCAAAATTCCTCCCCCCCCCCTACCCATTTCACTTTGGTGGTCGCGAACGAAATCACCAAGTACCTTTTGGCTTAAATACAGCGATCGTCCCGGAATACCAGCCTGACCTGGATGTAAAACCTTCTCTAGGATGGGTTTTAAGGCGATTGCACAAAATTTTTGCATATAATTTATAATCAGTGTTTAACAGGGTAATCGCCCTGTAATCATGTATATCAGTACATTCGGTTTTTTTCGGAACAAGAACCACAATACCTTCTCGCTGAGACCTACTTAAACAACCCCGATTTTTCATACTATTTAATAACCTAACAAGAAACTCACTTAACTCGTCCCAGAATTCTAAATAAAATTCACATGGCAACCCGTCTGACCCCGGCGATTTTCCTTTTTTCATGTCCTGCAAAGTTGTCCGTATTTCATCAGCACTAACAGGCCCCATAGCATATAGCTGTTCATCCTCTATTAATTTACTAGTCACCCACGACTGGACATCCATGGCAACAGTACGATCTCGACTACCACTAAATGTATCACGGTAAACCATGTCAGCATAAAGACTCATACGATCGGTATCCATTATCGTCGTACCCGACGGGAAGGACTCAACCCCGTCCCGCACCGTAAAACCCATTATATTGAACGCCCGACGACGCTGATTTTATTCACGTAGAACATACGCAGATGGTCGGTCTCTCCAAAGGACTTCATCAATTTCCGCCGCAATTCGCGTCCCCTGAAATAACTGATTTTGTAAATCCGATATTTCCGCTTTTAGGGCGGCGATGGTGGTTACCGGATTCTGCACGTGGCTCGTAACACGCACGTAATTGATGCCGTAAGTAATTTAACTTCCCATAACGTAATTGTATCGCCTCTTTACTCATTGCCCGAAAAAAGGATTTAATACAGGGTTTACCCCTTACATCCCACCACTCTAGAATATCTACGACACCCATCCCATTATTCCATAATTGAGACCATATCCGACGAAATAAATCATGAATTTCATCTCCGTTTAAAAGACTAACATTTAATTTCCAAAATCGAGGAACGACTTGTGGCAAACCAGCCCAGGCGAGACGTACCAATACCGCACGATGATCAGTAAAATGTTCATCACATGTCTGACACATCTGTATGTCAATAGCACGCGCTACATAGATCCTATCGAGTCGAGCCGCGTAACCCTGTCGGACAAAAGTAAAATCCACCCCACCAACTACATCACCTCCCACGTCGCGCAACGCAACCCCTTGCAAAATATCACCCAAAAGTTGAGAATAAAACCCACTACCCCGCGGTTCCACGTCCCGACGTCGTGTAACGCAATTCCAGTCACCTCCCACGACGGGTTTCCGCGGGTAGCGACCGGAAGTGATACACAAGCGTCTCCTGAAAAAACTGATTTTTCGTACTCGCAACCCTCGCTGCAGGTCCATAAACGCTAATGAATCCGACTCTCATCGTACCCCACCACCCGTCAACGCGCACTAAGCGACAGTCAGACCCAACTTCCCAATGATGTAGCCGAAAAGGACTGTTCTCTCGTATTAACACTGCCACACCACCCTTTATCCGCGGACTATTCACTCCATACACAACATAACCTCGTATTCTCAATTCACCCACATCCTTAGGAACCCACTGCTCCTTCACAACACTCAGGATGACCTTTGACCAGTTACAAGCCGACCCAGCATTTCGACCCAAGATTACAAGACTACTCATCGTTTCCTACCAACAATTGCACATCATAAGGAATGCCTCCAACACTGAAGAAATGAATTAACTCCTGACTCACACTATAACGACACCTGACCAATCAAGAAGCTAGCCTCCCTTGACCACGCCTCCAGCTTCTGCCAGCCGCCAATCAACATCAAGATGCAGCAATCTACCATCCAGCAAGTTGCAGTCAGCACCTGCAGAGTTCCTGCTGTCTTCTATGTCGTCTTCGTCATTGTTTATCCAGGCTTAGCAGTTGGGTCTAGTCCTGACTCTTCTCTCTTCGACTCAAGACATTCCTCTCACCATCTATTCTTCGCACTGTCCCCACTTGCCCCTCGCCCCTCGTGGGTCCTTACCTGTGAGTCCTGATCTGATCTGAACCCACATCCCGATAATTGTGCTCTTGGAGAAACACAACATCAGGCTTAAAATGACATAAACACTGCTCAAAATCATCTTTCCTGTGAGTCGCCCGTAAACCATTGACATTTATAGTTAAACACTGGAATGTTGCTGGCTTTCGTCACACACATTCACTCGTAATACATTGAGACATTGAGCGACATCACCGTCTGTGCCACAAACATCGCCAAGCGGGAGGCTCACCACCCTGGCATTGTCGTCAAAGCCATTAGCCGCAATCGCGGCCCACGACTTTTTCCCAGGTCGTTGTCCTGGTGTCAGTTCACCATCACTACTTGAATTCCCTGCCGCCCGCTTACGGGAGCTCCCGTCGACAACAGTGCGGGCGGTCGCGGTCATGTGTGCATGGACGTCCACGCTAGTAATTATCACAGTGGGTCCGTCTGGAGTAGCAATCGTTGACGGTGGGCTACCAATGCTATTATCGGACGCCACTGGGGTGGATGGTGGCGCTGGACACTCCTCCACCGCACCATACAATTCCGGAAATGATACAGGAAGGTCTAGCTCTACCTCACGAGGTGGAACAACATCAGTTGATGTTGCTGCGACACCGTCATCAGTAACGCTCGTCTCCATACAGGGCAATGTTACACACGGTGAATCAGGTGTAGTGACAGGTACATCGAGGGGAGGCTGTTGAGGCGTTGGTGTCGGACGAACGCCCTCGCCTACCATGGACTCGGTGGCTTGTGTAGGAGCGTCTGACGACACACGCTGCTCACCTTGTTGACGGGAACGCCGACGATCACATTGATACGCCATGTGTCCATACGCGTCACATAACCGACACGTCTTCCTTTGCCCCGGGTAATACACATATACCTGAGTACGGTAGACATCGAGGAGAACAAAAGACTGGATGTCAATTTTGATGGACATTTTTACTGAAAACGACCCGTCAGGTTTACCTTCAAATGGGCCATGGTTCCATACACCTGCATAAGTCCGGTGAATCATCCCAAATTTGGTGAAAACCTTACGGATTGCATGCTCATCAGCTTCGAAAGGGACGTTTCGAATCTTTTACCCATGTGTAAGTGCGGACACATCCCGAGACACACTGCCACAGTTGAGTTCACCTGACAACGTAGATCTTGATAACGTTGAACAACATCCTCATACACTGTAGTAGTCGTAAACTTGAAGAAAACCCGGGAAGCACCATTTACTGAAACACCATAGATGTCATCGTTGGAGATCTTATATGTCTTGCAGGATTTGGAGTAGGAGGACGTCAACATTATGATTCAACAAAGATCCCTGCAAAATCTCCACACATACAGTGTTAACTCGTCGGAGGCTTCCCTCCATCTTGTGGGGTAATGTTGATTTTCGCCACCAGAGGGCGAGGCGCAGAGCACACAACCACTCAACTCGGTACCTGTGAGGCAACTGAGTAGCGTCTGCGCAAAGGTCCACCCGGCCCGAAAGCGAAGAGGACAATGTAAAGGCCCTAATTGCTCTGTGTGCTACATTTAGGACCACCCATCGCATTCCTATAGGAGTCCGGTTTTATGTTATGGACTATAGCCTCCACTGTAAACGTATCTAATTTTAATAAGCTGCCACTTTTATTACATAATTAGCGTTTTTCATATTTTATAATTGCTGATTCTATAATAATCTCTCCAAGCCAAGAGGAACAAGGGGCAATGACTTTTACTTGTTGCCAATTTGATGTAGCTGAAAATCGCTTTTCGTAGTCGGATTTCCCCTCATTCGAGCAAAAATCTTCCTCTGAACGTGTTTGCATGTACTTCATCCTTCTTTTTTTTTTGCAATACTGCAAGCTTTTGTAACACGAAAGGCCTAGAGCTATCATTCAAATCCCCTCATGATTGTTTTGCATCTTGAATCGCTTGTTCGAGATTTTTGCATAATATGAATACCACTCGCCAGCTCTTATCCCAGTTCTCTAGATTTTTTCCTTCCTTTCCTGTTTACCTTTACAAATCTGCTCTTCCTAAAGCCCATAAAGCGCCATTAAAATTAGTGTATCTACAAAAGCGCCTCAGTGAACAGGTATTACCGAAATCACTTCCGCAAAACAGGTTGGTTAATTTGTCTTCGACCCCGTTTGATCAACTTCACAGATTAGTAATTACTAAGAATATTGATTTGCTAACACACGAAAGAAAAATGTTATTTACTGAAGTGAGAAAGGTCAAACAAAAGATCTTTGCCATGGTACCACTCGAATGGCAAGATTATTTATTAGATTACATATATAAGGGGTTGACAATAATGAAACTTTAAACTGAAGGTTTACATGCTAGAAAATTGAAAAATCTCATAGTACAAAGTGGTTGGCCCTAACATTCAAGCCCAGAGCTCGCTACTAACCTGTCGAGTGTTGAACTTACCCGTGACCCACAGACTGCCCTCGGATATGGGTTAAGTTTCGCACCTACTAGTGGGGACACTAATTATGGTGACCTTTCCAAATCTTTTTCCAATCTGGAAAAACAAGGGGATCTATAATAATAATAATAATAATAATAATAATAATAATAATAATAATAATAATAATAATAATAATAACATCGTTATTTCTACAAGTACATGCACAAGGTGTTCAGGCCTAGCTGACATCAATGACATACTACTATATAGAAAGTCGCTTGTTATGCAGAGCATTTCGGGCAAATTAGGTCAGTTTTTTCCAGGATGCGACCCACACCAGTCGACTAACACCCAGGTACCCATTTTACTGATGGGTGAACATGGACAGTAGGTGTCTTATGGAATCACGTCCTTAATGGTTTCCAGCCGTACCGGAGATTCGAGCTCCGGACCTCAGTGTGTGAGCTGAGTGCTCTAGCGATCCAGCTACGGGACACGTTCAACATTTGCAAAAACATGGTATATGGGGCTTTGCTCAGACCTGTTGAGCCAAACTGTCCTCAAAGACTTGTTAAGTCATATCATGAATTAAAGAGAGATCCTAGTCTTCGCCTTAGAAAAGCAGACAAAGTAAATACGATAGTAATTATGAACAAGGTAGATTATAGAGGAAAACATGAACATTTTATTAGAAGACAGGGATACTTATGCGCCCCTTAAGAACCCTTTGAACCAGGCTAATTGTAAATTTAATAAACAACTGAGAACCTTACTGAGAGGTAAAGAGGAATTGATTAAACATTTATCAGTTAGGTCGGCTGCACTCCCTTATATGTACAGTTTGATTAAAACCCACAAACCCGGTTTTCCAGCGAGATCTATTAGACTGGTCTGCATTTGGAATGTTTTTAATTTTTATTTTTATTCATGGCTGCGATCTTACATATTCCTGGGTTGCTGATTGTAAATATCTAAACCATTTTGCTCTATCACGTAAGGATTTTGAATAAAATACAGATTAATGAAAATAAAAAATGTGAATTTTTAATAAATTGTTAATTTATTAAAATTAGGCAAGTAATCATGGAAAAGCAAATTCTGTTAGTTTTAAGAACATGAATTCCAAATAAACATGAATCAAATTGAATGAATTTTATTAAAAAACATGCGCCTATTGGCTAGCCTACATATTGAATGAAAGGAAGGAGGACCACTTTGATTTTCACTTGTGTTGTGCATCGAGACCATTACGTTTCAATGATCAGCAGTAATCCGCCATCATTCTGACATTCCATTTGCCCTGGTATCGAGTTTCCATGGTGCAAATATTCTGACGGAACCGCTCTCCTTGTTCCTCACTGTAGTCCCCACAATTGTTGGGAAAATAGTCAAGATGTGAATGCAAAAAGTGCATCTTCACACTCATTCTAGACCCAAGTTGTTGGAAACTTGAAATAAGGTCTTGGATAATTTTTTTTTTCATATTAGGGGGAGCGCCTGTTTCCCAGGAAGTTGTGGACAATCTGCTGGAATGAAAACCAGGCATTCACCTCGACACCTGTTAATGCTTCATCAAAATGCTTGTCCTTCACCAATTCCCGAATCTGAGAGCCAACAAAGATTCCTACCTTTAGCTTGCCTTCACTTATACGAGGAAACTTTGACTCCAGGTACTTAAAAACAGTTCCATTCTTGTTCAAGGCCTTCACAAAATTTGTCTTAAGCCCTAATTTGATGTGGAGTGGTGATAGCAGAATTTTCTTGGGGCCAACTAGTGGCACAGTTTACACGTTGTGATTTCAGGGTAAGAAGTTGGTTCTTGGTGGCCAGTCTTTTGTTCATAGTGCTGGCTGGCTGCCCTACTATCCCAAAGACACAGAAAACAGGGGTACTTGGTGTATCCGCCTTGATGACCTAGTAGGAGAGCAATAACTTTTAAATCACCACAAATGAGAAATTGTGATTCTGATACTTGGGTGCAGATATTAGTGTCTTCACATTTACGTAAGTTTCTGGCATTTGGACACTATTGCCAATTGGCACAGATGCAGCTGTGTTGCCATTGTAGAGAAGTACAGCCTTTAAACTTCTTTTAGAAGAATAAATGAAGAGTCTCCATTCAGCTGCTTTGTATGACATCCCCATGTGTTCAATAAGGCCAGAAATATTTGAACAGAAAACTAAAGATTCCGCTTTGTCCAAGAACTGAGTGAATTCCTCTTCACGATGACGGTACCAAGTGAATGTTGTTCCAGGAGCTAGAAGCCTGGGTTCCTTCCGTAACTGTGCACTTTCTTTTGCAAGGTTAAGGTCTCTCACCCAGTCATTGAGCTCAACTTGGTTGAAGGGTTTGGGATCGTCATTTGTTGGTGGCTCATAGTCTACTTCAATCTCCTAAGAATCACTGGTACCAGACTCTGATGAAATTGGCCGTGTCTCAGGTGGCAAAGGTACAGGAATATTTTCAGAGTGTGGAACAGGTCTTATCGCTGAAGGGATATTTGGGTATATTATGCTATCTTTATTCTTCTTTCTGAATCCAGCTACTTTAGTCTTACAAAAGTAGCAGTCAGCATGGCGGCTCATCTGCTTCCTCCATATCATTGATACTCCAAAGGGAATACATTAAAGCTTTCCAACTGACCAAATTTGGAGCTTACTGATGTAACTCTTGCAAGTTTCGTGTGGTGCAAATAGTTTGTCCCAGTCTCCAAGTTTGTATCCAAAATAAGCAAAGTAGCAGCGCTTCAATAAAGAAGTAATGTTGCTCCGGGAATCTGAAGGGGTGAATTGTCCGCAGATATAGCAAAATATGCTTGGCCAATTTATGCAGCCTCAAACGTATTAATAATCTGAAAATATAGAAAAATATATTTGATTTAACATTTAAGTCAATATAAGGTAAGCATTTTAATTGGTAATGTACCACTTTCTCATTTACTTATGTTATATGAAAAGAGAAAAGTAATGTTTCCGTATAACTTGACAACCTGATGTGATAGAGATGAATAAAAAACACAGTGAATCACTATTTTCCATATATATACCGAGAAAGATACCATAGTCAATAAAAAAAAGGCATGTGTTATTAGCTCATGATCGGCGACATGAGCCTTGTCAAAATTGTTGGTAAAAATATTAACTCCAATGCTTTGCAACATTTCTGAAGCTCACATAAAAATAATGTTGATCTCACTGACAAACTGCAAAATGTTAACATGCCCAATGGTTTTACACTACTAAGTTTTGATGTCACGGCACTGTTCACTCGAGTTCCTGTTTCCGATTGGCTATCTTACCTTAAGAAGAATTAGATTAGTTATTCATGCCTTTTGAAAAGAATGGCATTATTGAGGTGATTAAGTTGTGTGCAGTTGATCTCAAGTTTGAGTTGAAGAGCAATACCACTAAGCTCAAAGACAGGGAACAGCTGTGGGAAATCCATTGTATCCCTTGTTGAGCAATCTGTATACTGAATTTCTCGAGGCTAGGATGTTGAAAGACATCCTGCCCTGTAAAGCTAAATGGTTCAGATATGTGGATGACATCTTGTGTTTGTGGCCGAATGATATGGCCCTGGATACATTTTTACCGAGTCTCAATGGTTTTTGATCCCGTCTACCTTCTTCGTTTACACGGACACATTCACTCAAGGCATGCAATAGCTAGTAAGGCCCTTGCGGGCCTCTACAAGCTGAAACATGCCTCTCAACGCACCAAACTACACCTCTACAAATCCCTAATACGTCCTCTGATAACTTACTCTCCTCTAGCCCTCTCTCTTGCAGCAAAAACAAACTTACTTAAACTGCAGCGTGTCCAGAACAAGGCGCTGCGCTGGGTGCTTGATGTCAGATGGGAGGACTTCGCCACAAGCGAGTCTCTCCATGCCCAGTTAGACGTCCCTGCGCTGAATCTGTACTGGAAGAGGCTCAGTGACAGACAGATAGACAAACTTGAGACACGACATGACTACTGGACCTCTCTCCTTGACGAAGACATTCGCAGACCCACAAACCAACACAACCTTTTCTACTCCTTGCATGATCCTGCTCCTAACCCTACTTACAAATAACCTTGGATCCGCTGACAGGTACCTTCTAAGACAGGTACCATTCTCTGACCCACGTTCGCCTTAGCTTTTCTGGGTTAAGACATGACTCAGTTCTGCACTCCTCTCTAGCTCTAAACGTCGCAAGTCCCTTACTCCCAGCTCACTCCACCGGATTCCCAACAGAAGAACCGGAATTTCTCTTTTCAATATCTGTCCCACGATCGCCTTTGCTGCTTAAGTCTATTTAAGGCTTTAAGTCTATCTTCATACGGGAGGTTCCTTACACAGTAAATCATTTTAGTCATTCTTCTCTGTATGTTCTCTAATGAGTCTATGTCCATCCTGTAGTAAGGGGACCAAAACTGAGCAGCATAATCCAAATGAGGCCTCACTAGTGATGTATAGAGCTGTAAAATAACTTTGGGACTTCTGTTACTTATACTTCTTGAGATAAATCCAAGTAATCTGTTGGCCTTGTTGCGCACACTGAGGCACTGCTGTCTTGGCTTTAGATTTCTGCTTACCATGACTCCCAAGTCTTTTTCACATTCTGTATGACCAAGCTCTACTTTCACCTAGATTATAGCTTCGAGGGTTATTTTCATTACCAAGGGCAAGTACCTTACACTTATCCCATTAAACTTCATCTGCCATTTCTCAGACCAAGACATTAATTTGTTCAAATCGTCCTGGAGTTCATTGATATCCTCCTCAGAGTGAATTATACGGCCTATCTTTGTATCATCAGCAAACTTACTCATGTCACTAGTAATCCCTTCATCAAGGTCATTAATGTAAATTATGAACAAGAGAGGGCCTAAAAACTGATCCTTGTGGAACGCCACTAGTGACTAATCCCCAATCAGATTTCACTCCATTAATGGTAACTCTCTGCTTTCTATTGGTAAGCCATGCCTCAATCCATGCTAGAACTTTACCTCCTATACCATGAGCTGCCACTTTCTTAAGAGTCTCTTGTGAGGTACTCTGTCGAAGGCTTTACTAAAATCCAAATAAACAATATCATAATTCCTTATCACTGTCAACTGCCTCAAATGTTCTATTGAAGAACGTCAGTAGTTTGTCAGGCAGGAACGACCTCTCGTGAATCCATGCTGAGATTCATTTATCAAGTTATGCTCTTCAGGTGACTTCTGATAATGTCAGCTATAATTGATTCTAATAACTTGCCCACTATAGATGTCAGGCTTATTGGACGGTAAATTTTAAAGGAGTGGACTTATCCCCTGATTTGAATATAGGAACCACATTAGCCATCTTCCACATCTCTGGCACAACACTGGTAAGAATGGACGTATTGAATACACTCGTTAATGGCTGACTAAGCTCCATCTTGCATTCCTTAAGTACCCTTGAAAACAACTCATCGGGTCCCGGGGACTTATTTTGTTTCAGTTTGTCTATCTGTTTAATAACCATGTCCCTCGTGACAGTAATATTAGTTAACTTGAATTCATCATGAACTAAATAATTGTTAATTACTGGAATCTCATTTACATCTTCCTGTGTAAAAACTGACAAAAAATAGTCATTAAATAAGGAACACATTTCCAGTTGTAATAAAGTTGGTAGAATTACCGACAATATGTAAAGTAAAAGGACACAAGTGCAACTAATGTGACATTTATTGTGGCAACGTTTCGCTCTCCAGGAGCTTTATCAAGCCATTACAAACAATACAGGGACACAGAGGGTATATAAAGGCTCAGAGTGAGGTGAATACTAGTGAGGTGCCATTTCGATGTTCACTAGTGGTAGTAGTAGTAGTAATAGTAGTGGTAGTGACAAAAGTAATACAATATGGTAGAGCAATTAATTCGTACATGAGTAAAAGGATATAAAAGCTATTACTTGGGTAACATAAAAATAGGTTGGACAAATATAAACTGGAATGAGGCAGCTTGTTTCAGTGTTCACTCTCTGTGCTTTGTGTAGTATAACAGGAGAGACTATGTGATGGCAGGGTTTACTGTTTTCAGGAGGATTCTTGCTAAAGTTGTCTAACTGTTGCATATGTGTCGTGTACTTAGCTCTGTGAAGACCTGTTTGTGTGCTCTTGTGAATCTGTACAAGGATGCCTTCTCTTGAGCAACTTTACCAGCAGCTGAGAGAGGAGCTCAGAGTTGCTAAGATGGAGATACGGCGATTAACGGAGGAGAACAAGAGGATTCGTAGTAATCCTTCTGTTGTGAGTCCCCAGGTTAAGAGGGGAGCTTGGTCAGTGGCCGGGCAACATGGAACCAAGCTGAAGATCAAGAAAACGGTTGGTGAGGCGGAAACAACGAGAAACCAGAAGACTACCGTGGAAACTTCCAACCATTCTCGGTGCTACCTGACGAATGTGAGTGTTCTGCAGGGAATGCCACAACGAGCACCAAAGAAGCATTGGCAACGTGAGTAAGACATCCCTAGAAACCCCAACGAAGGCCCTCGAGAACGTCTTGACGAATTCTACAAGTGGTGTAAAGGGTACCTGGCGAATGTGAGTCGACTACTCGGAGCATCACGACGGACGACGCCAAGGAAGGTAAAAACATTGTTGTTGTTGGGGATAGCCAGATTAGGTACATGGATAGGGCATTCTGTTTGAAGGATAGGAGTAGGAGGCAGAGAGTGTGTTTTCCTGGGCTGGGATGAAGGAAAATTGTTACCGTTGGTACATCGAGAGTAATGGGGCAATA
>NC_069425.1:3660549-3695443 GCF_026875155.1 Cherax quadricarinatus | reverse complement strand
TACAAGTCATGTTACAGATGCCGGTAGTTTGTCTGCCGTAGATCGTATTGTGACCACTTTTAGCGAGGCAACGGGTATGATATGTAATAAGGATAAGTCTGGACTATTATTTTTAGGGCCGTGGCAACGAGGTCCAATCTCACATGGAGAGTCCGTGGGTGGTGCGTGAATCTTTGAAAATATGCGGGTTAATTCATGCGGCTAGTAGTACTGAAGGACGTGTACTCAATTCTAAGATGGTGGTTGATAGCGTAATCCGGCGTGTGGGTATGCTGAGATTACATGGGTTAACTCTCCACTAACGGGTGATAGTTACTAACTCCATCCTATATGCTAAAGTGTGGCATGTTGTGCGTGTATCTTTGTTGTGCCCAAGAGATGAGACACGTTTATTGGTGCGTGTGTTTCGGTTTATCTGGGGAAGTCGTTGTTGCTGGTTACGACGCAGTGTGCTTAGTTTAAGTGTTCGCAAAGGGGGTTTGGGATTATTAGATTTTCATGCATCAATGCTTGCCCTCTTTGTCAAGCATACATATGTGCAATACCTGCGAGTGGCAGGTAATCCAGTTAGCGAGACGTATCAATACCTGTGCGAGTGTGTTAAGGGGCATGATTGCCATATATGCGTAGATATGTTGCACGTGCTTACAGTTGTTTCCAATCTGCGCACGTGTAAATTGAGTATCTTAGTTCAGGCGACTATGGAAGCTGACGTGGCACCGGTCTGTAGTCAGTTTCCGTTGTACGCTTGGGCTGATATTTGGAACCGTCTGGTGGATCTTCCGTTGCGACCCGTAGTTCGTGAAACGGTATATAAATTTTTTCATAACATCTTGCCGTCCGGGTCCGTTTTGTGTACACGACGGTTATGCGATATTCCGTCCTGTAGCGTTTGTGGGATAGAAGAAGCTGTTTTTCATGCGATTTATTTTTGCGAGCAGTTAGAAGCCGTGCGCTGTTGGCTCGGTAGACTTATTAGGTGGGTGGATGGGGGGGTTTGTTTCCCTTACGTGTCCTTAGTTTAGACGTGGGGGGGGGGGGTTTGTCTCCCTTACGTGTCCTTAGTTTAGACGTGGGGGGGGGGGGTCCCGGATGATGTCGAAAGGCATTGGGGTGTTAGTATCAGATTTTATTCATACATCTTGGGTGCTCCGGACAGCTGGAACAATTGAGAGGGTACACGGTATTATAGCAGTCATGTATCGAACCAAGTGTAGGAACAAGCTGTTGTTTGGGAATCGTTGGGAGCGTAGTTTTCCATATACTTACCGTAGTTTCCCTGTTCCGGATTTATGGAATTTGTACGACGTAAAAAACGTAAAAGGACTGGTCTCTCGTATGTGTTTTGAGTGCGTGGTTTGGTGTGAGTAATAAGTAAGGTTGTGTTTGGTGTGAGAGTAATAAGTAAGGTTGTGTTTGGTGTGAGAGTAATAAGTAAGGTTGTGTTTTGGTGTGAGAGTAATAGGTAAGGTGTGTTTGTGCTGAGAGAGTAATATGTAAGGTTGTGTTTGGTGTGAAGAGTTAATAAGTATAGGTTTTGTGTCTTGGTTGTGTGAGCATTAATAGTAAGGTTGTGTTGTTGTGAGGAGTAATAAAGTAAGGTTGTGTTTGGTGTGAGAGTATATAAGTAAGGTTGTGTTTGGTGTGAGAGTAATAAGTAAGGTTAGTGCATGTGTTTGGTTTTTAGTTTGAGAGTAATAAGTAAGGTTTGTGTTTGGTGTGAGAGTAATAAGTAGGTTTGTGTTTGGTGTGAGATTAATAAGTAAGGTTGTTTGGTGTGAGTGAGTAATAAGATAAGGTATGTGTTTGGTGTGAAAGTAATTAAGTAAGGGTTGTGTTTGGCTGTGTGGAGTCATTAAGGTAAGGTTGTGTTTGGTGTGAGAGATAATAAGTATGGTTGTGTTTGTGTGTAGAGTGTAATAAAGTAAGGTTGTGTTTGGTGTGGAGAGTAATAAGTAAGGTTGTGGTTTGGTGTGAGTTGTGAGAGTAATAAGTAAGTTGTGTTTGGTGTTGGAGAGTAATAAGTAAGGTTGTGTTTGGTTTGTGTTGAGAGTAATAAGTAAGGTTGTGTTTGGATTGAGAAGTAATAAGTAAGGTTGTGTTTGGTGTGAGAGTCATAAGTAAGGTTGTGTTTGGTGTGAGAGTAATAAAGTTATAAGGTTGTGTTTGGTGTGAGATTAATAAGTAAGGTTTTGTTTTGGGTTGTGAGAGTAATAAGTAAGGTTGTGTTGTGGCATGTGAGAGTAATAAGTAAGGTTGTTGTTTAGTGTGAGAGTAATAAGTAAGGTTGTGTTTGGTTGTGTGTGAGAGTAATAATGTAAGGTTGTGTTTGGTGTGAGAGTAATAAGTAAGGTTGTGTTTGGTGTGAGAGTAATAAGTAAGGTTGTGGTTTAGTGTGAGAGTAATAAGTTGGTTGTGTTTGGTGTGAGAAAGGGGGGGTAATCAAGGTAAGTTTGTGTTTGGTGTGGAGTAATAAAGTAAGGTTGTACTCTTTGGCGTGAGAGTAATAAGTAAGGTTTTGTTTGCGTCTGTGAGAGTAATAAGTTAGGTTGTGTTTGGGTGTGAGGAGTTAATTCCAAGTAAGGTTGTGTTTGGTGTGAAGTATAAGTCAGAGTTGTGTTTGTTTGGTTGTTGAGAGTTTAATAAGTAAGCGTTGTGTTTGGTGGTGATGGAGTAATAAGTATGGTTGTGTTTGGTGTGGAGAGTAATAAGTAGGTTGTGTTTAGTGTGTGAGAGTAATAAGTAAGGTTGTGTTTGGTGTGAGAGTAATAAGTAAAGGTTGTGTTTGGTTTGTGGAGAGTTTGAAGGAGTTAATATGTAAGGTTGTGTTTGGTGTGAGAGTAATAAGTAAGGTGTGATGTTTGGTGTGAGAGATAAGTAAGGTTGTGTTTGGTTGTGAGAGTAAATATGTAAGGTGTGTTTGGTGATGTGAGGATTTATAGTAAGGTTGTGTTTGGTGTAGAGAGTAATAAGTAAGGTTGTGTTTGGTGTGAGCAGTAATAGTAAGGTTGTGTTTGGTGTGAGAGTAATATAGTAAGGTTGTGTTTGTGTGAGATAATAAGTAAGGTTAGTTGTTTGGTGTGAGAGTAATAAGTAAGGTTGTGTTTGGTGTGAGAGTAATAAGTAGAGTTGTGTTTTGGTGTGAGAGTAATAAGTATGGTTGTAGTTTGGTTGTGAGGAGTAATAAGTAAGGTTGTGTTTGTGTGAGAGGAGTAATAAGTAAGGTTGTGTTTAGTGTGAGAAGTAATAAGTAAGGTTGTGTTTTGGTGGTGAGAGTAATAAGTAATGGGTTGTGTTTGGTGTGGATGTAATATAAGTAAGTGTGCTGTTTGGTGTGAGAGTAATTAAGTAAGGTTGTGTGTTTTGGTGTGAGTGTAATATAGTAGGTTGTGTTTGGTGTGAGATAGACCTAATATGTAAGGTTGTGTTTAGTGTGTGAGAGTAATAAGTAAGGTTGTGTTTGGTGTCGAGAGTATAAGTAAGGTTTGTGTTTGGGTTTTGTGAGAGTAATAAGTAAGGTTGTGTTTTGGTGTTTATTTTGTGGAGAGTAATAAGTAGGTTGTGTTTGGTGTGAGACAGTGATAAGTTGGTTGTGTTTTGGTGTTAGTTGTGAGAGTAAGTAATAAGTAAGGTTGTGTTTGGTTTGTGGAGAGTAATAAGTAAGGTTGTGTTTGGGTTACGAGAAAGTGTAAGGAAGTTGATGAAATAGGAGTTTTATTAGATATTTTTTATTATCCCTTGGACTCGTATAGTACAGTTTTCATGTGTCAGACCGCGACTTTTATTAAATCTCCATCAAACAAAATGTACTATTGCTATATAGTTTTGTAACCATTTGGGGTTTACCAGGTCACGGTATAGTTGGAGAGTAAATTTATGACATCATTATGTATTATGATTTGTAAATAAGAGTCAGTTATTATTTTATGGTTGTAACCTGTCTTACTGAGCTTCAATAATTACATACATTACTAATGTTTTAATTAATGTGGATTGATTTGTTAGTCACTTGGACAGGTGGACACAGTTCATTGGTATGGAGTTTGAAGGATAAATTGTGTATTGTATTATCATCGTCCTGTCAAGTCCATTAGTTGGAAACTGTGTTTCTATTTTATGGTTGTTTGTTCACTGTATATGTATAATGTCATTATTGGCAGATGAGATTTAGTTTTAAATTTACTGGGCTCCTGAGTATTAGTTTGTTCTTATTGTGCGTATTGTCCAAAGTTAGATAAGTTTTTCCCCGACCTATCTATGTGTTATATTAGATATCAGTTATCGTTCGTTTTATGTGTTTTATTTATTATTTCATGTACTGTTTTAGTAAAAATATATATGTTTGTGTATGTATGATAATAAGTATATGTAGTGCTGTATATGTATATATGAATGTATAAGTGGTATGTATATATAACGTATATATTATATATATTATTTTTATTTATATATATTTTATATATATTTATATATATTATATATATATTATATGTATATGCTGTATGGTGTATGTGTATGTATTATGCATATATATGTATATGTGTGGATGGGGGGGATGTGGCGTGTTGTGTATAGTCGCCTCCTACTATCTATGTTATTTTTTAAACTGTTGATGGTTTGTTTTCTGTGTTAATTATTATTCCATTGTATGAAATGTTTTAATAAAAATATATATAAAAAAAAATTTAGGGCCTTTTTTTTATGTGTGTGTGTGTGACTTGATGGTTCGACCAGTAATATCTTAAATCAGAATCTTGTGGGAATAACTTGGGCGTCTTCCTTTTGGATAAAACTACAGGTTGTCTCCCTTTTAAATGAGTCGGCGGTCGGGACCCATTTTCTAATGTTTGGAAAAATACGCAAGACAATTGGCGGTGGCTGGTTGGCCTAAAGCCTTCCCGCTTCACACACGGGGGCACCGGGTTCGATTCGGCGGGGGTGGAAAACATTTTCGACATGTTTCCTTTACACCTTCGTTGTTCCTGTTCACCCTAGCAGCCAAATAGGTACCTGGGTGGTTAGTCGACTGGTTGTGGGGTTCGCATCCTGGGGGGACAAGATTAAGGACCCCAATTGGAAATAAGTTTATTACAGTCCTCGATGACGCACTGACATTTCTTGGGTTATCCTGGGTGGGCTAACCATCCGGGTTATAAAAATCCGAACGAAAAATTTTTTCTTATCTTATCTTATCTTATCTTACTGCTTTGTCTTTTACCATCATACTAAGTCAGGCAGTTTTTTTTGATAATTGTCATGTTATTTAATGTTAACGATCGTCGAATTCCAAGACAGTATCAATTGCTTGTGAGCTGGCTGTTCTTCTAAATTGTCTTATAATATATTCAGTCTTTCAGGCACCTTGGCACTGGGTATAGGTTGAGTATGCCTGGGACCATGGGGTACAGCGGTGGTATAGTTGAGGCACTGGGTTGGAGGTTGGTATAGCCTGGGGCACTTATCGTTTTTCTACTGCTTCCATCTTCCTCATTGAACAAAAAACGCCTTCCTTTGAAGGTGTTTGCTTGGACTTTCATTCCTTCTTTATGCAGCATTACAAGCTCCTGACTGTATTGCTGATTGCACAATGAATAGACCTAAAGCCCCCCCCCCCCCCCAAATTTTTTTTCATTCATCCCCCTTGGACTGTTTTGCATCTTGAATCGATGGTTAGCGATTTTTCCATAATTATTTTTAAAAATATATATATATATATATATTATATTATATATATAATATATATGATATATATATATATATATATATACTATATATATTTTATATATTTATATATCATTAGGAGATTGAGACAGGTTGTGTGTGCGGGGGAGGTGTGTGAAGCATTACGTAGAATTGAAAGGGGGTTTTTTTTTAAAGCCGCTTGAACTGGATGGGATCTTAATAACAGAAATTGTTAATAAAAGCAGGGGTGGATATAGTGATGGGTGGTTGGTATTTTTGTTTTAATGTTTGAAAGTGGGAAGATACACCTATGGATTGGCGGGAAAGCATGAATAGTCCCTTTATATAAAGGGAAGTTGGACAAAAGTTATTGTAAAATTATAGAGGAAATTAGTTTATGGAAGTATATCAGGTAGTGTACGGTAGGTTTTATTTTATTATTGAAAAGAATATATAGGTAAGACAGAATGTGGGGATTAGCGGATGAGCAAAGAGGTTCAGGAGTGGGTAGGAGGGATGTGTAGATCAGGGTAATTTTAATGAAGCATGTATGTGAAACAGTATTTAGATAAAGGTAGGGAAGTTTTTCTATTGCATTAATGATTTAGTAAAAGGCAATATGATAGAGTGGATTGGAGAGGTAATTGTCAGATGTTGCTCATAGTATATGGAATAGGTGGGTAAGTTACTAAATGCTGTAGAGGTGAAAGAGTTTTTATGAGGATTAGTGAGGCTCAGGTTAGGGTGCTTTGTGTGTAAGAGAGGAGACTACTTCCCAGTTTGTAAAAGTAGGGTTTAGGACAGAGGGAGAAATGTAATGTCACCATGGTTGTTTAATATATATTTATAGATAGGGTTGTAAAAAGAAAAGTCTAATGCTAGGGTGTTCGGGGAAAGGGGGGTGGTGGGATTTAAATTATGGGGATTCTCAAATACAAAATGGGAGGTGACGTTAGTTTTTTTTTTTTTTAACACCCTTTTTTTTTTTTTTTTTTTTTTTTCGGGGGGCTTTGATGATACTGTTGGCTTATGGGTTGATTCTAAAGAAAAAAATTGCAGAGGTTAGTGGGACGATTTGGAGTGTTGTGTAAAGGTAGAAAGTTGAAAAGTGAAAACATAGAGAAAAGAGTAGGTGATGAGGGTATCAAATGATTTAGATTAAGGAATAAATTGGATTATCAAATTGGGAGGTGGAGTATGGAAGAAGTGAATGTTTTTCAGATATTTGGGAGTTGACATATACAGTTGGATGGATTTATTGAAGGATGAGGTTATAATCATAGAATTGATGAAGGAAAAAAGGGAGTGGTGCGTTTGTTGAGGTATATGTGGAGACAAAGAACGTTATCTATGGTGGCAAAGAAGGGATGTATGAAAGTATAAGTAGTACAACACTCTGATATGGCTTGTGAAGCTATGGTTGTAATGCTGCAGCGAGGAGGCGGTTGGAGGGTGGTTGCGAGGCAGTGGGTGAGTGTCCTGTCTAAGGGCAATGTGTGGTGTATATATTATGCAAAAAATTTGGAGTGTGGAAATTAGGAGGTGTGGAGTTAATAAAAGTATTAGTCAGATGGGCATGAAGAAGGGTGTTGAGGTGGTTTGGTTAATCTGGATGAAGTGAATGGATCAAAGCAGAATGACCATGGAGAGCGTATAAATCTGTAGGGAAAGGAAAAAGTCGGGGGTACTGGGTAGGGGGGTAGTCCTTGAGAGGGTTGGGGGAGGGGGTTCGTGTTAAGGATGTTTTGTGGTGAGGGGGCTTGGACTTCCAGACATGGGTTGTGTGTGCGTGTTCATAGGAGTGAATATAGAACGAATGGTTAATTTGGGGACCCCTGACGAGCTGTTGCGAGTGTGAGCAGGGTATATTTCAGTGAAGGGATTCAGGGAAAACTGGCCTATTTTACCTTAACGGACTTGAGTTCCTGGAAAAGGGACTGTACAGTGCCTGACACTTTAAAAGGAGAGGGTTTGGGATGTTGGCAGTTTTGAGGGATTATGTTTGTGTATTCTTTATATGTATATTACTTCTAAACTGTTGTTGTTCTGAGCTCCTCTGCCAAAAAACTAGTGATTATGTGTGAGTGATGGTGAAAGTGTTTGAATGATGATGAAAGTTATTTTCCTTTTTGGAGATTTTCTTTCCTTTTTGGGGTTCACCTTGCCTCGGTGGGAGTAACACGGCCGACTTGTTAATATATATGTATATTATATATATATATATATATATATTTTTAAAAAAATTTTTTTTTTTTTTATATAATATATATATATACTATTTTTATATAATATTTTATATATATTATATTATATATATATATATACTATATATATATATATATCATATTATATATATATATATATATATATATATACAATATATATATATATATATATTTATATATATATATATTATATATGTTGTGCCAGAATCCGATAGGTTAAAACCTTGCGATTTTGGCTTTAAATAGCAAGCATTTTCTTGCCGAATAATAAGGCAACGCTGAATGTTTGTGTATGCAACAATTACGCTCCAAAAATCATTCTGAATCAACGAAAAAAAAAAAATATATTTCACTGTTTGCTTATTAATCAAATTATTGTAAACTTATCCAAAATATATTTAGCTGGATTACGCTAAATTAAGTTGCGCTTGTTATAATAAAGTTAGATAAGTTTCCTAAGGTTCTTTTGGTACGAAATTTTTACATTCACATAAATGAAAAAAAATAAAAACATAACTTTTAAATCGTATAAGATGAAAATTTTTGAAAGGACTTAATTTTAAATGGTGTTATTATTTACATCTATGCCTATCCGATAATATTTCTGTGATCTAAATTCTACTAATACCCTTTAACCTCTCCTTACGTTATCTTGTGTGCCTGTCACTGTATGGTACATTAACACCTATAGGCGTATATAACCATCAAACTGACCCGTGGTTGTGACGTTTTGGTTAAGTAGACACTGGTCGGGCCGTCACCAATCAATCAACCCCACCTGGCATAATGAATAATTCCTGTAATCACTTGTATAAAAACTAGTATAATCCTTGTATAACTATGTAATTTGAGTTGGTTATATTCGTATTCCTTTCCATGATTCTAAGAGGAAGATTCAATTATGTTTCTTTCCATGACAGAACTGCTTGGTACTATAATCTGGGCAGCAGATTACATATACTAACGCGGTTAAAGATAGCGTTCGACTCCTGCCCTGTCCTGACTGAGTATTTATGCTGGGCAATTCTGGTTTCCAGAAATTTACCTCGTAATGACCCGATATTTGAGAGAGGACACTGGAGTACATGGGACCTCGTAAACCCCACCAAACTTTGTTGGAGGGTGTGTTTTTAATCAGCCTTTGTTTCAATGTCCCCGTACCTTTTTCCAAGGTTCGTAGGTTCGAGTCTCCTTCAGCCAGAGATCAGAGTTTATATATATATATATATATATATATTATATTATATATAATATATATTATATATATATATTTTTATTATATATATATATATATATATATATATATATATAATATATATATATATAGTTATATATATATGGAGAAGGATACAGTTGCTCCCTGCACTCTGAAGGAGGGGTTGTTAATGTTGACACGTTTTTGTAAAATACTGTAGTGTATAAGCACCCTTCTGCAAGACAGTGATTGATGGAGTGAATATGGTGTGAACTGTTTTTCTTTTTCGGGCCACTCCTGCCTTGGTGGGAATCGGCCGGGTGATAATAAAAAAAAATTATTTATTATACTAATATATTATTATATATATCTATATATTTATTGAGTTTACGATGTTTATTCTCGATGGGAAAAAATGTAGGTGATAAGGCTTTTGAGCCCACTTGTTTCAGACTCTCGACCAGCAGGAGAGCATTAAAGATGCAGTATACTTGTGCTCCAACTAGTCTAAGGATACTTTAATTACTAGAGAAAGAAGGCTTAAAGTAAACTCATGGTTAATATATTCCACGATATGAAATCACTGCAAATGTTTTTAACCTACTGTTATCCATGTGCCACTTTCACATCAAAAAACTAGACTTTCAGAGGTAAACAGTTTTAAAAAGTTCGTGAGTTTACAGCCGTTGGGCTTCTCAGTGGTCTGTTTTTCCTGTCCAGGTTCTTTTGTGGGGATATATTTTTATATATCTCCTTGATGTCTGAGGGAATGAGGTGTAGGGGGGGGGGGGGGGGGGCTTTTTTTTTTTTTTGCTTCATTCAGGATTTTCAGGTACAGCTGCTAGGTGTGCGCTCAGGTCAAGGGGGCACCAGGTAAGTAAATATCTTTCTCGGATCGTGCATAGACCGAAACTAGTCTAAGTTTACAATAAAGGTTCATTGGCAAGGTCCGTCAGAAGTTGCTTGTCCGGTTATAACGTGCATTTCTACATCAATTGGTGCATGTGTGTGTGCGTAATATTAAGTTAAATTATTTATTTTTGCTTTTAGGATTGATATCATAAGGAATACTTTTTACTGTCTAAAGTTGAGATAAAAATACATGCCTTTACTGTAATGGTCAATATAATTTTTCCGAGTTACCTCTTTTTTTATAATACTGTATTGTATGATAGGACTGATGTATTTTGTGATACTGAAAGAACTGGGAAACATAAACATCCACAAGCAGGAAGTTCACAAAGCTGGATCTAACTCATTCTCTCACAGCCTCACCTACAAGGAGGAAGATAGGATAGCTAGAATTGACTTACACTCTGACATAATTACCCACAACACTCGCCACAACAACAGATGAAAGAGCAGGACATGAGACCTCACAGTCTATCCACTCTTTCTGATAGCTGAACTCATCTCCACACATTGCATATTCTCAATCCACTACCAAGTTTGCAAGTGTCATTGACGCATGAGTGATGGCTGAATGTTTGTCTCAGGATAATCTTGAGACGATGGAGGCAGATAACTAATCGACGCGTCTTCTCACGTCATAACTCGGTCGTAAAAGCAGCTTTTTTGTGACTTTGATTGATGTCGGTCCTCAAGCTTCGCGATGGAGATGACGGTTATATTTTGTCAGGCAAAGACCACGGGTGTACTGAACGAATGTTAGTCAAGTGTTATGTGGGTTTCAGGTGTTATATGTCTGTGTCATCTGTTATGTGCCTGTGTCAGGTGCTTTTAGTGCGTCATGTGTCAGATGTTGTATCTCACGTATTATGTTTAAATGCTATTCGTCAGATGCCATGTGTCAGGAATGTTCACATGTCATGCGTTATGCTCGTGTCAGACGTTTTGTGCTTGTGTGCCAGGTGTTGTGTGTGTTTCAGGTGCTATGTGAGTCAGGTGTTGTGGGAGTCAATTGTTATGCGTGCCAGGTGCTCTGTGTGTCATGTGTTATGAGTAATGTGCTATGTGTGTCAGGTATTATATGTGAGGTGTTATGTGTAGTGGTATGTATTTGCATTAGTTGTTAACACAAGTACATCAGGTGTTGTGCATTGTGTTAGGTGTCCCCCCCCCCCAACCATTTCAGCCTCGGGTGTCATGTGATTTCGTTTGGTCTGAAAGAACACGTGTATAAATTAGACACATGTGTAACACCTAGGTATCTTTACTGAGGAAACGTTTCGCCACACAGTAGCTTCATCAGTCTAATACAAAGAAGAATAGTGAAGATCAGAAGAAGACTGGAGGTAATTCACTCCCTTTCTGGGGCCCCCCATTTTTTGGGGGCATAAAGTCTATGTAGTTAAGTCCATCTGTTCTTGATTAAGAATATAGCATATATTGCGAAAGAAGGGGCTTATATACTGCAGACAAGGTAAGGTGAAACAGCCGTAGGTGGTGTCACCTTGGACAAATCCACAGGTGGAAGTAGATTATGTCTATAGGTTAGGCAAGCGTAGACAACATCCCAAGATGTTGCTGCGTCTGACAGGAATGTAGATGAATGGTTCAAAGAACCGACAGGCTAATAAATTAGACACATGTACAACCTTGGGTTGTGTCTATTTATAACTTGTAGATCTCGGAACCATTCATCTACCACTGAGCGCGTTCATTCCTCCTCTGTCCTCTACTCTTAAATATCTTCCTTTTTTTTTTTCTTCTCCTCCCAATATCAACGTTCCTGTTCCTAACTTTTTTAATGTCTCATATCATTTCAACAACTCTTTTGAGGTTACTAACGTCCTGTCATTTGGACTGTGAAATGTTTTGCAATCTGGCCGAACTGATGTCTTTTTCTTTCTGTATCATGTGAACATGTAGATGACCCCAGATAAGTCTTACAAAATTTCTATTTAACTCTCAGTATGCGAGTACTGTTACATTCCTGTGAGTTTGTAATTATCTTCTTATCACTGTAAATGCACTTTCCAGTGTATGAGACCTGGTGATGCCCCAAGGAGCATTATACAGATCACAGAGTAATCCGATTAGTGTTTGTTTATTCGAATCTTCCAGATGGAAAATTCGTTCAGCGCCCCAATATTATCACTGCCAAGGGAAAGCCAGAAACCCATCTCGTAGAGCTCGAAGGAATGACATTCCAAACAAAATGTGGGTTTTATACACAAGGAGCTTTCAGGGGAGGGGGGGGGGGGGGGGGGGGGGGGGGGGGGGAGGGGGGGGTGGGGACACCGCTGATGCACCGAGAGATGAGAAATGTGACGGGCCAGCTCGCTATTGGTAGACCGCTGCAGGGATGCATATGCAGCCACAACACCCTCCAAAAAAGGGAAAAAAGATTTTTTTTTTCGTTTCGTTACTAAATTGCGAACTGGGTACGTCTGCACTGTGCTGCTACACTGCTCTTTATCATGGGTATAAAATAACTGTGTTGCTTCGGATTTTGGAAATACGATCTGAGCTGCTACTGACCCTGTACCAGCACGATCTATACTGCTACTGACCCTGTACCAGCACGATCTATACTGCTACTGACCCTGAGCCAACACTACCTGTACTGCTACTGGCCCTGTACCAGCACTACCTGTACTGCTACTGACCCTGTACCAGCACTACCTGTACTGCTACTGACCCTGTACCAGCACTACCTCGTACTGCTACTGACCCTGTTCCAAGCACTACCTCTACTGCTACGACCCTTGTACCAGCACTACCTGTATCTACTGACCCTGTACCAGCACTACCTGTACTGCTACTTGTGATGTAGTCCAGCTGGGCTTGTGAGGTCTCTGGGGATAGAGACCTAATTTAATCAATTATTATGGTCACACCTTGCCTTGCAAACGTTCTTTTTTTTTTTTTTTTTTTTCCTTTTTTTTTCTTTTTTGTTTTGTTTAAGGGCCCCCCCCCCAACGGGGTGGGCCCGTCTGAGGTCTTTTGTTCTTGACGCCTCAGACCTAGGCGTCAGGTGTACAGTGGTTGTGGGAGGGTACTTTGGACCACGATAATATGCCCAAGGAACGCCCCTGAAGCAGAGAGGATTCGAGCGGAGCTGCCTGCTGGATGCAGGAGCCTCCTGAGCAGAGACTTCGAGCGGAGCTGTGCTGGGGTGCAGGGCGCGGGAGGAAGGGAGAAGGCTGCTGAAGTCTCTGGAGGAGACTGTGGAAAAGGCATTGGGCAGAAAAGTACGGGCTTGGCGCATAATTACTCGTGCTGTATAGGTCTTCGGGACCTGTGGCCTAGTTTCCTGTAGTGAACTGTCCTCCCTCGTGCTATATTGTAAGTTATATTCTTTTTGTCAAGTTGATTGTATTTCCTGTCTCACTGCCTATGTGTACCACCCCATTTGTCTCTAAACCACAATGATGTTATCCTGTTCCAAAATATATTTATTGTACAAGACTTCTTAATAATAAACTGTGTTTGGAGTAGAATTAGTAATTATTTCACTGTCCCGTTATTAGGCTATTCCTATTTCTTATATTTTATTAGTTTATATATGTGTGATGAACGTGGGGCGAGGCATAGGTTAGTGAGTAGTTGTCGAGGTTAATGAGAGTGTCGTGCGTGGTCACCACTGGACCTGTCATTACCTACATACCTCCGCTAATATCTCCACTACCCTCCACCTCGGCCCTGCTCTTCCCCTGCCACTACTAATCCCTTACTTCCCTTATTCCCCATCCTTATATCCTCATTTCAATTCACGATCCCCCTACATGACATGGTGTCTAAGCGGTGGTGGTTTCTTCTTATTTTTATAGTAGGAACCAGTCCCATGTGCCATTTTTTTTTAGACTGCTCCGGTTACATACTTGGTTATTGCTACATTTGCTACCCTTTTTTTTTTTCTTTGTGTGTGATAAAGTTAAAGTAAATATAGTGTGATTTAATATATCCTAGTGACCTTAAACTGACCTTGTTTTTTTTGAAGGTGGTGTTCTTGGTAATTGTTTGAGTATTTTGGTTTTTTTTTTTTTATTATTATATTTGGTGTGGAAAGTTGGTTGTTGGTTGAGATAAAAATGGTTGGAGAATATCAGTATTGGGGGTATGAGACTTTTGGGGGGGGAAGCAATACTGGCGAAATTGAAATATTTACAGAGGAATGAGGAAGTCACCCAGCCCGCCTCCTTGGTAAAGTCTAGCCCACAACTGTCACCCATTGAAGAGTTGCCTTTGATTGCTGATCACATGATGTGCCCTTAGTCACCAGCTGATATGCCCAGTCACCAGCTGATGTGCCCAGTAGATGTATTGCTGCACCTGGTTCAGTCATCCAGTGTAGTAGTGGGTGTCTGTCTGCGTCACCCAGGCCTCTGTGACCCATTGCCTGCCGGACCGTCTTTCCTGTATGAAGAGGTACACATTTCGGGTTTTAAAAAAAGCTTACGGGAAAGGGGAGTTTGCTTTTTTCCCTGTTGTCTTTTGGGCCCGGCATTTTCTAGGGTGGTCATAGTTGCACGTCCCATCTGTTTTTCCAGATTTCCCATGTCTGCAGATACCAAGTGCATAGTATGTGCACATGCTTGGTTTCCGTTTGCCTTGGGTTTCTGTGACTGTATTCCCTGTTGGTGCATGTTTACCTGTCTTATTCCTATCCTCCCTAGCACCAACAATGGAGCTCCCACCAGTTGTTTTTGGTAATATATCCTCACTATTGCTAGTGGAGTCCTCTTGTTTGCTATTTCCTGTGGTATTTCTAGTTTGCAATATTGGTTTTATCTTATCTTTGACTACACTTGTTTCCCCACTATGGCTCCTGTCCCCTATGAGGTCATTTATATGCATTCCTTCCTGCGTATAATTCCCGACTATCTGGACAAAATCTCCAGCTTCACCATTACTGTCTCCCAGGACAGCACCTCCAGCTTCACCATTACTGTCTCCCAGGACAGCACCTCCAGCTTCACCATTACTGCCTCCCAGGACAGCACCTCCAGGTTCACCATTACTGTCTCCCAGGACAGCACTATCAACCCCACATTTACTGACTACCAGGACATCACCTCCAGCCTTACAGTTTCCGACTACATGGCCAGTATCAAGGGCAGTACCATTCAGCTCAGATTTTTTATGGTCCCATCTGTAGTAGAAAGCTTCCAGGTTGTCTATGAAAGCAGCTTTGATGTTATCCTCTTTTAATACCCTTGTGATTTTAGTCCACAGATTTATCTCATTTGTGTGTGTGTGCTTTGTGTGTGTGTTTTGTGTGTGTGTTGTGTGTGTGTGTGTGTGTGTTTTGTGTGTGTGTTTTGTGTGTGTGTTGTGTGTGTGTGTGTGTGTGTGTGTACTCACCTATTTGTGGTTGCAGGGGTCGAGTCCTAGCTCCTGGCCCCGCCTCTTCACCGGTTGCTTACTAGGCCCTCTCTCTCCCCGCTCCATGAGCTTTATCAAACCTCGTCTTAAAACTGTGTATGGTTCCTGCCTCCACTACGTCATTTTCTAGGCTATTCCACTGCCTTCAACTCTATGACTGAAGAAATACTTCCTACTATCTCTCTGACTCATTTGTGTCTTCAACTTCCAATTGTGGCCTCTTGTTTCTGTGTCCCCTCCTGGAACATCCTGTCTTTGTCCACCTTGTCTATTCCACGCAGTATTTTATATGTCGTTATCATGTCTCCCCTGACCCTCCTGTCCTCCAGTGTCGTCAGGCCGATTTCCCTTAATCTTTCTTCATAGGACATTCCCCTTAGCTCTGGAACTAACCTTGTCGCAAACCTTTGTACTTTCTCTAGTTTCTTGACGTGCTTTATCAAGTGCGGGTTCCAAACAGGTGCTGCATACTCCAGTATGGGCCTGACATACACGGTGTACAGTGTCTTGAATGATTCCTTACTAAGGTATCGGAATGCTGTTCTCAGGTTTGCCAGGCGCCCATATGCTGCAGCATATCTGATTGATGTGTGCTTCTGGAGACATGCTCGGTGTTATACTCACCCAGGATCTTTCTCCTTGGTGAGGTTTGCAGTCTTTGGCCACCTAGCCTAAAACTCTGTCTGTGGTCTTCTGTGCCCTTCCCCTATCTTCATGACTTTGCATTTGGCTGGATTAAATTCGAGAAGCCATTTGCTGGACCAGGTGTCCAGTCTGTCCAGGTCTCTTTGAAGTCCTGCCTGGTCCTCATCAGATTTAATTTCCTCATTAACTTCACATCATCTGCAAACAGGGGACACTTCTGAGTCTAACCCTTCCGTCATGTCGTTCAAATTTTACCAAAAATAGCACTGGTCCTAGGACCGACCCCTGTGGGACCCTGCTCGTCACAGGTGCCCTGTGATACATCATTACGTACCATGACTCGTTGTTGCCTCCCGTCAGGTATTCTCTGATCCATTGCAGTGCCCTTCCTTTTATATGCGCCTGATGCTCTAGCTTCGCACTAATCTCGTGTGAGGAACTGTGTCAAAGGCCTTCTTGCAGTCCAAGAAGATGCAATGAACCCACCCCTCTCTCTCGTGTCTTACTTCTGTTATTTTATTATAAAACTCCAGAAGGTTTGTGACACAGGATTTGCCTTCCGTGAATCCGGCTGGTTGGCATTTATACTCCTGTTCCGTTCCAGGGGGCTCCACCACTTCCTCCTGATAATCTTCTCCATAATTTTGCATACTATACAACGTCAATGACACAGGTCTATATTTTTAGTGCCTCTTTTCTGTCCCCTTTTTTAAAAAATGGGAACACATTTGCCGTCTTCCATACCTCAGGTAGTTTGCCCAGTTTCCAGGGACGTGTTGAAGATTGTGGTAAGTGGCACTCACAACATATCTGCTCCCTCTCTAAGGACCCACGGGAGATGTTGTCCGGTCCAATTCCCTTTTGAGGTATCGATGCCCTTAGCAGTTTTTTTCACCTCCTCCTCATCTGTATGTATGTCGTCCAACACTTGGTGTGTATTCCTTGCTGGTGTCCCCATCTGGTCTGTCCCCCCAGAGTCCTTCCTGTCTCTACTGTAAATACTTCCTTAAATCTTTTTGTTGAGCTCCTCACATACCTCTTGATCTTTTCTTGTGAGTTCTCCACCTTCTTTCCTCAGCCTTATCACCTGGTCCTTGACTGTTGTTTTCCCTCCAAAATGTGGCTATACAGCATTTTCGGGTCAGATTTGACTTTCGATGCTATGTCGTTTTCATACTATCGCTGGCCTCCTCCTTATCTGGGGCATACTCTTTTCTGGCTCTTCTACTAATCCCCTTTGTTTTCTCGGGGTCCTATGCCTCCTGTACCTTTTTCCATTCTCTGTTGCACTTAGTTTTTGCCTCCCTACACCTTCGGGTAAACCAAGGACTCGTTTTGGTTTTCCCTATTATTTCTGTTTCCCTTGGGAGCAAAACTTTCCTCTGCCTCCTTGCACTTTGTTGCCACATATTCCATCATCTCGTTTACTGATTTTCCTACCTTTTCTCTGTCCCACTGAACCTCCTGCAGGAAGTTTCTCATACCTGTGTAGTCCCCCTTTTATATTTTGGGGCCTGTCCCCTTCATTTCCCTGTTACCTTCTCCACTTGTAACTCTACTATATAGTCAAAACCAGAACCACATGATCGCTAGCTCAAGGGCCTCTCGTAAGTGATGTCCTCAATGTCGAACTGCTCGGGGTGAACACAAGATCCAGTCTTGCTGGCTCATCCTCCCCTCTCTCTCTGGTTGTGTCCCTGACATGTTGATGCATGAGGTTTTCAAGTACCACATCCATCATCTTGGCTCTCCATGTTTCGGGCCCCCCATGTGGCTCCAGGTTTTCCCAGTCGATCTCCCTGTGGTTGAAATCGCCCATTCCCAGTAACTTTGCTCTGCTCGAGTGAGCTCTTCTTGCCACCCTCAGCCAGTGTGTCCACCATCACCCTGTTGTTTTCTTGTACTCCTCTTTTTGGCCTCCTGCGTTCGGGTGGTGGGTTATACATCACCCCAAAATGACTACTTTATGTTCTCCGGACTGAATTGTACCTACAATGTAGTCTCTTTCTCCAATCATGTCCATGCCTTCCATTTCCTCAAATCCCCATCGGTGTTTTATGAGCATGAAACCCCCTCCTTCCCCTACTCCTTTATCTTTCCTCGGATCTGATATCCTGTTGGAAGATTGTGTCTGTTATTGTCTCAGCGAGTTTTGTCTCTGTGACTGCTATGATGTTGGGATTTTTCACTGATTCTTTCATTCCCACTCCTCATGTTTATTCGTTATTCCATCCGCGTTTGTGTCCCAAACTTTCAGTTTCTTTTCTATCATTGTGGCATGCAAGAAAAATTGGGTTGGGGGGAGCGAGAGCCTTGGTGGGGGCCTATATGGGGCTGTGGTGTAGGTGGGTTTGTGTTGATGGGGGTGGGGTCAGATGCCCATAAGGGACAGCTGTTGGGGTGAGGTTTGTGATATGGGGGTTGGTGGCAGAGGGAACAGTGGTGGGTTGTAGTATAGGTTGCTCAGTTGCGTTGGGAATGTCGGGGTGGAGTCTTTGGTGGGAATTCTGTGGGGTGTGTTTGCCCTTCCTCCTGTGTCTGGGTCCTGCTCATTTTCATTGCTTCTCGTTCCTCCTTGCGTCTCTGTACCCTCTCTTTCAGTGTAGTCCTTTTTTCTTGTGTTCTGTCGCGGTCGAGGTATACTCTCTGGTACCCCCCTTTGCCCTCAGTCTTTCTTTCTCTTGCAGAATCCTGGTTCGAAAATGATTCTTCCTTGAAAGTTACTCTGAAGGCCGTATCCTTCCACTCGCAAACCACCCAATTCTCTGAAAATTTGTCACCTGGGTCATATTGCCCTCCCCTATTGTTTCATGATGCCTTCAATCATTTTTTTCTCCTCCTGTTTTATTTCTTCAAAGTTGGCCCCCTAGGGTTCTTGGAGCCCGTACACAAAAACTGACCTCGCCCTTTCCTCCTCCCACTGAGTCTCCATCTGCTTCCTCTGAGGCATTTTTTCCTTCCATTGACATGTTCTTGCCTTTAGTCCTGTCATATCTGAAACTTCTATTCTCAGTGAACTGTCTTCCTTAGCAGCTGTCCCTTGCTACTACAGTTGGCTGTTTTGAATCTCTGCTTATAGCATACCTTCATTGTCTTCGGACCTGTCGTTTGATCTTTAGTGTGCTCATCGTCTTTTCCCTGGCCCCACGTGGGTCTGATAGGGCCTTCGTGTACAGCATGTCTCCGTTGTTGCTTACCGTCCCCTTGTCTGCGCCTGACTTTGAATTTCCTGATGTCACATCTGAATTGTCATTTGTCTCTCTAAACTGTTTCAGGCTTTGCAGTTTCTCTTCTAAGCACTGTAAACCTAGCTTCTGCTGCTAAGACCTGTACTTCCCACTTCCTG
Source organism: Cherax quadricarinatus (assembly GCF_026875155.1). Taxonomy (NCBI): domain Eukaryota; kingdom Metazoa; phylum Arthropoda; class Malacostraca; order Decapoda; family Parastacidae; genus Cherax; species Cherax quadricarinatus. Next base: position 3,676,059 of record NC_069425.1, on the reverse strand, counting down.
CACTCTTCAGCTATCCGCTCCTCCATTTTCTTACCAAGCTCTACTATCTTCCTTCCCCACTCTTCCTCCCTTTTTTGGAGCTCTAACTCCCAGTCTTTCCTCCCGGTTCGTCACCAGATATCTGGTTTTCCGTCCTTTAAGGCCACCCATTTTTTTTTTTTTTTTTTTTTTTTTATTATTACCACAGACAGAAGGCTAGAGGAGGGAGAGGGTGGGGGGGGAGAGAGAAAGGGTAGAAAGAGGGAGAGAGAAAGGGTAGAAAGAGGGAGAGAGAGGAGAGAGTATGGGGGTGAGGGATAAGACCAAGGGGACAAAAGGAAATTGAGGGGGAGAGAAAGGGTAGAAGAGGGGAAAAGAGAGGGAGAGGGAGAGGGAGAGAAAGAGAGAGAGAGGGGGGAAAGGAGGGGAGGGGAAAAGGCTATGAGAGAGAGAAATGGAGAGATGGAGAGAGAAGCCTATAGAGAGAGAGGAGGGGTGAGAGATTGGGTTATGGAGTGGGGGGAGAGAGAGAGAGAGAGAGAGAGAGAGAGAGGGAGAGAAGAGGAGAGAGAGAGGAGAGAGAGAGGGAGAGAGAGGGGAGAGAGAGGGGGGAGAGAGAAGGGGGAGAGAGAGGGAGAGTAGAGGGGAGAGAGAGAGGAGGAGAGGGGGGAGAGAGAGGGAGAGAGAGAGGGAGAGAGAGAGGGAGAGAGAGGGAGGAGAGGAGGGGGAGAGAGAGGGGGAGAGAGAGGAGAGAGGAGAGAGAGAGGGAGAGAGAGAGGGAGAGAGAGGAGAGAGAAGAGGGAGAGAGAGAGGGAGGGGAGAGGGGGGGAGAGAGAGAGGGAGAGAGAGAGGGGAAGGAGAGGGAGGGAGAGAGAGGAGAGAGAGGGAGAGAGAGAGGGGGGGGAGAGGGGAAGAGAGAGGAGAGAAGAGGGAGAGAGAGAGGGGAGAGAGGGGAGAGAAGAGGGAGGGAGAATAGGAGAGAGGGAGGGGAGAGAGAGAGGAGGGGGGGGGGAGAGAGAGAGAGGAGAGAGAGGAGAGAGAGGGGAGAGAGGGAGGGGAGAGAGGGAGGGGAGAGAGAGAGAGGGGAGTGGGAGGGGAGTGAGGGTGGGAGAGGAGGAGAGGGGGGAGAAAAGGGGAGAGAGAGGGCAAGAGGGGAGAGAGAGAGAGGGGAGGGGGGCTGGGGAGGAGGAGAGGTGGTGGGTGGGGGAGGAAAAAGGCTATGAGAGAAACGCGGGGAGGAAAAGATAGGAGGGAGTGAAGGCAAGAGCGGGGAGGGAAGGTCTGTGGGGAGGAAAGGTGTGTGGGGGGGTGAGGGGACGCGGTCAAATTCCAAGGATCAGCTGTGTGTACTCACCTAGTTGTGTTTCAGGGGTTTGAGACTCGCTCCCCTGGTCCCAGTGTTTTGTGTGCGCGCGCGTGTGTGGGGTTTTGGCAAAGTCAGTTGTTTAAAATGTTTCCCAGAAATACAATTCACCTCTGTGTACCGTAATACAATGAGATACCATTAACAACTGAGAGTAATTCTAATAAATTTTAATTTCTAGCGTGTTTTAACAAGTCATTCTTTTACCCAAATTTATTTTTACTACCTTTTACTACATGTGTACCCAATACTTGCTTCTCAGATTGTACTGTCTTTGTGTCCTAAAACATTATCTCTCGAAACTGTTGTCAGGACTGTAGTCCCATTAGCCACGACTTAATCCTCCTGCTATTCCTTGCTCCTACAAAGTTTATTTTCCCTACTACTGCTAGGTGTTGTGTGTATGATAATCGCTTGGAGCAGGGTTTGATGGCTCCCAGTGACCGTAGGGCCGGCTCTACCACTCAAAACTTCCCGCCAACCACAAACAGGTGATTTGTACGTTACTCCTCAGAGGGGACGTCCATCCAGATGCCTGATGTACGATGCTCGCTGTACGATGCTCGCTGTACGATGACTCGTGCACCTCGCCCTTCCGCCGCTGACTTCTTCAGCTATTCTTTTCTCGTTGCCCTTTTGAGTCCTCATTTACCAACTTATCACTTGTATACTGTGTGATGTGTGTGTGTGTGTGTGTGTGTGTGTGTGTGTGTGTGCGTGTTCGTGTGCGTGTTCGTGTGTGTGTGGAGAGTGTTTGGACCACGATATAAGCCCAAGGAACAGCTGAGCAGAGGAGATACGTGCAGAGCTCTGGCCTGGGTGCAGAGAGCGGAGCAGAGAGACTTCGAGCGGAGCTGCTGCTGGGGTGCAGGGCTCAGGAGAAGGCTGCTGAAGTCTCTGGAGGAGACTGTTGGAGACATTGGGCAGAGTACTGGCTTCGAGCAGTACTCGTGCTGTGTAGGTCTTGTGACCCGTGACATAGTTCCTGTGGTGAACTGTCCTCTGAACCATATTGTAAGTTATATTCTGTTTCGTCTAGTTGATTGTGTTCCTTGTCTCACTGCTTATATGTACCATCCCATTTATCTAAACACAATAATGTTCTTCTGTTCCCAGATATATTATTGTACAAAGACTTAATAATAAACTGTGTTTGGGTAGAATAGTAATATTCACTGTCACCGTTATTTGCTCTTCTATTCATTATTTTATTTCAGGTAGTGAGAGGGTGAGCAGTGTGGAGTGTAGAGTAATGAGAGGTGATGTAGTCACAAGTGACCTCACATTACTGACCTCCACACTCATCTCTCCTACCTACCTCCGCTGCGTGTCACCTACCTCCGCTAATCATACCTACCTACCACCTCGCCTGCCTATCCCCTGCCTATACATACTCCCTTACTCCCATATTCCCCGATTATGCTTACATTCCAATCCCCCCTACATGACATGGTGTCTAAGCGGTGGTGGTTCTTTTTATTTTTATAGTAGGAACCAGTCCCATGTGCCTTATTTTGACTGCTCGGTTATACTTATGTTATGCTACCATTTTTTTTCTTGTGTGTAAAGCTAAAGTAAATATCTGTGTGATATTATAATCTCAGTGACCTTAACTGACCTTTTTTTGACGGTGAGTAATTGTTTGGGTGTAATATTATATTTGGTGTAGTTAGTTGTTGGTTTGGGATAAATGGTGGAGAATATCAGTGTTTGTGTGAGACTTTTGGGGAAAGCAATTACTGGCTGAAATTGAATATTTACAGAGGAACGAGAAGTCATCCAGCCCGCCTTGGAAGACTAGCCCACAACTGTCACCCACTGAAGAGCTGCCTATGATTATTATCCACCTGATGTGCCCAGTTGCTGTATTGCTGCCCTGGTCTGTCATCCAATGTAGTGAGTGTCTGTTGGCGTCACCCAGCTTCTGTGACCATCACCCGTGGGCCGCCATTTACCAGCAGTTGCCCGGGATGGGTGACCACACCTCTGTTAATCACCTGAAGTGACCTCACCTCACCTCGAGCAACTGACCATAGCCTGCTACTGCTGATGTCGGCTGCTGTGACGCTGTCTGCGATGCTGTAGCCGTGAGGAGATGCTGTGGCCGTGCTGAGATGCTGTAGCCATGCTGCGATACTGTGGCCGTGCTGTGTGCTGCTGTGATACAGCCGTGCTGTGATGTTGAGATGCTGCAGCCGTGCTGTGATGCTGAGATGCTGGGACCGTGCTGCGATGCTGTAGCCGTGCTGCGATGCTGTGGCCGTGCTGAGATGCTGTAGCCGCGCTGCGATGTTGTGGCCGTGCTGAGATGCTGTAGCCGTGCTGCGATGCTGTAGCCGTGCTGTGTGCTGCTGTGATACGGTCGTGCTGTGATGTTGAGATGCTGCGGCCGTGCTGTGATGCTGAGATGCTGGGACCGTGCTGCGATGCTGTAGCCATGCTGCGATGCTGTGGCCGTGCTGTGTGCTGCTGTGATACGGCCGTACTGTGATGATGGATATGCTGTGGCCGTGCTGTGATGCTGCGATGCTGCCTAGCTCAAGAGGAGGAGATGGCGGTGATGCTGCAGTGGTGTGTGAGGGATTCTGGCTGGTGTGCCAGGACAGGAGAATCTACTATGAAGGAGTTGCCATCCTCGGAGATGTGGAAGGACGTGAGCCGTGGAGATGGACTCCAGCTGCTGGGACCAGCCTGCTTTCAAGGGCGGTATGGAGGTGTATCCTGCCTTGCTGGTCGACCTGTACGACCGGTATGCGGGGATGTCCTGCCAGCCATGAAAGACAATTAAGAGTGTGAGATGTCCCCAGCCTACTTTGACTTGCCAGAAGTGTTAGTGCTACCTGTGTGGAATAAGGTGACCTTGAATACGGTCCAGTGATTATGACCGCCTTGTTTTATGAGGCCAGTGAAACCTAGTAGTGGCATAGGATAATGGAGGGTCTTAGCTGCGATGCCTGCCCTGTCTCGATTTTCAGATGTTGAAGTGTGCATGTGAAGTGTGCTGAAAATGCGACCTTGGTGGTCGTGAAGTGGTCCAGTTGCAGTTACTTGAAAGAATGCAACCCGTTGGAGCAGTTTTCCACGCCAAAGAAGCCTAGAGAGGTTTGGCCCAATGGTTAACGTGCGAGGGTGACTAGCATTGGCTAGTGCATTTCTAGTAGAAGTAGGGAAGGCACTGGAGCCCGATATTTAGTTTTAAGGAGAAATGACGGGTAAGGAGGCTTTGCACCAGAGAGCAACTATTATGCTGGTCAACTGCCAGGTGTACTGATTATATTGCCTTGTGGGAGTTAAAAAGGCTGGGGGAAATATATGTAGTGGAATAATTTTGTATTATGTATAATTTTGTCTTTGTACTGTAATAGATTTAAGGGGTTAGGATTAAAATTGTCTAATAACTTAGGACAAATTGTCCTAGTTCTCAGATATTTTAAATTGGGGAAGAAAGGGGGATGTGATGTAGTTCAGCTGGGCTTGCGAGGTCTCTGGGGAGACCTAATTTAACCAATTATATGGTCACACCTTGCCTTGGCAAATGTCTGTCAGAGACACATCTTTTCGGCTTATGTATCAGCTCCTTTGTTCGTCACTGGCGTTAGATCTCGGCGTCAGCTCGTACACTTCATTGTGGAGAGTGTTTGGACCACGATATAAGCCCAAGGAACAGCTGAGCAGAGGAGATTCGTGCGGAGCTCTGGCCTGGGTGCAGAGAGTTGAGCAGGGAGACTTCGAGCGGAGCTGCTGCTGGGGTGCAGGGCTCAGGAGAAGGCTGCTGAAGTCTCTGGAGGAGACTGTTGGAGACATTGGGCAGAGTACTGGCTTCGAGCAGTACTCGTGCTGTGTAGGTCTTGTGACCCGTGACTTAGTTCCTGTGGTGAACTGTCCTCTGAACCATATTGTAAGTTATATTCTGTTTCGTCTAGTTGATTGTGTTCCTTGTCTCACTGCTTATATGTACCATCCCATTTATCTAAACACAATAATGTTCTCCTGTTCCCAAATATATTATTGTACAAAGACTTAATAATAAACTGTGTTTGAGTAGAATAGTAATATTCACTGTCGCCGTTATTTGCTCTTCTATTCATTATTTTATTTCAGGTAGTGAGAGGGTGAGCAGTGTGGAGTGTAGAGTAATGAGAGGTGATGTAGTCACAAGTGACCTCACATTACTGACCTCCACACTCATCTCTCCTACCTACCTCCGCTGCGCGTCACCTACCTCCGCTAATCATACCTACCTACCATCTCGCCTGCCTATCCTCTGCCTATACATACTCCCTTACTCCCATATTCCCCGATTATGCTTACGTTCCAATACCCCCCTACATGACAACATCCCTGTGACTCAAATGAGTCTTCAACTTTCAATTGTGGCCCCTTGTTCCTGTGTTCCATCTCCTCAACAGCCTGTCTCTGTCCACCTCGTTAATTCCTCTCAGTATTTTATATGTCGTTATCATATCTCCCTATCTCTCCTATTGCCCAGTGTCGTCAGGTCGATTTCCCCTAACCTCTCTTCACAGGACATGCCCCTTAGCTCAAACCTTTGCACTTTCTCTAATTTCCTGATGTGCTCGGCTAGGTGTAGGGCTGGACTTAGACCTTGGGGGGCCCGGGGCACTTTAGGCTTGGGGGCCCTCAACAAGGAATTTAAATTAAATTACAAATAAGAAATGAATTAAAATGAATAATACACAGCAGTTCTCGAAAAAAAAATATGTTAAGTTTCGAAGAAGATGTCTGATTTTATTTTTCTTAATTTTATTGACTTGAAGAATAATTATGACTATCATTTCCAATCAGTATTATATTCCACCAACACTATATAATAATTACCAATGTGTATTTATTTATATCTTTGGTGTCTCGCTTTCGGTATCTATATACACATATTTTTTATATAATAATTTGCTAATGGTTCGGCAAACCAACTTGATATTGATCCCTATTATGAGAGGTCCAGCTAATAACGGCCAAGAAAGGCTATTATGAGAGGTCCAGCTTATAACGGCCAAGAAAGGCTATTATGAGAGGTCGATTTATAACGGCCAAGAAGAGCTATTATGAGAGGTCCAGCTTATTATAGGCCAAGAAGGCTATTATGGAGGTCCAGCTTATAACGGCCAAGAAAGGCTATTATGAGAGGTCCAGCTTATAACGGACAGGAAAGGCTATTATGAGAGGTCCAGCTTATAACGGACAGGAAAGGCTATTATGAGAGGTCCAGCTTATAACGGACAGGAAAAGGCTATTATGAGAGGTCCAGCTTTATAATGGACAAGAAGGCTATTATGAGAGATCAGTTTAACGGCCAAAAAGGCTATTATGAGAGGTCCAGCTTATAACGGCCAAGAAAAGGTATTATGAGAGATCCAGTTATAACTGGCCAAGAAAGGCTATTATTAAGGTCCAGTTTAACGGCCAAGAAAGGCTATTATGAGAGGTCCAGCTTATAACGGCCAAGAAAGACTATTATGAGAGGTCCAGCTTATAACGGCCAAGAAAGGCTATTAGGAGAGGTCCAGCTTATAATGGCCAAAAAAGGCTATTATAAGAGGTCCAGCTTATAACGGCCAAGAAAGGCTATTATGAGAGGTCCAGCTCATAACGGCCAAGAAACGTTATTACGAGAGGTCCAGCTTATAACGGCCAAGAAAGGCTATTATGAGAGGTCCAGCTTATAACGGCCAAGAAAGGCCATTATGAGAGGTCCAGCTTATAACGGCCAAGAAAGGCTATTATGAGAGGTCCAGCTTATAACGGCCAAGAAAGGATATTAGGAGAGGTCCAGCTTATAACGGCCCAGAAAGGCTATTATCAGAGGTCCAGCTTATAACGGCCAAGAAAGGCTATTATGAGAGGTCCAGCTCATAACGGCCAAGAAAGGCTATTACGAGAGGTCCAGCTTATAACGGCCAAGAAAGGCTATTATGAGAGGTCCAGCTTATAACGGCCAAGAAAGGCCATTATGAGCGGTCCAGCTTATAACGGTAAAGAAAGGCTATTATGAAAGGTCCAGCTTATGACGGCCAAGAAAGGCTATTATGAGAGGTCCAGCTTATAACGGCCAAGAAAGGCTATTATGAGACGTCAAGCTTATAACGGACAGGAAAGGCTATTATGAGAGGTCCAGCTTATAACGGCCAAGAAAGGCTATTATGTGAGGTTCAGCTTATAACGGCCAAGAAAGGCTATTATGAGAGGTCCAGCTTATAACGGCCAAGAAAGGCTATTATGTGAGGTTCAGCTTATAACGGACAGGAAAGGCTATTATGAGAGGTCCAGCTTATAACGGCCAAGAAAGGCTATTATGAGAGGTCCAGCTTATAACGGCAAGAAAGGCTATTATGAGAGGTCCAGCTTATAACGGCCAAGAAAGGCTATTATGAGAGGTCCAGCTTATAACGGCCAAGAAAGGCTATTATGAGAGGTCCAGCTTATAACGGCCAAGAAAGGCCATTATGAGAGGTCCAGCTTATAACGGCCAAGAAAGACTATTATGAGAGGTCCAGCTTATAACGGCCAAGAAAGGCTATTATGAGAGGTCCAGCTTATAACGGCCAAGAAAGGCCATTATGAGAGGTCCAGCTTATAACGGACAGGAAAGGCTATTATGAGAGGTCCAGCTTATAACGGACAGGAAAGGCTATTATGAGAGGTCCAGCTTATAACGGACAAGCAAGGCTATTATGAGAGATCCAGCTTATAACGGCCAAGAAAGGCTATTATGAGAGGTCCAGCTTATAACGGCCAAGAAAGGCTATTATGAGAGATCCAGCTTATAACGGCCAAGAAAGGCTATTATGAGAGGTCCAGCTTATAACGGCCAAGAAAGGCTATTATGAGAGGTCCAGCTTATATCGGCCAAGAAAGGCTATTATGAGAGGTCAAGCTTATATCGGCCAAGAAAGGCTATTATGAGAGGTCCAGCTTATATCGGCCAAGAAAGGCTATTATGAGAGGTCCAGCTTATAATGGCCAAGAAAGGCTATTAGGAGACGTCCAGCTTATAACGGCCCAGAAAGGCTATTATGAGAGGTCCAGCTTATAACGGCCAAGAAAGGCTATTATGAGAGGTCCAGCTTATAACGGCCAAGAAAGGCTATTATGAGAGGCCCAGCTTACAACGGCCAAGAAAGGCTATTATGAGAGGTCTAGCTTATAACGGCCAAGCAAGGCTATTATGAGAGGTCCAGCTTATAAAGGCCAAGAAAGGCTATTATGAGAGGTCAAGCTTATAACGGCCAAGAAAGGCTATTATTAGAGGTTCAGCTTATAACGGCCAAGAGAGGCTATTATGAGAGGTCCAGCTTATAACGGCCAAGAAAGGCTATTATGAGAGGTCCAGCTTATAACGGAGAGGAAAGGCTATTATGAGAGGTCCAGCTTATAACGGCCAAGAAAGGCTATTATGAGAGGTCCAGCTTATAATGGCCAAGAAAGGCTATTATGAGAGGTCCAGCTTATAACGGCCAAGAAAGGCTATTATGAGAGGTCCAGCTAATAACGGCCAAGAAAGGCTATTATGAGAGGTCCAGCTTATAACGGCCAAGAAAGGCTATTATGAGAGGTCCAGCTTACAACGGCCAAGAAAGGCTATTATGAGAGGTTCAGCTTATAACGGCCAAGAAAGGCTATTATGAGAGGTCCAGCTTATAACGGCCAAGAAAGGCTATTATGAGAGGTCCAGTTATAATGGACAAGAAAGGCTATCATGAGAGGTCCAGCTTATAACGGCCAAGAAAGACTATTATGAGAGGTCCAGCTTAAAACGGCCAAGAAAGGCTATTATGAGAGGTCCAGCTTATAACGGCCAAGAAAGGCTATTATGAGAGGTCCAGCTTATAACGGCCAAGAAAGGCTATTATGAGAGGTCCAGCTTATAACGGCCAAGAAAGGCTATTAGAGAGGTTCAGCTTATAACGGCCCAGAAAGGCTATTATGAGAGGTCCAGCTTATAACGGCCCGGAAAGGCTATTATGAGAGGTCCAGCTTATAACGGCCCGGAAAGGCTATTATGAGAGGCCCAGCTTACAACGGCCAAGAAAGGCTATTATGAGAGGTCCATCTTATAATGGCCAAGAAAGGCTATTATGAGAGGTCCAGCTTATAACGGCCAAGAAAGGCTATTATGAGAGGTCCATCTTATAATGGCCAAGAAAGGCTATTATGAGAGGTCCAGCTTATAACGGCCAAGAAAGGCTATTATGAGAGGTGCAGCTAATAACGGACAGGAAAGGCTATTATGAGAGGTCCAGCTTATAACGGCCAAGAAAGGCTTTTATGAGAGGTCCAGCTTATAACGGCCAAGAAAGACTATTAGGAGAGGTCCAGCTTATAACGGCCAAGAAAGGCTATTATGAGAGGTCCAGCTTATAACGGCCAAGAAAGGCTATTATGAGAGGTCCAGCTTATAACGGCCAAGAAAGGCTATTATGAGAGGTTCAGGTTATAACGGCCAAGAAAGGCTATTAGGAAAGGTCCAGCTTATAACGGCCAAGAAAAGATATTATGAGAGGTCCGGCTTATAACTGCCAAGAAAGGCTATTAGGAGAGGGCCAGCTTATAACGGCCAAGAAAAGCTATCATGAGAGGTCCAGCTTATTACGGCCAAGAAAGGCTATTATAAGAGGTCCAGCTTATAACGGCCAAAAAAGGCTATTATAAGAGGTCCAGCTTATAACGGCCAAGAAAGGCTATTATGAGTGGTCCAGCTTATAACGGCCAAGAAAGGCTATTAGGAGAGGGCCAGCTTATAACGGCCAAGAAAGGCTATTATAAGAGGTCCAGCTTATAACGGCCAAAAAAGGCTATTATAAGAGGTCCAGCTTATAACGGCCAAGAAAGGCTATTATGAGTGGTCCAGCTTATAACGGCCAAGAAAGGCTATTAGGAGAGGGCCAGCTTATAACGGCGAAGAAAGGCTATTATGAGAGGTCCAGCTTATAGCGGCCAAGAAACGCTATTATGAGAGATCCAGCTTATAACGGCCAAGAAAGGCTATTAGGAGAGGTCCAGCTTATAACGGCCAAGAAAGGCTATTTGGAGAGGTTCAGCTTATAACGGCCAAGAAAGGCTATTTGGAGAGGGCCAGTTTATATCGGCCAAGAAAGACTATTAATAGAGGTCCAGCTTACAACGGCCAAGAAATGCTATTAGGAAAGTTCCAGCTTATAACGGTCAAGAAACGCTATTCGTACAGGTCCAGCTTATAGCGATCAAGAAACGCTATTAGGACAGTTCCAGCTTATAACGGCCAAGAAACGCTATTAGGAGAGTTCCAGCTTATAACGGCCAAGAAAGGCTATTATAGTCAATACCAAATTCATTATGTTAGACCACAGTGCAATTACTAGTGAGAGACTGGTGCTATTTTTAATTTGTATTTTTATATTATTAGATTAAATCTAGTTGTACTATAGCTCACTCTAGCTCAAAACATAGACTCCACAAAAGTCATTATATTAGACCTTAGCGCAATTACAAGTGAGAGTCTTGTTCTATTTTTAATTTGTATTTTTATATTACTAGTTTATACCTAGTTGTACTTTAATTCATTCCAGCACAACACACAGACAACATCAACTTCATTATGTGTATTAGTGACTATACTCTATATGACCAAAATACTCTAGCTATATACTTGCCCAAAAGCTTCCTACCACTAAAAGATATCAGTAAGAACTCAACACACAACTCAGGATATAAATAAACATAATTTAAACCTAGAAGATGATTGATCACGTTGACCCTGATCTAAACCTCCATAATCTGACACCCATCAAAACCTATTGGAAAGTAACTGCCTTTATTACACAGCATCACAAGCCAGCACTATCCTAAACAATGCTAAAAGTCTATCAGTACTTAACTACAACATCAGGTCCTTAAGCAAACACAAATGATGACCTCCTAGGCATTCCTTGAATCACTAAGGACACCCTTCTCCTGCATTATTCTTACTGAGACCTGGCATAAGCAGGACACAATAGATATCTGCCCTCTACCAGGATACACAGCATTCACAACTGCAGACCAACCAAGTTGGGGTGGTATTGCAATCTATTACTCTAACCAATTATCTTGTATTAGCACCACTTGTTTTAGTGATGAATAGGGGGAATACATTTTTGCTAATTTTACTGTAAAAAACCTTAAGACACCTATAACAATCGGTGCCATTTACCGGATTACCTCACACAAAACATCCCAAATTTCAGTGAGAAATTAAAGTCACTAATAACAAACAGACAAATGAATAAACACCACCTTCTCTTAGCTGGAGACTTCAACATCACCTTGGCTTACTAGATGATCAGCCTGTAACTGATTTCATCAACAATATGAACAACACACTTCTCATACCAACAATAACTAAACCAACCAGGCTCACTGAGACAAGTGCAACCATAATAGACCACATATGGACCAATATTCTAGCCCCCCTCAAATCAGGGGATAATCACAGATAGCACTACAGACCACTACCCTACCTTCCTCCTGACAACATTAGTAAACCACCACTTGAATACAACAAAGTCTCATTTAGACTCCATGATGAGGCCTCAATAAGAAAGTTCACAGCTGACCTAGAGACTGTTGACTGGCCTACAGAATTCTCCGAAGGCCAATGGTATTGATGACTGGACAGACATTTTTCTTAAAAAATTTACTTAGACTATACAACAAACATTGTCCTATAAAAACGAAACAGATCACAAACAAACGGCTTGGTTGCCCATGGCTAACAGCACCATTCTGAAACCCATTGACAAGAAACACCAATATGAAAAGCAATATAGACAGGGCTTAATACACAAAGATATTCTTAAACACTATTCATCAGTTCTCACCAAAGTAATAAAGAAAGCCAAACAACTATACTACTCCAGTAGATTCACAGACACAAGAGGAGATATAAAAAAAGACCTGGAAAACACTCTCTCAGATTCTAGGGGACCACAAACTGAAAAAAAAAAGAATATTGCCCTAACTAAACCTAATGAAACACCACTACATCCCACTGACACAGCTAACAAGATAAACGACTTCTCAACCATAGGATCTAATCTCGCCCAATAAAATCCTACATACCAATGCCATGCTGGGGACTACCTAGATGGGAATTTCCCAAATTCCTTCTATCTGCACCAAAATGAGCCCACGGAAGTCCCGAGATTATAAAGTCACTTAAAAATAACTCAGGGAATCTGTCTCATGTCCCACCATTACTGTACAAGCGAGAGGCCCTTGTCCTTTCGCATGCTATTCCATTACTTTTTAACAAGTCACTAGAAACTAGCACCTTCCCGAAACTATTCAAGATGGCAAGGGTTACACCAATACATAAAGGTGGTGACCCTACAGACTTAAATAACTATAGGCCAATGTCAAACTTACCATTGCTATCCAAAATCTTTGAGAAACTCATGCACAGGAGACTATATTCATTTATAACGGCACAAAACACACTCAACCCCTGCCAATTTGGATTCAGGAAAAATAAAAGCACTAATGATGCAATCATAAAAATGCTAGATCTGCCCTTTTCACAGCATTGGAAAAAAAAGGAATATCCACTAGGAATTTTTATTGACCTAAGAAAAGCTTTTGACACAGTAGACCACGGCATCCTACTCCACAAACTTTACCATTACGGTATAAGAGGCCATGCGCTTGCATATTTCAAATCTTACCTTACTAATAGGTATCAGTATGTCACCATTAAAGACACAGCATCAACAACACGGCCACTTGACACTGGAGTTCCGCAGGGAAGTGTCCTTGGTCCCCTGCTCTTCCTCATATACATCAATGATCTTCCAAACATATCCCAACACCTGAAACCCATTCTCTTTGCTGACGACACGACTTATGTCATCTCTCGCCCTAATCTTGCCACCCTCAACACCATTGTTAATGAGGAGCTGATCAAAATATCGACTTGGATGACAGCCAATAAACTTACTGCTCTGGCAGCAGAGCAGGAGATGCACAAATTAACATTAAGATCGACAACACTCTAATTGCCAGACATAATGAGGGCAAATTCATAGGCCTATACCTTGCGAACAACCTGAATTTCAGCACCCATATCCAACACATAACCAAAAAAAGTATCCAAAACGGTTGGGATCCTCTCCAAGATACGATACTACGTGCCGCAAAATGCCCTTCTCAAACTATACCACTCACTTATTTATCCATACCTCACCTATGCTATTTGTGCTTGGGGTTCAACTGCAGCAACACACCTAAAGCCAATAATAACCCAACAAAAAGCTGCATTAAGAATAATCACTAAATCCCATCCCTGGCAACACCCCCCCCCCACTCTTCATAGATCTAAAATTACTCCCTGTTCAGTACATCCACACTTACTACTGTGCAATCTACATCTACAGGACCTAAAACTCCAGTATCAACCTTGACCTAAATCGCTTTCTTGATAGTTGTGACAGAACCCACAGGCATAACACCAGACACAAACATCTCTACGACATTTCCCCGTGTCCGACTAAACCTTTACAAAAATTCAATGTATGTCAAAGGCCCTAAAATCTGGAATACCCTATCTGAGAACTCTAAAACTGCAGACACATTCATCACCTTCAAAACTACCATTAGAAAACATCTTATCTCCTTGATACACCCCATCAACTAACTACACGAATACCACCTGGTCGTTCACACTTACACTCACTCACCCATTTGACCATAAACAGAAATATTAATCTCAATCTTAAAATAATGAATCCTGTGATACTCCAATACTGAAACTATGTACTGTGCCAAAACAAAAGCATTCACATTGCTAAACTAGTATTTAGTCACTTAGCCATAATACCAACTTACCTCATAATTTGTAATATTTTAAAATTAAGAATTAAACTAAGTCTGCCTGAAATGCCTAGCCATGCTAGGTGTTCTAGTGGTACACTCTGTAATCATTATTTTACTACATGTAAACCACACAATAACCAAATTCTGTAAACTCAGCATTGTAATCCTTATAGAGAATAAACTTTGAATTTGAATTTGAATTTGAATTAGGAGAGGTCCAGCTTATAACGGCCAAGAAAGCCTTTTTGGATAGGTCCAGCTTACAACAGCCAAGAAAAGCTATTACGAGAGACCAGCCTTCAACGGCCAAAAAAAGCTTTGGGAGAGGGCCCAGTTTAAGGGCCCAAAAATGCATTGGGGAAAATTTTCCAGCCATAACGGTCAAGAAAGCTATTGTCCCGGCCCCTTATAACGCCAAGAAGGCTTTTAGGAGGGTTCAGCTTATAACGCCCAAAGAAAGGCTTTTGGAGGGGGCCATTTTAACGGCCAAAAAAGGGCTTAGGAAGGCCCAGCTTAAACGGCCAAAAAAGGGTTTTTTTGGAGAGGGTCCAGCTTACCACCCAATTGGTTTGGAGGGGGGGCCCCACTATAAGGTCAAGAAACCCTTTTTTGGAGTGGCCAGTTTATAACGGCCAAAAAAGGTTATTAGGAGAGGCCAGCTTACAAGGGCCAAAAGAAATGCTACTAGGAGAGTTAGCTTATAACAGCCAAGAAAAATTTTTAGGGAGGTCCAGCCTTAAATGGCCAAAAAAAGGCTTTGGGAGAGTCCACTTCACGGCCAAAAAAGGCTATTGGGAGAGGTCCGCTTACTCGGCAGAGGCTTTTGAGGTCCAGCTTACAACGCAAAAAAGGGCTTTGGGGAAGGTCCAGTTATAAAAAAACTTTAAAATAAAACGGCCAAGAAGGCTTTGGGAGAGGTCCAGCTTACAAGGCCAGAAAGGCTAAGGGGGGGGGCCGCTTAACGTCAAGAAAGGTTTAGAGGTCCCACTTAACGGCCAAGAAAGGCTATTAAGGAAAACCCAGCTTAAACGGTCAAAAAAAGGGCAAAAGGAGAGGCCAGCTTATAACGGCCAAAAAGGTATTTTTTTTAAGATCAGTTTTATAACGGCCAAAAAAAGGTTTTAGGAGAGGTCCATTCTAGGGCCCAAGAAAGGCTTTAGGAGAGGTCACTTTCAAGTCAAGAAGGCTATTGGGAGAGGCCCAGTTATAAGGGCAAAAAAAGGTTATTGGAGACGCCCCAGCTTGTAACGGCCAAGAAAGGCTTTTAAAGAGAGGCAGCTAATAAGTCCAAGAAAGGCTATTAGGAGAGGGTTTTAAAAGGA
>NC_069425.1:3639392-3660049 GCF_026875155.1 Cherax quadricarinatus | reverse complement strand
ATTTCCTCACAATCAGCATTATCCCCAATACAGTCATGATCCCCACATCAATCATAAACCCCCAAAAATAACTCACGACCCCCAAAATAAATCATGTCCCCACAATACAATCTTGATCCTACGTTACTTCATTACCCCCCAAATCAATAATTCCCACATTCAGTCATGGCCCCCAAAATACGTCATGACCCCCAAAGATACGTATTATCCCCAAAATTTAATATGACCCCCGCAAAACAGTCATGGTCCCCAAATACGTCTGATCCTCACAAACAGTCAGGTCCCCACAATTGTATGGTCCCCACAATAGTCATACCCCCACATACAGTCTTTACCCCAACTTTTTCAGGGTCCCCACAATACGATGATCCCCAGAAACAGTCATGACCCCACAATCACATGTCCTCAAATCGTCATGGTCCCAAAATGGGTCATTTTTCCCCAAAACAGTCTGGTCCCCTATACAGCCATGGTCACCACAATAAATCATGATCCGAACAACTCAGTAGATCCCCCCATCAGTCATTTTTTTTTCAAACAGTCTTTGTAACCAAAATACGTCATGGTCCCCACAAAACAATCATGACCCTCACAATACATCTGACCCCCCAAAATACAAATCTCCCCACAATACAGTTGGCCCCCCAATACTCTGATCCGCAATCGTCATGGCCCCCACTTTTGTATGGTCCTCAAAATAAGTCTGACCCCCACAATAAGTCAGATCCCAAAAATTGTTTGTCCCAAAATAAAATCATGATGCCCCTACAGTCTGGTCCCAAAATACAGTCATGATCCCAGAATACAGTCTGGTCCCACAATTGTCAGGGCCCCCAATACAGTATATCCCCAAAAATACGTAGCCCCCACTTTGTTGGTCCCCACTATACAGTCTGCCCCCCAAAATACAGTCGGGCCCCCCAAATTGCAGGGTCCCCCAAAATACAGTCGTACCCCCACAATACAGTCAGACCCACTTGTCATGGTCCCCACAATAAAATTAGAATCTGACAATACGTCCGGGGTCTTCAAAATAGTATATTCCCCAAATACGTCATGGCCCATATCAGTCATGGCCCCCACAAACAATCTTGACCCAAACAACTCAGTCATGATCCCTACTATAAGTCTGGCCCCCCAATTTTAAGCTGGTCTCCAAAAATACAGTTATGACCCCCAAAATACGTCAGCTTCCAATTTATGGTCCCCACAATACAGTCATGCCCCCAAAATACAGTAATGTCCCCCCCAATTAAAATCTTTGATCCTCACTACAGTCAGGGGCCCCAAAAAATAGTCATGTCCCCACAATATAGTCATGGTCCCACTATCCCAGTCATGGTCCCCACAATACAATCTTGATCCGGCAAGTCAGCATGGCCCCCACAAAAAGTCTGGTCCCCAAATATAGTCCGATCCCAACAAGCATCTGGTCCCCACTAAACGTCTGATCCGTAAAATACAGTCATGATCCTAATAATACAGTCTTTTCCCCACATTCAGTCATGCCCCCCACATCTTTCATGCCCACAATACAGTCTGGTCCCCACATTACATCATGATCCCCACAATGGCAGGCCCCAAACAATAGTCATCATCCCCCAATACAGTATGATCCCAAAATACAGTCATGTTCCCCATTACAGTTGATTCCCACTACAGTCATGGTCCCCCAAAAACAGTCATGATCCCAAAAAACCCCTGGTCCAGACAATCAGTAGATCCCACAATACAGTCATGATCCCCACTTTACTATGACCCCCCAAAATAGTCGGTTTCCCCCAATACAGTCTCTAAACTCAATACATCAAAACCGCCCCACAATACGTCATTTTTCCCCACAATACGGCTGACCCCACAATGTGGAGGCCCCACAAAAAAGTTATCATCATGACCCCAATCCCTCATGATCCCCACTACAGTCACGTTCCCCAAATGGGTCATGATCCCCAAAATACAGTATTTTCCACAATACATCTTGACCTCAAATACAGTCGGATCCCCAAATACAGTCTAATCCCCAATCATTCTTCCCCCCAATACAGTCTTTCCCAAAAATCCATCATGCCCCCACAATACATTTGGGCCCCCAAAATTAATTTTTTTATCCCAATACAGTCTGACCCCACAATCTGTCATTTTTTCCCAATCAGTCATTTCCCAATACAGTCATGATCCCACAAAAGGGTCTCTCCCCACAATACAGTAGGGGCCCCAAAAATAAGTATTACCCTCTACAGCTGTTCCCAATACAGTCATGATCCAACAATAATTATTTCCAGAAAAAGCTTCCCCACAAAAAGGTCATGTCCAACAGTATGATCCCACAAAAAGTCATTTTCCCCACATTTGCAGTCATGATCCCAAAATTAAAATTGGTCCCCACATCAGTCTTTCCCCACAATAAAGTAGGGCCCCCCACATCAGTCATTTGACCCCAAATACAGTCAGGGCCCCACAAAAAGCCTGATTCCCAAAATCGTATGTCCCAAATACGTCAGGGTCCCCAATAATCTATCCCCAATAAGTCGGGCCCCCAAAATAAGTCTTATCTCAATACAGTATATCCCCCCAATAAGTCATTCCCCACAATAAAGTTATCCCAACATACAGTCGGGGTCCCACAATCAGTTGATCCCTACTACGTTTTTCCCCCAATACAGTCAGGGTCCCCACAAAAAGTTGACCCCCACAATACAGTAGGGTCCCACAAACGTCAGCCTCACAATACAGCTTTTTCCCCCAATCAGTCATGATCCCAAATAAAATCATAACCCCACAATACATCACCCCCCCCAAAATAAATCTTTCCCCCACAATAAAATCTATCCTCCGTACTTCAGGGCCCCCACAATAAATATCCCCCCAAAATACATCAGGGTCCCAAATACAGTCATGACCCCCAATAAGTCTTTCCCCCAATAAAATATGCCCCCAAAACCATAGGGCCCCCAAAATACATCATGATCCCACTCTCTTTTCCCACAAAGGGCCCCCACTAGTCTATCCCCCCAATCATATGACCCCCAAACAATTTAGGGCCCCCACAATACTCCTGCCCCCAAAAACTCATACCCCCACAATACAATCTATCCCACATCGTCAGGTCCAAAATACAGTTTCCCCCAAAAATACGTCAGGGCCCAAACACCGGGAAAACCACAAAAAATCATGCCCAACAATCAGTCAGCCCCACAATACGTATTTTTTTACAATACAGTCATGATCCAAAATACAGTCTTGGTCCCAAAAAAATCATTCCCCAATAATTTTTCCCCCAAAAAATAAAATCTATCCCCCAATACGTTGGTCCCCCCAATCAGTCATGTCCCACAAAAAAGTCAGGGTCCCAAATTGTATGGTCCACAATCAGTCATTCCCCCAATCAGTATACCCCACAATTTTCTTGACCCCCACAATACAATTAAATCCAAAATACATCAGGGCCCCAATAATCATGATCCCCAATTAAAGCTTTCCCCCCCAAAATTTGTCAGGGTCCCACAATACATCTGATCCCCCCAATACCCCATGACCCCCACTTTTGTCTTCCCCACTTACATCTTACCCCCAAATACAGTCATTCCCCAATTGTCGGTCCCAAATACAGTCTGTCCCCCCAAACAGTCTGACCCCACATTGTAGGGCCCCCACATAAATTTAATTGACAATACATCGGTCTTAAAAGCTTTTCCCCACAATACGTCATGGCCCCCACATACAGCAGGGCCCCCAAAAAACAATCATGATCCACAATCGTTTACCCCACATACAGTAGGGCCCCCCAAAATAAGTATGTCCCAAAACATTATGATTCCCACAATAATCATTTCCCACAATGTCGGGCCCCACATAACATGCCCCAAAATACATAATGCCCCCCAAAATTTACAATCATGATCCCAATATCAGGGTCCAAAATATCTGTTCCCAAAATTTGTCTTCCCCACATACATTCAGGTCCCCACAATAAAATTGACCAGCAATCGTCAGGGTCCCCAAACAATTTTCCCCCCAACAATGCCAGATCCCACAATCATCAGGTCCCACACAGTCATGTTTTAAAATACGTCATGATCCAATTAATACGTCTTTACCCCCCTTTCGTCATGATCCCAAAATACACATGCCCCAAAATACATCAGGGTACCCATTTCTCTTGATCCCAAAATAGGTCAGGGTTCCCCAAAATACATAAATCCCCCCAATACAGTCATGACCCCCCACAATACGTCATGATCCCCCATACAGTCATTTTTAAAAATTCAGCTGGTCCCACAAACATATGATCCCAAAAAAATCACATGGTCAAAAAATCCCCCTTTCAAAAAACCCCCACAATACGTCATGCCCCTTTACATCAGATCCCCAAAAATATCGGGTCCCCAAATCCCAGGTCACATAACTCAATACTCAAAAACCGCCCACAATCCAGTCTGGCCCCCACAATACGTCTGATCCCAAATAGTGTTGGGTCCCCCAAAAGTTTTTCCCCCCAAAAATTAAATATGGCCCAAAATACAGTCATGGTCCCAAAAATCGTCATGTTTCCCCACAATTCAGTCATGACCCCCAAAATCAGTTGGTCCGCTCTTAGTAGTTCCCCACAATCAGTCATGTCCCACAACAGTCGGGCCCCCCCCAAAATCGTCGGACCCTAAAAAAACTTTTCATTATCCACAATAGGTCAGGGCCCCCAAAATAAGTCATGGCCCCCTCAAAAACAGTCATGCCCCCCTTTTTTTACAAAAATTTTACAGCTTCCCAAATACAGTCTTGGCCCCAAAATCGTCAGGGTCCCCCCGAAACAGTCTGATTCACAACAATAGCATGGCCCAAATACAGTATGATCCTCCTGGGGGAAATTATCCGCAATACAGTCATGACCCCACATACAGTATGTTTCCCCACAAACCAGTCATGATCCCCCCATACATCATGACCCCCAAATTTCCCCATAATTATCCCCCAATCAGTCGGGTCCCAGAATGATTCATGACCCCAAAATACAGTCATGACCCCAAAATACAGTCTTATCCCCAATTTCCCCCGTCATTCCCCACAATACAGTCATGTCCCCCAATAACTTGTTTCCCACAAAAAATTATGTCCCAAAAACGGTTTACCCCCAAATACAGTAAAGGGCCCCCTCATTAGGGCCCCAAAAATACAGTCATTTCCCCAAAAAAGTCGGGTCCCCACAATACGTCATGCCCCTCAAAACGTCATTTTCCCCACAATCGTCAGGGCCCCCACAATACTCATGGCCCCCAAAATACAGTCAGGGTCCCAAAACGTCATATCCCAATAAAATTATCCCCCAAAAACAGTCGTCCCCCAAACAGTCTGACCCCACAATAAGCATATCCCACAAACGTCAACCCCCAAAATACAGAATTACCCCCAAAATAAAATCTGACCCCAAAATTCAATGTTTCCCAAAAATAAAATTGGGCCCCCCAAAATTTTAAGTCATTCCAAATACAACGGGTCAAAATACAGTCATGATCCCCAAAATAATCATGGCCACAATACGTAAACCCCTCAATTTTATCCCCAAAATCATCTTTTTCCCCACAATCATCGGGTCCCCACTCATCTGATCCCAAAATATCAGGGGTCCCCACTACAGTCTGACCCCCAAATAGTAATTCCCCCAATACACCCTTTTCCCCTTAATACATTGATCCCAAAATACGGTCTTTACCCCCCAAATACATCATATCCCCACAAAGCTGCCCCCCCAAAAACATCGATCCCACAACGTCTGATTCCCCAAAACGTATCCCCCACAATCAGTAATTTACCCCCACATCAGTCTGTCCCCAAAAAGTCATGATCCCCACAAAACAGCCTATCCAAAATACAGTATTCCCAAAATTTCTCAGTCCCCACAATCTTTTCATGACCCCCACAAATACATCTGGTCCCCCACATTCCCCTTCATGACCCCACAATACTTTTGGGCCCCAATAGTCATACCCCCAAAATACCAGATCCCCACAATCATTCTGATCCCAAAATACAGTCAGGGTCCCCACATTACTTCATTTACACAAAATGCAGGGCCCCCAAAAATAAATCCCCAAAAACAGTCTGATCCCCAATAAGTCTGCCCCAAAATACAGTCGGTTCCAAAAAATTAAATTTTTGGTCCCCACAATACATTCTACCCCAAAAAAAATACCAGGGCCCCACAATAAGTCATGTCCCCCAATACATCTTTGTCCCACAATACATCAGGGTCCCCCAATACATTTTCCCCCAACAATACAATGGCCCCAACAATACAGCTGCCCCCAAAATCATCATGACCCCCACATATCGGCCCCCACAATACATTATACCCCCAAAATACACATTCCCCAACAATCCAGTTGTCCCAAAAAATTTAAACCACTGGTCCAAAAATCAGTCATGTCCCAAAAAAAAAATAGGGCCCCCACAATACATCATAATCCCCCAAAAATTCATCAGGGGCCCACAATACGCGTCCAAAATTTTCACCTTTTTCCCCAACAAACAGTCATTTCCCACAAAAGTAATGACCCCACAATAGTCATGTCCCCAAAAAAACAGTCATAAACCCCAAATAGTGTGATGGTCCCCAAATACAGTTTTTCCCCCAAAAATCAGTCTGCCCCCACGTACAGTCGGGTCCCAAAAAGTAGGGTTCCAAAATTTCAGTCATGATCCCACAATACGTCATGGCCCCGCCCCTCATAGTCCGACCCCCACAATACAGTCATGATCCACAATACAGTCATGATCCCCACAATACAGTCATGATACCTACAATACAGTCATGATCCCCACAATACAGTCATGATCCCCACAATACAATCATGATCCTCACAATACACTCATGATCCCCACAATACAATCGTCATCCTCACAGTACAGTCATGGTCCCCACAATACGGTCATGATCCTCACAATACAGTTATGATCCTCACAATACAATCATGATCCTCACAATACAGTCATGGTCTCCACAATACAGTCATCATCCCCACAATACAGTCATCATCCCCGCAATACAGTCATGGTCCCCACAGTACAGTCATGATCCCCACAATACAGTCCTGGACCCCCCGAAATACAGTCATGATTCCCCAATACAGTCATGATCCCCACAGTACAGTCATGGTCCCCACAATACAGTTATGATCCTAACAATACAGTCATTATCTCCACAATACAGTCATGATCCCCACAGTACAGTCATGGTCCCCACAATACAGTTATGATCCTAACAATACAGTCATTATCTCCACAATACAGTCATGATCCTCACAATACAGTCATGATACCCACAATACATTCATGTTCCCCAGAATACAGTCATTATCCCCACAATACAGTCATGACATCACAATACAGTCATGATCCCCACAATACAGTCATTATTCCCACAATACAGTCTTGACCTCAAAATACAGTCATGATCCCCAAAATACAGTCATTTTCCCAAAATACATTAGGGTCCCCCAATGTCATGGCAAAATACAGTGGGGGCCCCACAATCATCGGGTCCCAAATTGTCTTTTCCCCACAATACAGTCATGACCCAAATTTTGTATGCCCCCAATGGTCATGGTCCTAAATACAGTCTGACCCCCACAATAAGGTATACCCCCACATGTCATGGCCCAAAAAATTTTACCCTAAAATACGCCCCTTTGTCTCCAAATAGTATATCCCACAAAGGGCAGCCCCCACAATACAGTCTTGGCCCCACATCATCTGACCCCTTCAAAACCCCCACTTTTTCCCCACAATCAGTCTGTCTCCACAATACGTATGACCCCAAAAATTTTACGTCATGTCCCACAAACAGCAGGGCCCCAAATACGTATGATCCCCAAAATACATTTGATCCCCAAATCGTCTGGTCCCCCAAAATTCATCCCCAATAAGTCTTTTTCCCAAAATACAGTCTGCCCCAAATACAAACAGTCTTGTCCCCAAAACAGTCTGGCCCCCCACAATAAAAGTCATGACCCCCAAAAACAGTCTGGTCCCACAAACAGCCCTGATCCTCAATACAGTCTTTTCCCTAAAATAAAAATCATACCCCCCACAATCATTTGCCCCCACAATAAAATATGCCCCCACAATAAAATATGTCCCCCTTACGTCATTTTCCAACAATGGTCTGTCCCCACAAAAAATATACCCCCACAAACCCATCATTCCCCAAATTTCATCTTTAATCCCCAATACAATCTTTTCCCCACATACAGTCTTTGTCCCCCAAACGTCTTGACCCCCCAAAATAACATGCCCCACAACAGTCATGACCCCAAACATTCAGTCAGATCCCACAATACAGTCAGGGCCCCAAATACAGTCATATCTCCACAAAATTTGACCCAAAATACGTCATGGTCCCAAAATACATCTTTCCCCCAAAAGCATTTTCCCAAAAATCACGGCAAACAATACAGTCATGATCCCCCTTACAGTAGGGTCCCCACAATAAAGTCTGATCCCCAAAAGTCATGGTCCCCAAATACAGTCTTCCCTAAATTACAGTCAAAACCCCACAATACAATCATGTCCCCCAATAAAATTATGTCCCCCAAAAAATAGGGCCCCCACAATAAATTATCCCAAAATCATTTCCCCCAATGTCTGTCCCAAAATACATATGATCCCCAAATTAAATCATGACCCCCACAATCAGTTTTCCCCCACTCTTCTTTCCCCCACAATAAGTCATGATCCCCAATCAGTTTGGGGCCCCCAAAATACAGTAGATCCACAAAAACGTCATATCCCACAATAAGTCATGTCCCACAATAAAATTATTTCCCCCAAAGCTGACCCCCCACAATAAAACAATCCCAAACGTCTGCCCCCAATACATCTGCCCCCACAACGCATGTTTCCCCACAAATCATGTCCCCAAATAAGTCATGCCCCCAAAATACTCATATCGCAATAAAATCATAATCCAAACAATACAGCCTTTAAATCCCCCCAAAGTCATGACCCCCAATAAAATCATGACCCCAAATACAAATTATCCCCACAATACATCTGCCCCCAAATAAATCTGATCCCCAAATAACTTGTCCAAAATACATCATAACCCCCAAAATATTCCCCGACCCCCACAATACTCAGATCCCAAAATCTCAGTCCCCAAAAATACAACCCCTTAATCCCAAAATAGCCATGACCCCCACTCAATCAGACCCCAAAAACAGTATGATCCAAAAAATCAGCAGGGCCCCAAATACGCATGACCCCAAAAAAACAAAAATTACCCCCACATCGTCATGTCCCCAATACGTTGTCCCACAATACAGCATGTCCCCAAAAAAAATCATGTTTCCCACATACAAATAATCCCCCAATACATCATGCCCCACAATATCTGATCCCCACTACAATCTTTGTCCACAAAAACAGTCATGTCCCCCAATACATTTTATATTCCCAATCGTCTGATCCCCAAAATTCGATGTCCCACAATAAAATCATGTCCCACAATAGCAGGCCCCAAAATACAAAACCCCTCAATACATTTTAAACCCCAAAATCAGTCATGGTCCAAAATAAATCTCCCCTAATCAGTCTTTCCCCCCAAATAAGTATGGTCCCCAATAATCTTGTCCAAAAATCTTTCTTTATCCCCACAGTCATGCCCAACAATACGTCATGACCCCCAAAAAGTCAGCCCCCAAATACGCCTGGCCCCCAAATAGTATGATCCCCAATTTACGTATTCCCCCAATACAGTCAGATCCCCACAATAGTTGATTCCCCCAAACAGTCATGTCCCAAAATACGTCATGACCCCAACCGTCATACCCCACAAACGTATTTCCGACCTTACCCCCAATAAGTCTGATCCCCACAATCAGTCAGGGCCCCCCAAATACAGTCATTTCCCCCAAAAAAAAAACCCCAAAGTCATTTCCCAAATAAGTAGGGGTCCCCACAAAAAGCATGGTCCCCCCAAAAATCATATCCCACAAACAGCCATTTCCAAATACTCAGGGCCCCCCAAATACAGTCATGGTCCCACAATCAGTATGATCACAAATAGCTGGTCCCCACAAAGTCTACCCCAACAAAACAGTCTTTATCCCCCAAAAGGTCAGGGTCCCCAAAATCAGTCAGGTTTCCCCAAAACATATGTCCCCAAAATCCCCTTTATCCCCAAAAATACAATGGCCCCCAAAATACAGCAGGGTCCCACAATCATCAGATCCCACATAACTGGTCCCCAAAAAATCATCATGATCCCACAATAAAAAATTTCCCCGCAAACAGTCAGACCCCCCAAAATTACGCATGATTCCACAATCATCATGTCCCAAATAATCATGATTCCCAAATACCATTTTCCCAAAATACGTCTGACCCCCAAAATACCATGTCTACAATACAGTCTTTGATCCCCTTTACAGTCAGTCCCAAAATACGTCTATCCCCCCAAATTCAGCTGGGCCCAAATCAGTCAAATCCCCCCAATACGCATATGCCCACAATACGTCGGGTCCCCACAATACTTTTTCCCCACAATGGTGTTGTTCCACAAAAAGTTATACCCAAAACAGCTTTACCCACAAATCCATCTTTGGTTCCCAAAATCAGTCTGTTTCCCAAAATTTCAGTCTGATCCCCACATACAGTCAGGGCCCCCCCGGGACTCTATAGTCTGATCCCCACAAACAGTCATGATCCCAAATACAGTCATGGTCCCACAATCAGTCATGACCCTAACAAAACAGTCATTTCCCCACAATAGAGTAAAGGTCCCCACAAACAGTCAAGGTCCCCTCAAAACAGTCTGATCCAAAAATAAGCCTTATCCCCAATACAGTATTTCCCCACAATACAGCGACCCCAAAAATAAAAATTGACCCCCCAAAAAGGCAACCATGACCCCCCACTAAAAAGATCCCACAATACAGTCATAACCCCCAAAATACAACTGATCTCACAATACGTCAGATCCCCACAATACATCTGATCCTCCCAATACAGTAAAGATCCCCCAATACAATCTTTTTCCCACATGCAATCATGTCCCACAATACAATCATATCCCCCCAATACAATCATGACCCCCACAATAAAATCTGATCCACAATACTTTGACCCAAAATACGCCAATCCCCAAAATACAATCACGATTCCCCCTACAATTGACCCCAAAAATTTACTTTCATGATCCCCACAATCAATCAAAACCCCCCACAATACCCATGACCCCCCAAATCATCAGGACCCCTACAACAGTCATGACCCCCAAATTCAGTCTGCCCCACAAAAGTCATGATCCCAAAATCTCAGGGTCCCCTCAAACAGTTTTGATCTCAAAATACAGCCATTATCCCCACAATACAATTTCTCCACAATACAATCAAGTCCCCCAATGCAATCTGATCCCACAATACAATCTGATCACCCAATCAATCTGATCCCAAAATTAAAAATCAGACCACAAAATCAGTGTTGCCCACAATACAGTCATAATCCCCACAATACAATCACGATTCCCACAATACAATCATGATCCCAACAATACAGTCATGATCCCCACAATACAATCATAATCCCCACAATAGCCATGATCCCCACAATACAATCAGGATCCCTACAACAGTCATGATCCCCACAGTACAGTCATGATCCCCACAATACAGTCATGATCCCCACAATAAAATCATGATCCCCACAATACAGTCATAATCAACACAATACAGTCATGATCCCCACAATAGTCATGATCCCCACAATACAATCATTGTCCCCTCAATACTGTCATGATCCCACAATACAGTCATGTCCCCACATTACAGTCATGTACCACAATACAGACCTGGTCCCCACAATACAATCATGATCCCCACAATGCAGTCATGGTCCCCACAATACAGTCATCATCCCCTCAATACAGTCATAATCCCCACAATACAGTCATGGTCACTACAATACAATCATGATCCCCATAATGCAGTCATGGTCCCCACAATACAGTCATGGTCCTCACAATAATCATGATCCTAACAATCCAATCATTATCCCCACAGTACAATCATGACCCAACAATACAGTCATGATCCCCACAATACAGCCATGATCAACATAATACAGTCATGGTTCCCACAATAGTAATGATCCCCACAATACAGTCATGGTCCCCACAATACAGTCATGATCCCCACAATAGTGTGATGGTCCCCACAATACAGTTATCGTCCCCAAAATACAGTCATGACCCCACAGTACAGTCATGGTCCCGAAAATACCGTCATGGTTCCCACAATTCAGTCATGATCCCCACAATACAGTCATGGTCCCGACTCTATAGTCACGATCCCCACAATACAGTCATGATCCCCACAATACAGTCATGGTCCCCACAATACAGTCATGATCCTAACAAAACAGTCATTATCCCCACAATAGAGTCATGGTCCCCACAATACAGTCATGGTCCCCTCAAAACAGTCATGATCCTCACAATACAGCCATTATCCCCACAATACAGTCATGGCCCCACAATACAGTCATGGTCCCAACAATACAGTCATGATCCACACAATAGTCATTTTCCCCATAAAAACAGTCATGATCCCCACATTACTTCATGGTCCCCTTCAATTACAGCCATGGTCACCATAATACAGTCATGATCCTCACCAATACAGTCATGATCTCCACAACACAGTCATGATCCCCACAATACAGTAATTATCCCCACAATACAGTCATGATCCCCACAATGAAGTCATGATCCCCACAATACAGTCATGATCCTAATAATACAGTCATTAACCCCACAATTCAGTCATGATCCCCACAATACATTCATGACCCCCACAATACAGTCATGGTTCCCACTTTACAGTCATGATCACCACAATACAGTCATGGTCCCCACAATAGTCATCATCCCCACAATACAGTCATGATCCCCACAATACAGTCATGATACCCACTATACAGTCATGATTCCCACAATACAGTCATGGTCCCCACAATACAGTCATGATCCCAACAATACACACCTGGTCCAGACAATACAGTCATGATCCCCAAAATACAGTCATGGTCCCCACAATACAGTCATCATCCCCTCAATACACTCATAATCGAATCACAATTCAGTCATGGTCCCCACAATACAGCCATGGTTCATACAATTCACTCATTATCCAAGCAATACAGTCATTATCCCCACAATACTGTCATGATCCCCACAATACAGTCATGGTCCCCACAATACAGTGATGATCCCCACAATACAGTCATGGTCCCCACTATACAGTCATGATCCCCACAATACACTCATGATCCCCAGAATACAGTCATGATACCTACAATACAGTCATGATCCCCACAATACAGTCATGATCCCCACAATACAATCATGATCCTCACAATACACTCATGATCCCCACAATACAATCGTCATCCTCACAATACAGTCATGGTCCCCACATTACAGTCATGATCCTCACAATACAGTTATGATCCTAAGAATACAGTCATGGTCTCCACAATACAGTCATCATCCCCGCAATACAGACATGATTCCCACTATACAGTGGTGATCCCCACAATACAGTCATCATCCAAACAATACAGTGATGATCCCCACAATACAGTCATGATCCCCACAGTACAGTCATGATCCCCACAATACAGTCTTGGACCCCCCAAAATACAGTCATGATCCCCCAATACAGTCATGATCACCACAGTACAGTCATGATCCTCACAATACAGTCATGGTCCCCATAATACAGTCATGGTCCCCACAATACAGTCATGGTCCCCGCAATACAGTTATGATCCTAACAATGCAGTCATTATCCCCACAATACAGTCATGACCCCACAATACAGTCATGATCCCCACAATACAGTCATGATACCCACAATACATTCATGTTCCCCAGAATACAGTCATTATCCCCACAATACAATCATGACCCCCCAATACAGTCATGATCCCCACAATACAGTCACGATCCCCACAATGCGGTCATGATCCACACAATACAGTCATTATTCCCACAATACAGTCTTGACCTCAAAATACAGTCATGATCCCCGAAATACAGTCATAATCCCCACAATACATTCATGGTCCCCACAATACAGTCATCACCGACAAAATACAGTCATGACCCCACAATACATTCATGGTCCAGAATTGTAGTCTTTATACCCACAATACAGTCATGACCCCACAATACTGTCATGATCCCCACAATGCAGTCATGGTCCCTGAAATACAGTCATGATCCCCACAATAAGGTCATCATCCCCACAATACAGTCATGGTCCCCAAAATATAGTCATTATCCCTACAATACAGTCATAGTCTCCACAATACAGTCATGATCCAATCAATACAGTTATTATCCTCACAATATAGCCATGATCCCCACAATAAGGTCATGGTCCCCACAGTGCAGTCATGATCATCACAATAAAGTCATGGTCCCCACAGTGCAGTCATGATCCCACAATAAAGTCATGGTCCCCACAGTGCAGTCATGATCCCCACAATAAAGTCATGGTCCCCACAGTGCAGTCATGATCCCCACAATACAGTCATGGCCTCCACAATACAGCCATGATCTCCACAATACAGTCATGATCCCCACAATACTGTCATGGTCCCCACAATACAATCATCATCCCCAGAGTAGAGTCATGGTCCCCAAAATACAGTCTTGATCAATACAATACAGTCATGATCCCCGCAATACAGTCATGGTCCCCACAATAAAGTCATCATCCCAACAATACAGTCATGGTCCCCACAATACAGTCATGATCCCTACAATACAGTCATGATCCCCACAATACAGTCATGGTCCCCACAATAAAGTGATGATCCCCACAATACAGTCATGGTCCCCACAATACAGTCAAGTTCCTCACAATACAGCCATTATCTCCACAATACAGTCATGATCCCCACAATACAATCATCAACCCCACAATACACTCACGATCCCCACAATACAATCATGATCCCCACAATACAATCTTGATCCTCACGATACTCTCATGATCCCCACAATACAATCATCATCCCCACAATACAGTCATGGTCCCCACAATACAGTCATGATCCCCAAGATACAGTCATTATCCCCACAATACAATCATGATCCCCGCAACACAGTCATGGTCCCCACAATACAGTCATGATCCTCACAATACAGTCATGGTCCCCACAATTGTCATGGTCCCCACAATAGTCATGATCCCCACAATACAGTCATGATCCCAACAATTTTCATGGTCCCCACAATACAGTCATGATCCCCAGAATACAGTCATGATCCCCACAATACAATCATGATCCTCACAATACAGTCATGGTCCGCAAAATAGTCATGTTTCCCACAATACAGTCATGGTCCCCACTATACAGCCATGGTCACCACAATACAATCATGATCCGAACAACTCAGTCATGATCCCCACAATACAGTCATTTTACTTACAATACAGTCATGATAACCACAATACAGTCATGGTCCCCACAAAACAATCATGATCCTCACAATACACTCATGATCCCCAAAATACAATCATCATCCCCACAATACAGTCATGGTCCCCCAATACAGTCATGATCCCAGCAATACAGTCATGGTCCCCACAATTGTCATGGTCCTCACAATACAGTCATGATCCCCACAATACAGTCATGATCCCCACAATTGTCTTGATCCCCCCAATACAATCATGATGCCCACAATACAGTCATGGTCCCCACAATACAGTCATGATCCCAGCAATACAGTCATGGTCCCCACAATTGTCATGGTCCTCACAATACAGTCATGATCCCCACAATACAGTCATGATCCCCACAATTGTCATGGTCCCCACTATACAGTCATGATCCCCAGAATACAGTCATGGTCCCCACAATTGTCATGGTCCTCACAATACAGTCGTGATCCCCACAATACAGTCATGATCCCACAATTGTCATGGTCCCCACAATACAATTATGAATCTGACAATACAGTCCTGGTCTTCAAAATAGTCATATTCCCCACAATACAGTCATGGTCCCCACTATACAGTCATGGTCCCCACAATACAATCATGATCCGAACAACTCAGTCATGATCCCTACTATACAGTCATGGTCCCCACAATACAGTCATGGTCCCCACAATACAGTTATGATCCCCACAATACAGTCATGCTCTCCACAATTGTCATGGTCCCCACAATACAGTCATGATCCCCAGAATACAGTAATGATCCCCACAATACAATCATGATCCTCACTATGCAGTCATGGTCCCCAAAATAGTCATGTTCCCCACAATATAGTCATGGTCCCCACTATACAGTCATGGTCCCCACAATACAATCTTGATCCGAGCAAGTCAGTCATGGTCCCCACAACACAGTCATGGTCCCCTCAATATAGTCACGATCCCAACAATGCAGTCTGGTCCCCACTAAACGTATGATCCGTACAATACAGTCAGGTCCCCCCACATACAGTCCATGATCATAACATGCAGTCATGGTTTACCACTAGAAACAGTTGATCCCCCACAATACAGTCAAGATCCCACTATACAGTCATGATTCCCACAATACGTCATGTCCCCACAATACATTGGATGATTCTCCACAATACAGTCATGGTCCCCACAATACAGTTCATGAATCTCCATAATACAGTCATTGTCTCACAATACAGTCTTGGTCCCACAATACTGCATCATCCCCTCCAGACAGTCAAAATCCCCACAGTTCAGTCATGGTCCCCACAATACAATCATGATCCCCATAATAGAATCATGGTCCCCACAATACAGTCATGGTCCCCACAATACAGTCATGATCCTAACAATACAGTCATTATCCCCACAATAGAGTCATGACCCCACAATACAGTCATGATCCCCACAATACAGTCATGATCCCACAATTCAGTCATGGTCCCCTCAATACAGTCATCATCCCCACAATACAGTCATGGGGTCCACTATACAGTCATGATCCCCACAATACAGTCATGATCCCACAATTCAGTCATGGTCCCCTCAATACAGTCATCATCCCCACAATACAGTCATGGGGTCCACTATACAGTCATGATCCCCACAATACAGTCAAGGTCCCCAGAATACAGTCATGATCCCCACAATACAGTCATGGTCCCCACAATACAGTCATGATCCCCACAATACAGTCATGGTCCCAACTATATAGTCATGATCCCCACAATACAGTCATGGTCACCACAATACAGTCATGATCCTAACAATACAGTTATTATCCCCACAATATAGTCATGATCCCCACAATAACAGTCATGTCCCCACAATGCAGTCATGTTCCCACATTACAGTCATCATCCCAAAATATAGTCAGACCCACAATACAGTCATGGTCCCCAAACTACAGTCATGATCCTTAAATACAGTCATGATCCACATCTATACAGCATGGTCCCCACAATACAGTCATCATCCCAAAATATAGTCATGGACCACACAATCGTCATGGTCCCCAAAAATACAGTCATGATCCCCACAATACAGTCATGGTCCCACAATACAGTCATGATCAACAACAATACGTCTTATTCCTCACAATACATTCATGATTCTCACAATACAGTCATTGATCTCACAAATACAGTCATGGATCCTCTCAATACAGTCATTGGTCCACCACAATACAGTCATGATCTCAACAATACAGTCATAATCCTCACATACATTCATTGATTCTCACAATTCAGCATGATCCACAATACAGTTCATGTTCTCACCAATACAGGGTCATGATCCTTCACAATACAGTCTGGACCCTCTCAATTACAGTGTAGATTTTGACAGGTCTATACACACTAAATAATTTTTATCTATTAAAACACGTTAACCCGTCGTGGTTCACAGTGTTTCTGGGTCATGGAAGATAATCAGCCTTGACCAAGTAATGTATAGTGAAACCTAATTCAAGGATTCAATAGTCCTTCTCCAACATCAAACTCACCTCTGTATTAGGTATGTTCACTGAGCATTAATGCTCTCTCATCACCCCGGCTCACACACTGTACACAGGGGTTGACATTAATTGTATTACATAACTTATGCACCCTCGTCCTCCCTAAGGTGTCAACAGTTAGAGGATTTCTTGCTTCCCTCATCTCAGTTACTTATCTATTTATTTCAGGCAAAGTCCAGAAATTTTGCGAGGCAGGGTGTCCCCTCTCTGCTGAGTGAGGTAAGGCTTCATTAATCTTGATTTCTTTGTTCACTCACTGAATATGTTTAATGGAATCAAAGGTGAACATCTTGTTTTAATATTTCCTTTCATAATATTTTAGTTGATTGCTGTGATAATAATGATGAATATTATTAGTGAAATGACGAAGATGATGTTCGGGTATATTCTTAGCTGGATTGACGGTGATGGCTGTAGTAGGTTTTTTTTCAGATCACTTTAGAAGTTAGATGTCAGCCAACACTGGTTTTAACTTCAACAGTAGTCTATGGAGCACATTTATGTCTCTTGCGTCAAGCAGCAGCAATATGAAGTCGAGCAGAGCACCACCGAGGTCGTCACCTAGAAGACCTTCACAAGAAGCTGTGACGAAATTCTCACTACAGTTTCGTTTAGATAAGATTCACAAGTGCAGAATGTTCCTCTCACATTCCTGCTTGAAGGGTAAGTCGTCCCTGGTAGTTGTTCGATCCTTTTTCTGTATCAGCAGTCTTTCTCTGTTTTTATAGTTACCAGGTTGACTTTCTAAATAGTGGCCCTATATCCCTCTTATTACTGTTATCAGTTACCCTTTACAGTACTCTCTGGAAACCTGACGCTAACTAATATCATTTAAGGAAGAAGCGTTTATTGTCGTTCTAGAGACGTGGAACTTAGACATGTAAGAATCACACGCCAGCATAACCCATCTTATTCTTCTCCCAGAACCCCTTTACAATTCTGTATGTACTTCAGTACGCCCTCTTACTGTATCTTATAGTAAATTCTGATTTCCGACAAGTTCTAACTGTAGACTTAACTTAGTGTGTACTAGCCATCTAAATTATTCACACTAGCACGTGGGCAACATATGAATTCAATTTTATTTAAAGTTTTATAATTAACAGCGTTAATTTTATATTTAGAATTATCCAAGTTAATATTTATGAATATATTGATTATTGAATTATTTCCGATGATTTTTTAGCTTTAAGTATTGACATTTTTCTTACTCTTTCAATTTTGCATGCTTAGCAAACCACAGTATGGGTGGGGATTGAACTCGCGGTGAGTGAGTAGTAAAACTCCAGACGGACGTGTTAGCCACTGGTCCAGCTGACTACAATAAGATAACCACAGGCTTCCATATTTCTCTATTTGTTTTACTTGGAGCAAAGAGAATGTGTGAGGAATACAGTATTGGAATTGCTGTCTGTGGTTAGGAACTTTTTTGGTGTGTCAAGAGTGTGATCACATGAGGATGAAAGTGGAGTCAGGAGCCTTGTATAGGTGAGAGAGAGAGAGATCAGAGTTGGGTAGGCATTTTTGGAGGTGGGATGGTAAGAGAGATTTCGTTCGGATTTTTAACCCCGGAGGGTTAGCCACCCAGGATAACCCAAGAAAGTCAGTGCGTCATCGAGGACTGTCTAACTTATTTCCATTGGGGTCCTTAATCTTGTCCCCCAGGATGCGACCCACACCAGTCGACTAACACCCAGGTACCTATTTGCTGCTAGGTGAACAGGACAACAGGTGTAAGGAAACGTGTCGAATGTTTCCACCCGCCGGGAATCGAACCCGGGCCCTCCGTGTGTGAAGCGGGAGCTTTAGCCACCAGGCCACCGGGCCTGGTGGTGGGATGGTCTCCTCTGGAGGTGGGATGGTCTCCTCTGGAGGTGGGATGATCTCCTCTGGAGGTGGGATGGTCTCTTCTGGAGGTCTGGCCAGAGCTGGAACGCTGCACATACACAAGGTCTGACCAGAGCCGTAACGCTGCACATACATAAGGTTTGACCAGAGCTGTAACGCTGCACATACACAAGGTCTGGCCAGAGCTGTAACGCTGCACATACACAAGGTCTGGCCAGAGCTGTAACGCTGCACATACACAAGGTCTGGCCAGAGCTGTAACGCTGCACATACACAAGGTCTGGCCAGAGCTGTAACGGAGAAACTGTACACACAGTAACTCGGCTGGACATGATAGCTCTTCTTGAAAAAGAGCCGTAAAAGTTTTTTTCATAAATTCACTCTGCTGGCTTAGTTTTACAGCTTTGATAATGATTGGACTTTCCAGGGTCCTTGAAGAGGTGTGTCCGCCACTTGTTGCATGATGTAGGGTCTGAGAGGCGCTTGTTGGACTTTCCAGGGTTCTTAGAGAGGTGTGTCCGCCACTTGTTGTATGATGCAGGATCTGAGAGGCGCAGATAATGAGAACTGGAAGTTGAGAGATCAGGTGTAGACTTCAAATTCAAATTTAAAAATCACTTATATTGAGCAATACAAGATTACAGTACATATACAGACAAAGTCACTAATTATGCAAGACTTACATACCTCTAAATCTATATCTAGAATATTAACTTGAGACAACTTGAGTATTACACTACAACCACAAGTACAGTGACAAAATTCGGAAAAATG
>NC_069425.1:3587554-3638892 GCF_026875155.1 Cherax quadricarinatus | reverse complement strand
CCCACAATACGTCATGGTTCCACAATACAGTCATGATCCCTACAATACAGTCATGATCCCCACAATACAATCATGGTCCCCACAATAAAGTCATGATCCCCACAATACAGTCATCGTCCCCACAATACAGTCATGATCCCCACTAATACAGTCATGATTCCCACAATACAGTCATGGTCCCCACAATACAGTGATGATCCCCACAATACAGTCATGGTCCCCACAATACAGTTATGATCTCCACAATACAGTCATGGTCCCCACAATACAGTCTTGGTCCCCACAATACAGTCATCATCCCCTCAATACAGTCAAAATCCTCACAATACAGTCATGGTCCGCACAATACAATCATGATCCCCATAATAGAGTCATGGTCCTTACAATACTGTCATGGTCCCCACAATACAGTCATGATCCTAACAATACAGTCATTATCTCCACAATACAGTCATGACCCCACAATACAGTCATGATCCCCACAATACAGTCATGATCCACAATACAGTCATGGTCCCCACAATACAGTCATCATCCCCACAATACAGTCATGACCCCACAATACAGTCATGATCCCCACAATACAGTCATGATCCACAATACAGTCATGATCCCCACAATACAGTCATGATCCCCACAATACAGTCAAGGTCCCCAGAATACAGTCATCATCCCCAAAATACAGTCATGACCCCACAATACAGTCATGGTCTTCAAAATACAGTTGTGGAAAATACTCTATATATTTTCCAGAAATACAGTAGTTATATGTAAATAGATGGCCATACTGTATTTATAAGAATTATATTATGGAAAATGGGAAACTGGACCTGCGTCTGCGCAGGCAGGACAGTCGCCATTTTTTTTTAATTGAATAACACGTTGTGAATAATGAGAAAAATTTTTCGTGCTCTAGAGGTTAAAATTGGGCTGACATCTCTCAAATAGGAGGCGAAATTGTTGGATGTGCATTTCTGCATAATTTGAGTATCAGGCGACAGGACAAGACAACTCCAGGAACCTCATATAAGATGTCTAAATTATGTTTAATTTCTGGCCAGTGAATTTTTCATAAATGTAGGCAAAAGGAGGGGGGGGGGCGTCCTGTACATGACACATTAATCTCCAGTCAAGTTGGTGAGTGTTATGATTAAGATATATTCTCCTTCTGTTATATAAGTGTGTGTATATACTATATTCTTTTTTTAATTTTAATATACAGTCCTCAATTTTTTATATTTACCAGGATTCCTGGTGATGTATATATCATTTATAATTAATAGGTCCAGAGCAACTTGTGGATATGACAGTGGTAGGTATCGAAGGGGGACATTTTTTGCGACCTAGGTGTCCCAAATTCCTACTTGTCTAACTGATAAATAATAATTATCTGTTCATTTACTGTTATGTACATAAGGATACATTCAGATAAATGCAATTTTCCACAACAGTCATGATCCCCACAATACAGTCATGATCCCCACAATACAGTCATGGTCCCCACTATATAGTCATGATCCCCACAATACAGTCATGGTCACCACAATACAGTCATGATCCCAACAATACAGTCATGGTCCCCACAATGCAGTCATGTTCCCCACAATACAGTCATCATCCCCAAAATATAGTCATGACCCCACAATACAGTCATGGTCCCCAAAATACAGTCATGATCCTTACAATACAGTCATGATCCCCACAATACAGTCATGGTCCCCACAATACAGTCATCATCCCCAAAATATAGTCATGATCCCCACAATACAGTCATGGTCCCCAAAATACAGTCATGATCCTCACAATACAGTCATGATCCCCACAATACAGTCATGTCCCCACAATATAGTCATGATCCCCACAATACAGTCATGGTCCCCACAATACAGTCATGATCACAACAATACAGTCATAATCCTCACAATACATTCATGATTCTCACAATACAGTCATGATCCTCACAATACAGTCATGATCCTCACAATACAGTCATGATCCTCACAATACAGTCATGACCCTCTCAATACAGTGTAGATTTTGACAGGTCTATACCCACTAAATAATTATTTATCTATTAAAACACGTAAACCCGTCGTGGTCACAGTGTCTGGGTCATGGAAGATAATCAGCCTTGACCAAGTAATGTAGAGTGAAGACCTAATTCCCAGGATCAATAGTCCTTCTCCAACATCAACTCACCTCTGTATTAGGTCATGTTCACTGAGCATTAATGCTCTCTCATCACCCCGCACACACAGTGTACACAGGGGTTGACATTAATTGTATTACATAACTTATGCACCCTCGTCCTCCCTAAGGTGTCAACAGTGAGAGGATTTCTTGCTTCCCTCATCTCAGTACTTATCTATTTATTTCAGCAAAGTCCAGAAATTATGCGTGGCAGTTGTCCCCTCTCCAGCAGAGTGAGGTTAAGGCTTCATAATCTTGATTTCTTTGTTCACTCACCTGAATATGTTTAATGGAATCAAAGGTGAACATCTTGTTTTAATATTTCCTTTCATAATATTTTAGTTGATTGCTGTGATAATACTGATGAATATTATTAGTGAAATGACGAAGATGATGTTCGGGATAATATTCTTAGCTGTGATTGACGGTGATGGCTGTAGTAGGTTTTTTTTTCCAGATCACTTTAGAAGATAGATGTCAGCCAACACTGGTATACTTCAACAGTAGTCTAAGAGCACATTTATGTCTCAATGCGTCAAGCAGCAGCAATATAAAGTTCGAGCAGAGCACCCACCGAGGTCGTCACCTAGAAGACCTTCACAAGAAGCTGTGACGAAATTCTCACTACAGTTTCATTTAAATAAGATTCACAAGTGCAGAATGTTCCTCTCACATTCCTGCTTGAAGGGAGTCGTCCCCTGGGTTGTTCGATTCCTGTTTTCTGTATCAGCAGTTCTTTCTCAGTTTTTATAGTTACCAGGTTGACTTTCTAATAGTGGCCCTATATCCTCTTAATTACTGTTATTCAGTACCCTTTACAGTACTCTCTGGAAACCTGACGCTAACTAATATCATTTAAGGAAGAAGCGTTTATTGTCGTTCTAGAGACGTGGAACTTAGACATGTAAGAATCACACGCCAGCATAACCCATCTTATTCTTCTCCCAGAACCCCTTTACAATTCTGTATGTACTTCAGTACGCCCTCTTACTGTATCTTATAGTAAATTCTGATTTCCGACAAGTTCTAACTGTAGACTTAACTTAGTGTGTACTAGCCATCTAAATTATTCACACTAGCACGTGGGCAACATATGAATTCAATTTTATTTAAAGTTTTATAATTAACAGCGTTTAATTTTATATTTAGAATTATCCAAGTTAATATTTATGAATATATTGATTATTGAATTATTTCCGATGATTTTTTAGCTTTAAGTATTGACATTTTTCTTACTCTTTCAATTTTGCATGCTTAGCAAACCACAGTATGGGTGGGGATTGAACTCGCGGTGAGTGAGTAGTAAAACTCCAGACGGACGTGTTAGCCACTGGTCCAGCTGACTACAATAAGATAACCACAGGCTTCCATATTTCTCTATTTGTTTTACTTGGAGCAAAGAGAATGTGTGAGGAATACAGTATTGGAATTGCTGTCTGTGGTTAGGAACTTTTTTGGTGTGTCAAGAGTGTGATCACATGAGGATGAAAGGGGAGTCAGGAGCCTTGTTAGGTGAGAGAGAGAGAGATCAGAGTTGGGTAGGCATTTTGGAGGGGGGATGGTAAAGAGATTTCGTTCGGATTTTTAAACCCGGAGGGTTAGCCACCCAGGATAACCCAAGAAAGTCAGTGCGTCATCGAGGACTGTCTAACTTATTTCCATTGGGTCCTTAATCTTGTCCCCCAGGATGCGACCCCACACCAGTCGACAACACCCAGGACCTATTTGCTGCTAGGTGAACAGGACAACAGGTGTAAGGAAACGTGTCGAATGTTTCCCACCCGCCGGGAATCGAACCCGGCCCTCCGTGTGTAAGCGGGGGCTTTAGGGCCCCCAGGCCACCGGGCCGGTGGTGGATGGTCTCCTCTGGAGGTGGATGGTCTCCTCTGGAGGTGGGGTGATCTCCTCTGGAGGTGGGATGGGCTCTTCTGGAGGCTGGCCAGAGCTGGAACGCTGCACATACACAAGTCTGACCAGAGCCGTAACGCTGCACATACATAAGGTTTGGAAACCCGAGCTGTAACGCTGCACATACACAAGGTCTGGCCAGAGCTGTAACGCTGCACATACACAAGGTCTGGCCAGAGCTGTAACGCTGCACATACACAAGGTCTGGCCAGAGCGTAACGCTGCACATACACAAGGTCTGGCCAGAGCTGTAACGGGGAAACTGTACACACAGAACTCGGCTGGACATGATAGCTCTTCTTGAAAAAGAGCCGTAAAAGTTTTTTTCATAAATTCACTCTGCTGGCTTAGTTTTACAGCTTTGATAATGATTGGACTTTCCAGGGTCCTTGAAGAGGTGTGTCCGCCACTTGTTGCATGATGTAGGGTCTGAGAGGCGCTTGTTGGACTTTCCAGGGTTCTTAGAGAGGTGTGTCCGCCACTTGTTGTATGATGCAGGATCTGAGAGGCGCAGATAATGAGAACTGGAAGTTGAGAGATCAGGTGTAGACTTCAAATTCAAATTTAAAAATCACTTATATTGAGCAATACAAGATTACAGTACATATACAGACAAAGTCACTAATTATGCAAGACTTACATACCTCTAAAATCTATATCTAGAATATTACTTGAGACAACTTGAGTAGTTCACTACAACCACAAGTACAGTGACAAAAGTTGCGAATGACAAAGGATCGATATCAAAAGAGTAACACAGTATTTGCATTGGCTCAGTGATCTACAACTGATCGAGTGAAATCATAACATCCCAATTTACACTTGATGGATATTACATTTACGTTAGATTTAATAGGTACTTTTTAACAATATTAGTAAAGATGTTGGTAGACAGGAAATTTCTGGCATTTTCAGGCACTGAGTTAAACATTTTTGGGCCTTTTATTTGAATGGAGTTTTACAACGAGTTGAGACGTAAACACGAAAAGTCAGAGAGATACTTGTTCCTTGTCTTTTGTCTGTGTTCTGTTGCAGCTTTACAGATAGAATTTAAGCTGTGGGTTAATGTTTAAGATGAGAGTTTCGTGATCATAGTGTGCACAGTAGAAAGTGTGAATATTTTGTATATTAATCAAATAAAGGGAGTGTTGTTGCCTGGAGGTGTAACAACAGTAACAATGAATGATTAGCCGTTCTAGATCCCCATCCACAGATACGACAGGTGAGGGAGAAGCAGATAAAATAGTAAGCTGGGATGTTTGGGGACATTTTAAGGTATTTTTGAGAGAATGTCCACTGCTGAAAGCATCCGGATCGGCATTTGAACTAACAAAAGTTGTGTCATCTGCAAAAAAAATTGGTTTAAGTCCCTGTGAAGCATTAGGAAGGTCACTGATGTAGATAAGGAATAACACAGGGCCCAGGACACCACCCTGAGAAACTCCTGTGATGGTCAGTCGCTTTGCTGATGAAGAGTTATTAATGGTTTCATGTTGATGTCTGTCACACGAGT
The DNA here is from genome assembly GCF_026875155.1 of Cherax quadricarinatus. Classification (NCBI taxonomy): domain Eukaryota; kingdom Metazoa; phylum Arthropoda; class Malacostraca; order Decapoda; family Parastacidae; genus Cherax; species Cherax quadricarinatus. Next base: position 3,633,281 of record NC_069425.1, on the reverse strand, counting down.
AAGATTTCATGTATGAGAGAGTATGTCCTGTCGTTCCATGATATTCCAGTTTGAGCAGCAGAATGTCGTGTTCTACTATATCGAGGATACTTTTTAGGTAGATAAAGAGACCCATTGCACATTTATTATTTTCAAGAAAGGAATAAATTAAGCAAAACATTTTTAAAATGCATAATTGGTACTTCGCCCCGGCATGAAGCCAAACTTACATAGCTTGACCATATTAAATTTGGGTTGAAAATCATAATATTTGCTGGTTTCTTTTTCTGTCTCATAAACACGCTAGATAACAGGGATATCTTGCTACTCCTACTTACACTTTGGTCACACTTCACAGACACGCACATGCATATATATATATACATACATCTAGGTTTTTCTCCTTTTTCTAAATAGATCTTGTTCTTCTTTATTTCTTCTATTGTCCATGGGGAAGTGGAAAAGAATCTTTCCTCCGTAAGCCATGCGTGTCGTATGAGGCGACTAAAATGCCGGGAGCAATGGGCTAGTAACCCCTTCTCCTGTAGACATTTACTAAAAAAGAGAAGAAGAAAAACTTTATAAAACTGGGATGCTTGAATGTGCGTGGATGTAGTGCGGATGACAAGAAACAGAAGTTGGATGTCCTGGCCCTAAGCGAAACAAAGCTGAAAGGGGTAGGGGAGTTTCGGTGGGGGGAAATAAATGGGATTAAACCTGGAGTATCTGAGAGAGTTAGAGCAAAGGAAGGGGTAGCAGTAATATTGAAGGATCAGTTATGTAAGGAGAAAAGAGATTATGAATGTGTAAATTCAAGAATTATGTGGATTAAAGTAAAGGTTGGATGCGAAAAGTGGGTCACAATAAGCGTGTATGCACCTGGAGAAGAGAGGAATGTAGAGGAGAGAGAGAGATTTTGGGAGATGTTAAGTGAATGTATAGGAGCGTTTGAACCAAGTGAGAGAGTAATTGTGGTAGGGGACCTGAATGCTAAAGTAGGAGAAACTTTTAGAGAGGGTGTGGTAGGTAAGTTTGGGGTGCCAGGTGTAAATGATAATGGGAGCCCTTTGATTGAACTTTGTATAGAAAGGGGTTTAGTTATAGGTAATACATATTTTAAGAAAAAGAGGATAAATAAGTATACAAGATATGATGTAGGGCGAAATGACAGTAGTTTGCTGGATTATGTATTGGTAGATAAAAGACTGTTGAGTAGACTTCAAGATGTACATGTTTATAGAGGGGCCACAGATATATCAGATAACTTTCTAGTTGTAGCTACACTGAGAGTAAAAGGTAGATGGGATACAAGGAGAATAGAAGCATCAGGGAAGAGAGAGGTGAAGGTTTATAAACTGAAAGAGGAGGCAGTTAGGGTAAGATGTAAATAGCTATTGGAGGATAGATGGGCTAATGAGAGCATAGGCAATAGGGTCGAAGAGGTATGGGGTAGGTTTAAAAATGTAGTGTTAGAGTGTTCAGCAGAAGTTTGTGGTTACAGGAAAGTGGGTGCAGGAGGGAAGAGGAGCGATTGGTGGAATTATGATGTAAAGAGAGTAGTAAGGGAGAAAAAGTTAACATATGTGAAGTTTTTACAAAGTAGAAGGGATGCAAGGAAGGAAGAGTATATGGAGAAAAAGAGAGAGGTTAAGAGAGTGGTGAAGCAGTGTAAAAAGAGAGCAAATGAGAGAGTGGGTGAGATGTTATCAACAAATTTTGTTGAAAATAAGAAAAAGTTTTGGAGTGAGATTAACAAGTTAAGGAAGCCTAAAGAACAAATGGATTTGTCAGTTAAAAATAGGAGAGGAGAGTTATTAAATTGAGTTAGAGGTATTGGGAAGATGGAGGGAATATTTTGAGGAATTGTTAAATGTTGATGAAGATAGGGAAGCTGTGATTTCGTGTATAGGGGAAGGAGGAATGACATCTTGTAGGAGTGAGGAAGAGCCAGTTGTGAGTGTGGGGGAAGTTCGTGAGGCAATAGGTAAAATGAAAGGGGGTAAGGCAGCCGGGATTGATGGGATAAAGATGGTGAGGCTCAGGTTAGAGTAAGTAGGAGAGAGGGAAATTATTTCCCAGTAAAAGTAGGCATAGACAGGTATGCGTGATGTCACAATGGTTGTTCCATATATTTATAGAAATGGTTGTAAGAGAAGTGAATGCTCGGGTCCTGGGAAGACACTGCGCTTTTGAGAGATTCTGAAAAGAAGTTGAAGAGGCTGGTGAAGGAGTTTGGAAAGGTATGTAATAGAATGAAATTAAAAGTGATGAGAATAACAAAAAAATTAGTTAATGAAACAGTGGATATGAGATTGGAGGGAGGGAGGATAGAGGAAGTGAATATATTCAGATATCTGGGAGTGGATATCTCAGCAAATGGGTTTATGAAAGAAGAGGTGAATCATAGAATTGATGAAGGGGAAAAAGGTGAGTGGAGCACTGAGGAATCTGTGGAGACAAGGAACATTATCCATGAAAACAGAGAGGAGGAATGTATGAGAGCATAGTGGTGCCAACGTTCTTATATGGGTGTGAAGTATGGGTGGTAAACACTGCAACAAGGAGAAGGCTGGAGGCAGTGGAGATGACATGTCTGAGGGCAATATGTGGTGTGAATATAATGCAGAAAATCCGTAGCTTGGAGATTAGGAGGTGGTGCAGGGTTTCCAGAAGTATTGTCCAGCAAGCGTGAGTGAGCTTTTTACACAGGAGTGAATGGAGACCAATGGTTTTTATGACTCGACGTGCTGTTGGAGTGTGAGCAAAGTAAAAGTTGTGAAGAGATTCAGGAAAAACCGGTTAGCCGGACATGAGTCCTTTAGCAGGGAGGTAAAGTGCCTGCATTCTGAAGGACGAGCGTTGATATGTTGCAGGTTTTAATTACTGTGTAGGCACAGCTGTGGCAAGATAATGGTGCAAAGTAAAAAGGACACAAGTGCAACTAATGAGACATTTTACTAGGGTAACGTTTCGCTCTCCAGGAGCTTTATCAAGCCTGGAGAGCGAAACGTTGCTAAAATAAAATGTCACAATAGTTGAAATTGTCTGTAATTCTACTAAAATTAATACAAGACAGTGCTGGAGTGAATAATGACGAAAGTGTTTCTTCGTTTTCTAGTCACTGTTCCTGGGTGGGAAACTGTTGATGAGTGAAAAAAAAAATTCAAAGATTTTGAACTGTAGTGGTAAGTTTACAATTATTGACTTGCGTCGGGTCACCACTACTGTAGACTGTTGTAGCTCTTGTAGTGGTGTAGACTGTAGACTCTAGTAGCTCTTGTAGTGGTGTAGACTGTAGACTCTTGTCGCTCTTGTAGTGGTGTGGACTATAGACTGTCGTAACTCTTGTAGTGGTGTGGACTGTAGACTGGTGTAACTCTTGTAGTGGTGTTGACTGTAGACTGGTGAAACTCTTGTAGTGGTGTGGACTGTAGACTGGTGAAACTCTTGTAGTGGTGTGACTGTAGACGGTTAACTCTTGTAGTGGGTGGACTGTGACTGGTGTAACTCTTGTAGTGGTGTGGACTGTAGACTGGTGTAACTCTTGTAGTGGTGTGGACTGTAGACTGGTGTAACTCTTGTAGTGGTACGGACTGTAGACTGGTGTAACTCTTGTAGTGGTGTGGACTGTAGACTGGTGTAACTATACTAGTGATGTCGACTGTAGACTGGCGTAACTCTTGTAGTGGTGTGGACTGTAGACTGTAGACTTAAGTAACTCTAGTAGTGGTGTGGACTGTAGACTCGCGTAACTCTTGTAGTGGTGTGGACTGTAGACTGGTGAAACTCTTGTAGTGGTGTGGACTGTAGACTGGCGAAACTCATGTAGTGGTGTGGACTGTAGACTGGTGTAACTCTTGTAGTGGTGTGGACTGTAGACTTGTGTAACTCTTGTAGTAGTGTGGACTGTAGACTGGTGTAACTCTTGTAGTGGTACGGACTGTAGACTGGTGTAACTCTTGTAGTGGTGTGGACTGTAGACTGGTGTAACAATACTAGTGATGTCGACTGTAGACTGGCGTAACTCTTGTAGTGGTGTGGACTGTAGACTGGTGAAACTCTTGTAGTGGTGTGGACTGTAGACTGGTGTAACTCTAGTAGTGGTGTGGACTGTAGACTGGTGTAACTCTTGTAGTGGTGTGGACTGTAGACTGGTGTAACTCTTGTAGTGGTGTGAACTGTAGACTGGTGTAACTCTAGTAGTGGTGTGGACTGTAGACTGGTGTAACTCTAGTAGTGGTGTGGACTGAAGACTGGTGTAACTCTTGTAGTGGTGTGAACTGAAGACTGGTGTAACTCTTGTAGTGGTGTGGACTGTAGACTGGTGTAACTCTAGTAGTGGTGTGGACTGTAGACTGGTGAAACTCTTGTAGTTGTGTGAACTGAAGACTGGTGTAACTCTTGTAGTGGTGTGGACTGTAGACTGGTGTAACTCTAGTAGTGGTGTGAACTGAAGACTGGTGTAACTCTTGTAGTGGTGTGAACTGAAGACTGGTGTAACTCTTGTAGTGGTGTGGACTGTAGACTGGTGTAACTCTAGTAGTGGTGGGACTGTAGACTGGTGAAACTCTTGTAGTTGTGTGAACTGAAGACTGGTGTAACTCTTGTAGTGGTGTGGACTGTAGACTGGTGAAACTCTTGTAGTTGTGTGAACTGAAGACTGGTGTAACTCTTGTAGTGGTGTGGACTGTAGACTGGTGTAACTCTAGTAGTGGTGTGGACTGTAGACTGGTGAAACTCTTGTAGTGGTGTGGACGGTAGACTGGTGTAACTCTAGTAGTGGTGTGGACTGTAGACTGGTGTAACTCTTGTAGTGGTGTGGACTGTAGACTGGTGAAACTCTTGTAGTGGTGTGGACTGTAGAACTGGTGTAACTCTAGTAGTGGTGTGGACTGTAGACTGGTGAACTCTTGTAGTGTGTGGACTGTAGACTGGTGTAACTCTAGTAGTGGTGTGGACTGTAGACTGGTGAAACTCTTGTAGTGGTGTGGACTGTAGACTGGTGTAACTCTAGTAGTGGTGTGGACTGTAGACTGGTGAAACTCTTGTAGTGGTGTGGACTGTAGACTGGTGAAACTCTTGTAGTGGTGTGAACTGTAGACTGGTGTAACTCTTGTAGTGGTGTGGACTGTAGACTGGTGAAACTCTTGTAGTGGTGTGAACTGTAGACTGGTGTAACTCTTGTAGTGGTGTGGACTGTAGACTGGTGAAACTCTTGTTGTGGTGTGGACTGTTGACTGGTGTAACTCTTGTAGTGGTGTGGACTGTAGACTGGTGAAACTCTTGTTGTGGTGTGAACTGTAGACTGGTGAAACTCTTGTAGTGGTGTGAGACTGTAACTGTGTAACTCTTGTAGTGGTGTGGACTGTAGACTGGTGAAACTCTTGTTGTGGGTGTGAACTGTAGACTGGTGAAACTCTTGTAGTGTGTGGACTGTAAGACTGGTGAAACTCTTGTGTGGTGTGAACTGTAGACTGTGTAACTCTTGTAGTGGTGTGGACTGTAGACTGGTGAAACTCTTGTTGTGGTGTGAACTGTAGACTGGTGAAACTCTTGTAGTGGTGTGGACGGTAGACTTCTGTAACTCTTGTAGTGGTGTGGACTGTAGACTGGTGTAACTCTTGTAGTGGTGTGGACTGTAGACTGTGTAACTCTTGTAGTGGTGTGGACTGTATGACTGGTGTAACTCTTGTAGTGGTGTGGACTGTAGACTGGTGTAACTCTTGTAGTGGTGTGGACTGTAGACTGGTGTAACTCTTGTAGTGGTGTGGACTGTAGACTGGTGTAACTCTTGTAGTGGTGTGGACTGTAGACTGGTGTAACTCATGTAGTGTGTGGACTGTTGACTGTGTAACTCTTGTAGGGTGTGGACTGTTGACTGTGTAACCTTGTAGTGGTGTGGACTGTAGACTGTGTAACTCATGTAGTGGTGTGACTGTAGACTGGTGTAAACTCTTTAGTGGTGTGGACTGTTACTGGCAACCTTGTATGGTGGGACTGTAGACTGGTGTAACCATGTATGTTGTGGACTGTTGACTGAGTGAAACTCTTGTAGTGTGTGGACTGTGACTGTGTAACTCTTGTATGGTGTGGACTGAGACTGGTGTAACTCTTGTAGTGGTGTGGACTGTAGACTGGTGTAACTCTTGTAGTGGTGTGGACTGTAGACTGGTGTAACTCTTGTAGTGGTGTGGACTGTAGACTGGTGTAACTCTAGTAGTGGTGTGGACTGTAGGACTGTGTGTAACTCCTTGTAATGGTGTGGACTGTAAGACTTCTGTAACTCTTGTAGTGGTGGACTGTAGACGGTGAAACCTGTAGTGGTGTGGACTGTAGACTGGTGTAACTCTTGTTGGTGTGGACTGTAGACTGTTGTAACCTATAGTGTGTGACTGTAGACTGGTGTAACTCTTGTAGTGGTGGACTGTAGACTGGTGAACCTTGTAGTGGTGTGGACTGTAGACTGGCGTAACTCTTGTAGTGGTGTGGACTGTAGACTGGCGTAACTCTTGTAGTGGTGTGGACTGTAGACTGGCGTAACTCTTGTAGTGGCGTGAACTGTAGACTGGTATAACTGTAGTAGTTGTGTGGACTGTAGACTGGTGTAACTCTTGCAGTGGATTGGACTGTAGACTGGTGTAACTATAATAGAGGTGTCAACTGTAGACTGGTGTAGCTCTAATGGTGGTGTGTTCTGTAGACTGGTGAAACTCTAATGATGGTGTGTACTGTAGACTGGTGTAACTCGAGTAGTGGTGTCGACTGTAGACTGGTGTAACTCGAGTAATGGTGTCGACTGTAGACTTGTGTAACTCTTGTAGTGATGTGGACTGTAGACTTGCGCAACTCTTGTAGTGGATTGGACTGTAGACTGGTGTAACTACAATAGCGGTGTGGACTGTAGACTGGTGTAACTCTGATAGTGGTGTGGATTGTAGACTGATGTAACTCTTGCAGTGGTGTGGGACTGCAGACTGGTATAAGTCCAGTAGTGGTGTCGACTGTAGACTGATGTAACTCTTGTAGTGGTGTGGACTGTATACTAGTGTAACTTTAGTTGTGGCGTGTACTGTTGACTGGTGTAACTCTTGTAGTGACGTGGACTGTAGGCTTGTGTAACTCTTGTAGTGGTGTGGACTGTAGACTGTAGACTGCATTTCCCGCAAATTATGTCAGTTTTTTTCCCAAGATACGACCCACACCAGTCGACTAACTCCCAAGTACCCATTTTACTGTGGAACATAAACAACCGGTGTAAGGAAACACGCCGAATGTTTCTATCCTCGGCGGGAATCAAACCCAGACACTCACCGTGTGAAGCAAAAGGTTTAGCCACCAGGCCACGCGTCCTGGTGGCTTTCAGTTATGTCCTTGAGTTTGTAGTGATGAAGACACTGGATGGAGAAATATCTGCAGAAAGTCAGCCAGATGCTGGACATGTGTGTAATTTCTCATCTTGTCGGTAATGAACACCATACATGCTTACCTAAGAAGAACACAGTGTTAGCAAGTATTAGCCTCCACTCTGTACTGTTCAACTAAAATTCCTTGACATTTTCTGAGCGTTTAACTATTTGTTATTAAGTGTATTGATGTACATGTAGTGATGAGGGATCTTTCTGAACATTCTTTTTGAAGATATTGACCTAGACTTCTCAGGCATATTGAAGCATTGGCCTTAAAAAATGTGTTTTGGCCACAGGTCAGAGAAGGATACAGAGCCAAGTTATCAGTAAGGATGGTATGCTTCATTTAGTCAAGGTGCTGTGATCTGTGTGTCTTCACACTCCTTCTCCCCCCATCAACTGTCTCATATTATTCTCTGTATGAAGGTACGACGCAGCACAACAGTGAAACGACCTCGTGTGTGTGTGTGCTAATCAACTCCCATAGGTCGTGATCAAGAGGAAAATTGGAATTTCAATGTGTTTAGGGACTCCATTTCAGAGAGATGGACGTACTGTTTATAATGAAGTTAATATCAAATTTTCTCTCTTTTCACTCATATCTTCCAGTCCACCACCTTCCCCGTTTTCTTTCGTCGTCTGTCCACCTCATCTCGTTCTCTTTTCTCCCCTGCCAACCATTTACAAGCTCACCCGCTCACCCATTCAACAACAGCTCACCCATTTACTAGCTCACCGGCTTACAAGCTCACCTACTCACAAACTCACCATTACAAGCTCACCAGCTCATCCACTCAACAGCTCACTCGCTCATCCACTCATCTACCCACTACCTCCTCCACTAAGAAAATAATACAATAGGCAATGCTCTGGAAACAATAACAGTTCTTTTCAATAATTACATTATCATCCTAAACTCATACATAAGAGAGAGCGTAGATATTGCAGTTTAATCCACCCAAAGTATATAATAACTTAAATGTCCAGAAAAAATGGCTAAATATTTATTGGTCGATATGAACGTAAAACACTCATCTAATACACACACACACACACACACACACACACACACACACATGCACCAACATGTTAAGGACACTACCAGAGTGAGAGGGGAGGATGAACCAGCAAGATTGGACCTTGTGTTCACCCTGGGCAGCTCAGACATTGAGGACATCAAGTTTGAGAGTCCCGTAGGAGCTAGCGACCACGTGGTTCTGTGCTTTGAATACATAGTAGAGCTGCAAGTGGAGAGAATAACAGGAGTTGAATGGGAAAAGCCTGACTATAAAAGAGGGGACTACGTAGGGTTGAAGAACTTCCTGCAGGAGGTCCAGTGGGACAGAGAACTGGCAGGAAAGCAAGTACATGAAATGATGGAATATGTAACAACAAAATGCAAGGAGGCAGTGGAAAGGTTTATTCCCAAGGGCAACAGTAACAACGGGAAGACCAGAACGAGCCCCTGGTTTACCCGACGGTGTAAGGAGGCAAAAACAAAGTGTAATAGAGAATGGAAAAAGTACAGAAGGCAGAGAACACACGAAAATAGGGAGATCAGTCGCAGAGCCAGGAATGAGTATGCACAGGTAAGGAGGGAGGCCCAGCGACAGTATGAAAATGATATATCATCGAGAATCAAGACTGACCCGAAACTGTTGTATAGCCACATCAGGAGGAAGACAACAGTCAAAGACCAGATGATCAGATTAAGGACAGAAGGTGGAGAACTCACAAGAAATGATCAGGAGGTATGTGAGGAGCTGAACAGGAGATTTAAGGAAGTTTTTACAGTAGAGACAGGAAGGGCCGTGGGAAGACAGCACAGAAGGGAACATCAAGAGGGAATATATCAACAAGTGTTGGATGACATACGAACAACTGAGGAGGAAGAGAAGAAGCTCCTAAGTGACCTTGACAATTCAAAGGCGATGGGACCGGACAACATCTCCCCATGGGTCCTTAGAGAAGGAGCAGAGATGCTGTGCGTGCCTCTAACCACAGTCTTCAACACATCCCTTGAAACTGGGCAACTACCTGAGAAATGGAAAACAGCTAATGTAGTCCCCATATTTAAGAAATGAAACAGAAACGAGGCGCTAAACTACAGACCTGTGTCTCTGGCATGTATTGTGTGCAAAGTCATGGAGAAGATTATCAGGAGGAGAGTGGTCGAACACCTGGAAAGGAACAAGATTATAAATGAAAACCAGCATGGGTTCATGGAAGGCAAATCTTGTATCACAAACCTCCTGGAATTTTATGACAAGGTAACAGAAGTAAGACACGAGAGAGAGGGGTTGGTAGATTGCGTTTTCCTAGACTACAGGAAGGCCTTTGACACAGTTCCCCACAAGAGATTAGTGCAGAAGCTGGAGGATCAGGCGCATGTAACAGGGAGGGCACTGCAATGGATCAGGGAATACCTGACAGGGAGGCAGCAACGAGTCATGGTACGTGAAGAGGTATCACAGTGGGCGCCTGTGACGAGCGGGGTCCCACAGGGGTCAGTTCTAGGACCAGTGCTATTTTTGATATATGTGAACGACATGATGGAAGGAATGGACTCAGAAGTGTCCCTATTCGCAGATGATGTGAAGTTGATGAGAAGAATTTAATCGGATGAGGATGAGGCAGGACTGCAAAGAGACCTGGACAGGCTGGACATGTGGTCCAGTAACTGGCTTCTCGAATTCAATTCAGCCAAATGCAAAGTCATGAAGATTGGGGAGGGGCAAAGAAGACCGCAGACAGAGTATAGGCTAGGTGGACAAAGACTACAGACCTCACTCAGGGAGAAAGACCTTGGGGTGACCATAACACCGAGCACATCACCGGAGGCACACATCAACCAAATAACTGCTGCAGCATACGGGCGCCTGGCAAACCTGAGAATAGCGTTCCGATACCTTAATAAGGAATCGTTCAAGACACTGTACACTGTGTATGTTAGGCCCATACTGGAGTATGCAGCACCAGTCTGGAACCCACACCTGGTCAAGCACGTCAAGAAGTTAGAGAAAGTACAAAGGTTTGCAACAAGGCTAGTCCCAGAGCTCAGGGGAATGTCGTACGAGGAAAGGTTGAGGGAGATCGGACTGACGACACTGGAGGACGGAAGGGTCAGGGGAGACATGATAACGACATACAAGATACTGCGGGGAATAGACAAGGTGGACAGAGATAGGATGTTCCAGAGAGGGGACGCAGGGACAAGGGGTCACAACTGGAAGCTGAAGACTCAGACGAGTCACAGGGACGTTAGGAAGTATTTCTTCAGTCATAGAGTTGTCAGGAAGTGGAATAGCCTAGCAAGTGAAGTATTGGAGGCAGGAACCATACATAGTTTTAAGAAGAGGTATGACAAAGCTCAGGAAGCAGAGAGGGAGAGGACCTAGTAGCGATCAGTGAAGAGGCGGGGCCAGGAGCTGAGTCTCGACCCCTGCAACCACAATTAGGTGAGGTGAGTATACACACACACACACACACACAAAGGTGCAAGGAGGCAAAAACAAAGTATGCTAGGGAATGGAAGAAATACAGAAGGCAAAGGACCCAGGAGAATAAGGAGAGCAGTCGTAGAGCCAGAAACGAATATGCACAGATATGAAGGGAGGCCCAACGACAATATGAAAACGACATAGCAACGAAAGCAAAATCTGACCCGAAGCTGTTATACAGCCACATCAGAAGGAAAACAACAGTCAAGGACCAGGTAATCAGGCTAAGGAAGGAAGGAAGGAGGAGAGACAACAAGAAATGACCGTGAAGTATGTGAGGAACTCAACAAGAGATTCAAAGAAGTGTTCACAGAGGAGACAGAAGGGGCTCCAGAAAGACAGAGAGGTGGGGCACACCACCATGCGCTGGACACAGTGCACACAACCGAGGAAGAAGTGAAGTGGCTTCTGAGTGAGCTAGATGCCTCAAAGGCATGACTCACGAAATCGTAATGACAAGATTGCAAACGGTCTGGAGTTTTGAGACTCTCTGACCGCGGGTTCAAATCCCGCCCGTGGTATGGTTTCCTCAAAGGCAATGGGGCCAGATAACATCTCTCCATGGGTCCTGAGAGAGGGAGCAGAGGCACTATGTGTACCCCTAACAACAATATTCAATACATCTATCGAAACAGGGAGATTGCCTGAGGCATGGAAGACAGCAAATGTAGTCCCAATCTTTAAAAAAGGAGACAGACATAAAGCACTAAATTACAGACCAGTGTCACTGACATGTATAGTATGCAAAGTCATGCAGAAGATTATCAGGAGAAGAATGGTGGAACACCTAGAAAGGAATGATCTCATCAATAGCAGCCAACATGGTTCCAGGGACGGGAAATCCTGTGTCACAAACCTACTGGAGTTCTATGACATGGTGACAGCAGTAAGACAAGAGAGAGAGGGTTGGGTGGATTGCATCTTCTTGGTCTGCAAGAAGGCGTTTGACACAGTACCACACAAAAGATTAGTGCAAAAACTGGAGGACCAAGCAGGGATAACAGGGAAGGCACTACAATGGATCAAGGAATACTTGTCAGGAAGACAGCAGCGAGTAATGGTACGTGGCGAGGTGTCAGAGTGGGCAAACCCGTGACCAGCGGGGGTCCCACAGGGTCAGTCTTAGGACCAGTGCTGTTTCTGTTATTTGTGAACGACATGACGGAAGGAATAGACTCTGAGGTGTCCCTGTTTGCAGATGACGTGAAGTTGATGAGAAGAATTCACTCGATCGAAGACCAGGCAGAACTACAAAGGGATCTGGACAGGCTGCAGACCTGGTCTAGCAATTGGCTCCTGGAGTTCAATCCCACCAAGTGCAAAGTCATGAAGATTGGGGAAGGCAAAGAAGACCGCAGACGGAGTACAGTCTAGGGGCCAGAGACTACAAAACCTCACTCAAGGAAAAAGATCTTGGGTGAGTATATAACACCAGGCACATCTTCTGAAGCGCACATACAACCAAATAACTGCTGCAGCATATGGGCGCCTAGCAAACCTCAGAACAGCATTCCGACATCTTAATAAGGAATCATTCAGGACCCTGTACACCGTGTACGTTAGGCCCATATTGGAGTATGCAGCACCAGTTTGGAACCCACACCTAGCCAAGCACGTGAAGAAACTAGAGAAAGTGCAAAGGTTTGCAACAAGACTAGTCCCAGAGCTAAGAGGTATGTCCTACGAGGAGAGGTTAAGGGAAATCAACCTGACGACACTGGAGGACAGGAGAGATAGGGGGGACATGATAACGACATACAAAATACTGAGAGGAATTGACAAGGTGGACAAAGACAGGATGTTCCAGAGATTGACACAGTAACAAGGGGACACAGTTGGAAGCTGAAGACACAGATGAATCACAGGGATGTTAGGAAGTATTTCTTCAGCCACAGAGTAGTCAGTAAAGTGGAATAGTTTGGGAAGCGATGTAGTGGAGGCAGGATCCATACATAGCTTAAGACAGAGGTATGATAAAGCTCACGGCTCAGGGAGAGTGACCTAGTAGCGATCAGTGAAGAGCGGGGCCAGGAGCTCGGACTCGACCCCCGCAACCTCAAACTAGGTGAGTACAACTAGGTGATACACACACACACACACACACACACACAACACACACACACAAAACACACACACACACACACACACACACACACACACACACACACACAAACACACAAACACACACACACACACACACACACACACACATACACACAACACACACACACACACACACACACACACACACACACACACACACACACACATACACACATACACACACACACGCACACACACACACACATACACACACACACACACACACACACACACACACTCACACACACACACACACACACACATACACACACACACACACACACACACCACATACACACACACACACACACACCACACACACACACACACACACACACATACACACATACACACACACACGCACACACACAAAACACATACACACACACACACACACACACACACACCCCACACACACACACACACACATACACACACACACACACACACAACACACACACACACACACACACACACACACACACACACACACACAACACACACACACACACACACATATCACACACACTCACACAGCTTGACTGTAAACACTTGGTCTACTCATCCCCCTACCCTTCCACTGCAGTCACACTCTGTCTTACCAAGTAATAAGCCTACCATATACTTTATCTCGTATTCTCAACTGGCTTATTTCCTTATTATTTTTGCACTCTCTTTAAGCCCCTCTTCGTATATAAAGGAACTACACGTGCTCACTGACACTCCCTTGGTACCATTCTTACTTTCATATTGAGTAAATGTTGTAACCCCTCCAAAATTATATGTCTACTTGTCTTTTTCACTTCATTTTAATACCATCTATCGCAGGTGTTTTTTTTTCTATTTCAATCTATCCACTGCTTCAGGCACATCCTCCTCAATCACGTCTTGCTCTTCTTCACTTCTGTGAGATGTTGTACCTCTCTGTCGAATGCTAGAAATCACTGCCTCTCTCTTCTCGTCAACATTCAGCAGATCCGCTAATTGTTCCCCCTAGCTTCTTAGAACCTCAATCAAATCGCTTCTCTCTTTTCTTTTTAGCTGTGGGTGAGGACCTGTCAACAAATTTTGCTGAGAATAAGAAATATGAAGTGAGATAAACAGGTTAGGAAAGGCTAATGAACGAATGGATTTGTCAGTTAAAAACATTGTAGAGGAGTTAGTAGATGGGGAGATGGAAGTATTGGGAAGATGGCAGGAATATTTTGAGGAACTATTAAATGTTGATGAATAAAGGGAGGCAGTAATTTTATGCACTGGCCAGGGAGGTACAGCATTTTTTAGGAGTGAAGAAGAGCAGGATGTGAGTGTGGGGGAGGTGCGTGAGGCATTACGTAGAATGAAGCCGGTCTGTAAATGCAATATTCAGTAACTGACATGAAACTAACGATTCCACTTTTTTAAACACTTTCAGTGAAATTTGCGGTATATAATCCATCATATAGAATGTATCATAAATAAGCTTTTTAAACCGGTCAGAACAAACAATTTTTACTCATTGAATATGAATTAATTTCACAATTTATTCAATAAATGGGACTTTTGCCAACCCAAAACATCCCAAATCATATGTTCAGAAAACTGTACCAATGATGGAAATTTGATGTCGGTCAGATTATGGCAGGGAATCCAATGAATTAAGGTTTTTGAAGTTTTTTTAATGCCTCAGTAAATCTGCCTGCACTTAAGCAAACTTCAATAGGCACTAATTAAAAAGCCCAATACCGTGTCTGGAACAATACATAATAATAGGTACTATCATGGCCCTAAGATGCAATAGTCATTAAATACTGAAGACGTATAGAAGAGGTAAACTGAAATTTATTATGCGTGATTTAACGGGAATGACAATTTCGCATTATTCTACATATAAAATAAACAAATCTATGGCCACACTCTTCAGTTCCACTATATTACTATATACCTTTTGTGAACGTTCGCAACAAAACCGTTGAAAGTTTTCAAAGTTACAGGAGCCATTGCAGGATGGTAGGGATGAGTTCTGTCACTTTGGTCACTGGCCACATGCACATACCAGGTGTTCCTAGGATCTGCCCCAATTTGCTGTACATAAACAGTGAAAATTTGAAATCGATCAGATGAGACTTCGAGTTATGAGCGAAAAAAAAGACAAATAGATTGAAGAAAATAATAAAAAAGGGTAAAAATCAGGCATCCGGGATATCTCATAATATATTAAAATAAACAGTGAAGGAGGAAGAGACACAACACAAGAGTGAAGAGATATGTGATGTGTGGAATATTCAAAATATGAATAGTGAGGGAGAGACAGAATATGATTAATGGTGATAAAAGAGGCAGAGTGAGGGAGGAAGGGAGTTTGTTTACACTAGGCAGCCAGGTAGGTGAAGACTGATTCACAGCCAAGACAAGATCTGAGTCAACACACCAAGTTGCATTCACTGAGTTCAGTTCATCTTGCATTTGACACACATCACACATAACCGCTTTCCTGCGTGTGATCTCAGAGAGATATAAGCACGGTTGGCCATTCCTTGCAAGGATGTGTGAACTATCTTGGAACGGGCTGGCTTACTAGGTGTTAGGGCTGTCTGATGCTTCGCACCGATAGAGGATGACCTTGGGGAAGTCAGTGCTTCTAGGAACCACTTAGACTTCTCATTCCTTTCCTACCTCGGGCTGGGAAGCACCATACTATGAGTGGCTTTCAATATTTTGTTATATAGCTGTAGCTGCGAGTGTTCTCAATTGGTCTCTTATCATTGTGCAGTCTATATAATTGTATATACGTTCCGATCTTTTATTGTTTTCTGATTGTGGTGTAAACTGGCACATCGAGCAGTTGACTCATTGTGTTCCATACAGGAATACAGGATATCAGCTTAATAGAGTTGAGACACATATATCCATGGTTAGGTTACATGTAACTACAAATCCATAGTTGTGCTTACAGCAAAACACATGTGGCTTCTCCAAAGCAAATGCTCTCTTAGTGTTCCACACACACACACATGTTATTTCTTGAAAACTAGATAAGCTCATTTGAATAAATGATAAAAAAAGATAGCCCCATTAAATCACCTCTTCTCTGATAATCAAAACATATAGTAGTTAATGTTATAACCCCTAAGTTATAACCTCTAAGTTGGCATCCAGCTCTACTGGGAGGAGACCTTGAACCTTCAGTAGCTACTGAACACGCAGTAACTTGCTTGACTCTGTGTGAGGGTGGAATATAACTGGGAATCATAGCTACCTTATGTTCTCACTATGTAACTATCATACAGAATCTGGGAGAAGTACACTGCTTATATATATCTAATCTTCTTCTTTAATCAATCCCAGCTTCCTCTGATTGCTAGAACTCCTCTTTCAAAATTATTTGTGAACGTCAGTTTATGAAACTCAAAGAAGAATTACGTACTCTCCAGTTCGACATTAATCAGCACTTTGTCACTTTGGTGAGAATAGTAGACCGATATTTTTATCCATTCTATACCACTATCAAGTGACTTTGTAATTCCCCAGAACGAACGAAAACGCTATCTAAGCTTTCCTTTCAAAACAGTGGTTAATGGAGTAACATCTAAAAGCTTTTTTGAAGCTTTCTAGGTGGCAAATTCGCGATCTCGCAAAATATAATGAAACACGAGGGCGAAATCTAATAACCATATGCTTCAAATATACTTATTTAAAGTCCTGTCTGTTTTAAGGGCACTACAGTGAGCTGGTACTATCTGTGTTTCTTTAAGGAGGAGCTCGGAGTACACAGCTTAATATCGTATACACCATTAACAAGAGTATATGAGGGCTGTGTCCCAGGAAAACGATCACAAAATTATCAGAGAAATTAAGTACACGTGATAGTGGTCTTTATGGTGCCCTGGATTCATCCCATGTATACCCTTTGTACATGTTCAAGTATACTGCAGTTACCTGGGTTCCTTCCATGTATACTGTTCTTGTTATGTCGTTTGAAGAGTTGTTCACTTTTAACTTATTTGGTTTGTTATTTAGATAAAAATTACTAAAATACTGTTTCATGTGTTACATGAAATAACTTGTTGTAATAGTGACTTATTTGAAGTGTCATTCACAACTGTGTTGCAGAGCAAAACCCAGTCATCCGCCCAACTTGAATGGTTAAACGGAAATGCTTAAGAATGCTCGTTGAATTAACCTCAGGTTAATTAACTCTGGATGCTGGTGGCTCGCGAGAATTTATATCCAGCTTTAGTGTAGAATTTAATACCTTATTAAAAAAATTAGCGCTTGTAAAATAGGTGGTAGTGATGGAGATGTATACTAAATATTAATGAGAACCCAACTCCCTTGAAAGTATGATGCGGCGGAGATGATAATTATTTCTTCCCGACTGAGAGTTAAAAAAATACTACGTGAGTTAGCTAAACCTCCATTTATTTTACAGTTAATTACTCACCAGCAGCGTTGGAGTCGAGATGAATTGTAAAGCAAGAGGACTGACTGTGATTTTTGTAATTTAAAGGTCTGTGTTAACCTCATCAGTTGGTCGCAAAAAAAACAAGGAAGATTGAGCAAGTCAAAAAGCAAAATACCAACCTAGTTTCGCGTTATATTTAAATCATGTTTGATGGCGTGGCGTTGAGGAACACATAGGTACATACCTCCTTCAGCAGCTTGGTCAACTACAGTGTTTGTGTACTGAGAGAGAAGCTGAAGGAGAGACATGCAGCGTTGTAGGAGGGACATGCAAGATTGCATTGAAGAATGAAGGATGAAGAGTGATGTGGAAAGTTGAGAGGAACATGGAAAGTTACAGAGGGACACAGTAAGAGCAGGAGGAACATGCAAGATTGCAGAGTGGCCACGAAAGGTTGCAGAAGGACAGTGAAAATACAGGAGAGACATGGAAGATGCAAGAGGGACCTGGAAGATACAGGAGGGACATGGAATTTTCAGGAGGGGCATGGCAGATACATGTGTAAAACTGGTTAGATAAGTACACTTCCTGCATGAAACAAGCATAAGACAAGCGTTACTTATCTGTTAGCAGCACGATTTCCAGCAGCCCTGGAAATCGCTTCGTGATACTGTTTCCGTGTCCACAGAGGCTGTTGATTAACAAGTGAGTTAGTCACAATTTGCCCCAAAGGAGCATATATCCAGCATTTCACTATTATCTGAAATGCATAGTGGTACTCACTGGGTTTTTGTAGATAGCATTCCTATCACGGTCTCTACTGGGGGAGGATGGGGAGCAATATTCTGCTTACATATACCTGAACATTGTAGTGTTTGGGGGCAAATATAAGAGAAATAAAACCTGCCTGACACATAGCTGGAGTCCTGTGTCACTGCTGTTGACACGATATCGGTGACTTGATTGAAGACTCGTTATTCTGCATTAAAAACACTCTTAATGGCCAGAATGGTCAGGATTTTTAACCTTTCTTGCCTCTCTCTTCTTGTATACCCACAATCTTTTTTTTTTCATGGCTCAGTCTTACGCGTAGCTTGATCGCTAGTGTACTCAGCTCTTACACTGAGGTCTGGAGCTCGAATCTTCTCCGGTACGGCTGGAAAACATTAGGGACATGTTTCCATAAGATACCTGCTGTCCCTGTTTACCCATCAGTGTAAAATAGATACCTGGGTGTTAATCGACTGGTGTGGGTCGTGTTGAGAAATGGGATTACCAGTTAAGCTTAATTTTAAATTTAAATATAGGGAACACTTAGCTGATAAAAGACAGCAAATCGTCTACACAGCCGCCCCTGCAGACGAGGTCTTGAATTGGTGTCATGATTATCTCTCAACGGGCTGGAATGAGTTATAATTTGTAAGATTATAAATTACCCCTAGAGGGTGTTATGTCAGCATATTTCATTCACTGATGGCTGACAAACTTACTTGTGTGGACTCAAAAGTCCGCACCTTACTGCCGACTATAGGTCGATTACAAACTCCTTGCGACTCAAGAACTGTGCAGTCCCCCGTACTACAAGAAATTCGTAACCTACCTTGCTCTTGTAGCATGAGCTATGGTGTTCTTCACACTTTCGACAGGTATCGGTGACTTGATAGAAACTGAAGTGTCCTTGGATGTCCACGTCTTCCATAGTCTAGGAATACGCACACTGGTACACTATGTTCCACAAGATTTGTCTTTATTGTTCACAATCTTATCACTAAAGAAGCTGATCACACTTCTCTTAAGTGTTTATTGTGTTTTATGAGACACTTTGTTCACACTAACGCACAGATCGTTCTTTGTTGGTTATCCTGGCGTCAGTGTCACTCTCAGTAGAGTCAAAAGTAATCTGAAGACGCCACAACACCCCACGCCGTCACTCCCCGCAGCACAAAAGAAAAGCTGACCTAGTACTTTTGCTTCCTTGCCACTTCCTCCATGAGGCAAAGCAGAATGTTTAAATCTTGCTGTCTTAAGCATAGACAACAATGTCCACTATCTTTACTATGGTAATAAAGTGGGAGCAGGATTTTCCTTAATTGTCCTAAGGTAAGAGATGTAGTCTCATTAAAATACACTCTGCAACACTGGACTGCAAGGAGCGGCGGTCGCTTGACCACAGGTCATATACTGGTACTGCATCTGGGATCAATTACTCACTGTAGCAGTAAACAAGATATTTGCCCCTTCTGAGAGGGCTGGGCCCCTCAGGGCTGAAAGGGGCAGAATGGGGCTGAAGGGGGCTGATACCCCCTCCTGGAGAAAATTTCTCCACAGGTCGCATCCTGCGACAAAACTGACCTAATTTGTCCGAAATGCTGAGCATAACAAGTAGTATGTCAGTGATGTCAGCTATGGTCTGTATACCTTGTACATGTACTTGTAGTAAATAAAGATATTATTCTTATAAGTCTTTACCTTCCCTTTTTTGCCAGCCATCTTATAGCCTATCATAAGATAAGATAAGATAAGATAAGATTCGTTCGGATTTTTAACCCCGGAGGGTTAGCCACCCAGGATAACCCAAGAAAGTCAGTGCGTCATCGAGGACTGTCTAACTTATTTCCATTGGGGTCCTTAATCTTGTCCCCCCAGGATGCGACCCACACCAGTCGACTAACACCCAGGTACCTATTTGCTGCTAGGTGAACAGGACAACAGGTGTAAGGAAACGTGTCGAAATGTTTCCACCCGCCGGGAATCGAACCCGGGCCCTCCGTGTGTGAAGCGGGAGCTTTAGCCACCAGGCCACCGGGCCACCGGGCCAATCAGAAAAGACGCTCTTCTGTTATCGCACTGAAATATCACAATTTGTTTACTAAAATTGGCAGTCAGACGCTGGCAGTCAGACGCTGGCAGTCCATTAAAAATACAAACCTTCCTTTGCCCGAAAGAAACTTTCTCTGGTTATTAAACATAAATTAATAACACCATTTTATTAAATTTATTAATTTTTTTTTTTTTTTTTTTTTTTTTTTTTTTTTTTTTTTTTTTTTTTTTTTTTTTTTTTTTTTTTTTTTTTTTTTTTTTTTTTTTGCTAAATGTAATATATCTGGGGCAAAATTTTGATCGTTATCAGAAGTAGCTTTTTGAAATTGTCTGCGTTATTTTCCACTTTCTTCAATACATTAAAAGTCAAAACTGGACCAACACGGACCAAAACAAAGTCAAAAATTTTTGCTAAGATTGTATACCACCTTTAAGATATAAGAATATTTGTAAATAACTAAGAAATAATTGTTCAATAAACATAATGAAAAATTTAACCTATAATATCTGAATAAAGTCAAACATTTATTGATTTCTGAACAGGAAAAAAACATTTTTCAGGTATTTGACAGGAACCAGTTTGATTCATGAAATTCACAACCTTGAAACACACACGACCTGAACTCAAGGCAAAGATTCCATTGAGGGAAAAACACACCATCACTGGAAGTTCAAAATCCACCAGATGAAGAAATTTGAATATATTGTTCAGAATCCAACAAAATGTGATGTACACATTTTTCAGCCCAGAAATAACAAAAAAAAAAAAAAAAAAAAAAGGCACAATACCGTGACTGGAACAATACACAAATAACTCGCACATAGAAGAGAGGAGCTTATGACGACGTTTCGGTCTGACTTTGGACCATTTACAAAATCCAGAAACTCTTCATTTATTTCATAAAATAATTTATACACAAATCGGACCGAAACGTCGTCCTGTCTCCTATGTGCGGGTTATGTATTGTTCCAGTCACGGTATTCTGCCTCTTTTTAATATAAGATAAATTAGACATTAAAGATCGACGTTCTTTCATTTCAGCTTTAAAAATATTCCATATTCACCTTTATTAGTGGATCCTGGTGACCTGGTGGATAAAGCTCTCGCTTCCCACCGTGAGTGTCCGGGTTCGATTCCCGGAGAGGGTAGAAACATAGGGCGTGTTTCCTTACACCAGTTGTCTATATTCACCATCAGGATTATATAATTATTATAATCATGGGGGAGCTCTAAACCCGTAGGATTATACAGTGCATGTGGTGAGGGGCGGATGGAAGACATTCAGACTCAGTTCAGGGAACTGGAGCACAGATCCAGTTTCCCGAGATCAAGAGCCTCTCACCAGCGTCAAGGAACTTCCCTTGAGGGGTCACCTTCAGTAAAATGGGTACCTGGGTGACTGGTGTGGGTCGCATCCTGGGACAAAAATTGACCTAATTTGTAGAAATAAAGATATTATTATTATTATTATTATTATTATTATTATTATTATTATTATTATTATTATTATTACTACTACTACTACTACTACTACTACTACTACTACTACTACTACTACTACTACTACTACTACTACTATCTACTACTACTACTACTACTACTACTACTACTACTACTACTATTATTATTAAATTTAACTTTACACCAGATGTATAACACAACTGTAGTCTCTGTCGGATTGTATTTAAAATAAATCACGTTATTAATCATATTTGTTTTTTCTGGAAGACCTTGTCAAGTTTATGTGTACAACATGACGTGTGTCTTGCAATACTCACTAAGCTGTATCATCAGTGGTTAAACTTCAGCTTATGATACCCGTTTCTTAATCATCAGTCAACTGCCATAGTTAATTACTAGTCTTTTTTAATTGTTTTTATGTTACTTTTCAAAATTCATGCTTAAAGATCTCCACAGCTTCCTCACCGGTGTTCATCATATTTATTCGTTAGACTTCTAATGTAATGCTGCTTCCTGGGAACTATGTGGCTTATCAGTGCTCAACTTCCATATATCAAACAGTCGCTCCATGTCCAGTTCGATAATTCCCTTGAGTATCTTGAAGAATATGTCCCCGACCATTCATCTAGTAACGTGAATTTCAACTTCCTTATAATATCCTCTCTGTTATTGTCTTCTAGCTCCTCGGCCAATACAGTGTGCGGTCACTAAACTTTCCTGAGCAATATCTGCTTCTTTAAGTTCAAGCTTGATAGCCAGTGCTACATACTCGATGGCGGGTCTGACGTTAGTAGTACATACCACAATGAATGATTTCCAGAAAGTATTGCTTACATGACCCGGTCTTAAAGACACTTTCGATGTCCCCGTGTGCATCTAGAACGAGCAGCTTTTTCATTCTGTAACTGATAGCTCATTCCTGTTCAATATTCACTTGTAGCAACAACGTAACAATTAAGTTGAAGGAACAAACAACAGCTAATTAAAATATTGGGGACGAAAATTGGTATGTTATCGAACTGCTATTAAGATAAGGAAAGAAAGCTGAAAGTCAAGTCTGGGCAGAGGCAAGCGAGAGGACAAGCAAGCAAGAGGACAGCTGAGTCAGGTCTGGGCAGAGACAAGCGAGAGGACAAGCAAACAAGAGGACAGCTGAGTCAGGTCTGGGCAGAGACAAGCGAGAGGACAAGCAAGCAAGAGGACAGCTGAAAATCAGGTCTGGGCAGAGACAAGCGAGAAGACAACAAGTGTATGGACAAATTCCCTACGCAATGAAAATTAGAGCCTTTAATAAAGTACTGGGAAAAAATCCATGAAAAGATACAAAACTGGAAGCAAGATTTATGTTAGGAAGCTGTGTACAAGGTCTGAAAGGAGAAAAATTATTGTACTTAATAGGACCAACTAATACGATGCTTGTGATTCCCCTCAGGAAAGGATGACACGTTGTCAGTGAGAGGAAAACCAGAACTTCAGTCATTGTTTTACAAATATCGAAAAGAGGTCTGTATTCATTACCTTTGTAACTTGTGACTTCATTACCTCTGTACCTTGTTAAGCTATCAAAACTTTGGGGCCCAGTCCCTGGACCCATTATGTACCTATGTAATCTGTAAATACCTTTGTAACTTGTCATGACTGTGACCAGATCTACTTGGAGTTCATTACCTTTGTAACTTGCTCAGCTATCAAAACTTTGGGGCCCCAGTCCTGGACCCATTATGTACCTCTGTAATCTTTAGACTACCGCCCATAGGATGGGTATGGGCTGCATAATAAACATATTAAACTAAAAAAAAGAGTTCTGCTAAAATCTCATCACTGCTGACAAGAGTCTAGAGATATCCACTTAAATTCCAGAAATCCAGTAGATTCGTATGACAGAATTTTTCTCGTCTTAACCGTAGCTTTCTGTATTATATTCTGCAGGTACGTCATAAATTGACTTTCTGGTTATATTATTTATTACCTTGGAAAGTGTGTATGTTATTGATTCAGGTCAGCAATGCAACGTTGTTTGCCTATTTCCTTACTTGTCCCGTAGCTCGGTTGGTAGCGCACCCAGCTCACACATTGAGGTCCGTGGTTCGTTCTTAGGTACGGGCGGAAACATTCGGGTGTATTTCCTTAAGACAATTGTTGTCCCTGTTCACCTAGCAGTAAATGGTACCTGGGTGTTAGTGGACTGGTGTGGGTGGCATCCTGGGACAAAACTGACCTAATTTGCGGAAAATGGTCAGCATAACAAGCAGCTTTCTATATAGTAGTATGTCACTGATGTCAGCTATGGTCTGTATACCTTGTACATGTACTTGTAAAAATAGATATTATTATTATTAATATTAAGACGCAATAATAATAATCGCTCTGGGGCGCTTTAATATAGACATTTTCATTACTCCAACTAAGATATTTTTTCAAAATTATTAAGAAACACGCTACATATAATGTAAACATAACACGTACAAACAACCATAGTAGAACAAACTGACATAAATATGAGATGTAACTGTATTTGTGTATACCTGAATAAACTTACGTGGTAGCCGGTTCACTTGTAGGACTTACAGCAAAAAAT
Source organism: Cherax quadricarinatus (assembly GCF_026875155.1). Taxonomy (NCBI): domain Eukaryota; kingdom Metazoa; phylum Arthropoda; class Malacostraca; order Decapoda; family Parastacidae; genus Cherax; species Cherax quadricarinatus. Next base: position 3,609,049 of record NC_069425.1, on the reverse strand, counting down.
ACGTTTTCTCTAGTCCAATACCATAGAAACTGTGCACAGTATTTCTTGGGGGTAACTGTAGAAAAATATTCCTTTCTTTTTGCCTTCACTTGTAAGTACCGTTATTCAGGTATACATGAATAAATTTACATAGATTATCATACATGGCAGTATATGTGTAGAGAACCTGGGATAACCCAAAACAAAGTCGAAGTGACTTATTTTCATTTGGGTCTTTGTGGTAAATATTATTGAAAAGTTAGAAGCAGGAACCTCAGAAAGGTTCCTTGATGTTGGTGAGTGGCTCTTGATTTAGGGAATTGGATCTGTGCTCCAGTTCCCCGAATTAAGCCTGAATGCCTTCCACATCCCCCCTCAGGCGCTGTATAATCTTACGGGTTTAGCGCTTCCCCTTGATTATAATAATAATAATAATAATATAATAATAATAATAATAATAATAATAATAATAATAATAATAATAATAATAATAATAATAATAATAATAATAATAATAATAATAATAATAATAATAATTAACTATGTAAAAGGAATTACCATACAAGATATATTTGGGAAACGTAAATTTCACTAACATTCAAAATAGGATCAAATTATAAAATCATTCTCCTCTCTTGATGCAGCCTTATTCATAAGGTATATTTTCACTTTCTTCTTGAACTGGTTCATACTATGACAGGCTTTGACATGTACATCAATTCTATTCCTCTCTTTTACTGCAGTACAGAAAAAGTATTTGAAGCTTGACCACTGACTGCAGGTACTGCAAAGTTTTTATCCCTCCCACTAGCACTATAATTACTTTAGTTCCCGGCCTTAACAAAATTGTCAGTAAGATATTGGGGTATACTGGTTATGAGAATTTTTACAAACGTAATTGAGCATTAGTTATTTTACTCTCTTCAACATTCAGCATATTCAATTGTTTTATTTCATCCTGGCCTACATACTCTCTTCTACCCAGGTCCAGGATGAATCTTACCATTTTGTTCTGAGGGATTTGTAGCTTATCCTGCGAGCCTCATTTGATAGACACTGTGCCTGTCTATAGAGGAATTTAATTAAGTTTGGCATTTGCTTTCTATACTACACTGCTCCCTATTAGTTCTCCTGACATGCTTTGGGTTAAAGGGGATTTCTAGATATTTTACTGAGTTTACTGTAATAATAGGTTCCCCATTACATTGGACCTTAAGATAATTTACCCTTTTCAAATTATGTTTCGTGTCAAAGAGTATGGCTTCCTTTTCCGGAGGTGTAGTCATAATTTATCTATCTTCCATTTGCTACAGGACTCTAGTTCTATTGATTGAACATTAGTGTTACGCTTTTTACTGTGTAACATAAATAAAAGTCGTGGCTCCTAGGGGTAAGCAACCTGCCTAGTCTAAGGACATTTATATAACGCCACATAAACCAACCTAGGACAGCTTGTACCTTCACATTAAGAGTAGAGTTAATAGGTATTAACAGGAAGGGCACAAAAACTAACTTACATAAAAATATAATATATTAATAGTAACATTACATGTACAACATACTCTACTAAAATTCATCTACCAGTACATCTTACCGTCTCACATTGCCACTGAAATTTTGGGTAAAAATAATTTTTTAAAAAACGGGGCCCCATGACCCCCCCTTTCTACCGGCCTCTAACCCTGCGGGCGACACACTCAGGGTCTCCCCCCCCAAAATTTAAAGAGGCCTCTCAGCAAAGTTTTACAGAAAACAGAGAGCCCCAAAACCAAAAAATAACCTAGGCAAAAAATTCCCTCAAAATTACCATCCTGCTCACACAAACCTAAAAACCATGACGTCTTTTTCCCACCCCCGCGCGTTCTACTACCCAAAACCCTCACCTATTTCCAGCCCTGTCCGGCTACTTGACTGCCAGAATAAACGTTTTTTGGTTTTATAATTAATCTCAAAAACTGACATTATATATGGAGCGTTTTTTTATACAGTTTCAAAATACCAGCATAATACCTTGTCCCCTAGACCCCAGTCTCACTCAGATAGCTGTAACACTCGGGTGCGGCAAGAAAAAAAAAAAATTTGGAAATTTACCGGGGGTTGGGGTTACGAGATTCCAAGACTGAGTCTTTACGCTACCCCTGTAAAATACTCTTCCACACATACTGGGAACAAACCCTCAACTGGGGGTAACGCCCCTACCTAAAGAACCTACCAAAACCCTTATACGAACCTTTCTCATTCCTAACCAACATCACGCCCTCAAAAACGATTTTTCCCTTCGCTCAACTCCATTCCCGATACCACCCCCACTTCGTGTATCCTTCCCCAAATGCCCCGCGTTCCTTTCCCCCGCAACACTTCCCATTTAAAAAACACACATTTAGCTCTCCACTCAAATCCATCAACCCCCAACCCCCCCTGACTTACATTAACGTTACAACTTCCCTCCGTAACCAATCACAACGTAACCCCACAAAAAAATTTTACACCCTCTTGAATTCCCGCAATCGCTGCCCCTTTAATTGGGGAAAACGCTGCAAAATGCCAAATCTTACATACAAAAAAAAATGTTTAGCATCACTCCTGTAAAAGGTTAGGTGCTGGGGGCTCAGAACACCTAGACGCCCCAATCCCTTTTCCAATAACCTATCCGAGTTTTCCACCCGCGCCGCAACCCTTCATCCTTTAAAAAAACCACAAATCTTTAAAGCATCGCCCCTTTTTAAAACATTACACTCCCCCCCCCCCACCCCCCCCCCAAGAACCCAACCCCAGCACCTTGACTTCGCACTATTTACCTGCATACCCGTGGCACTTCCAAATATTTTCACAACCTCGTTTCCCAAAACTCCCATTGACAACCCCCTTTCCCAATAAGAACAGTTTGTCGTCAACTACCAAATTAAAAACCCCGGGCCAGGGCCCCCCCCACCCCCCACACTTCCCTCACCTGGGGTACATAAGCTGCGATAAAACCCTTCTATAAAAGGGGGGCCTGGAAAAATGCAAACAATATTTGTGACATGGACATCCCTGTCTAAGGCCTCACCCATTGCTATCCCTCCCCCTACACCCATTATCTGTACCTCATTTTTTGCCCCCTTGTAAACTATTTTCCCCCTCGACTTTTCCTCCCCAAAACCCTATCTCCTAAGTATAACCCCAAAACCCCCTTTTCCCCCTATCATATGCTCCCTGCCAATCTAAGCCAACAAAACCGCCCCCTTCACCCCCACCCTTAGCTTCCCCAAAAATTTTCAGTATCCCATGTCCTTCAGTCATCGACCTTCCTGGAAACCCAAACCGAGTTTTTTGACACGACCCTTCCCACAACACCTTTGAACCTATTACCTAAAATTTTTGCGAACACCTTATAGTCCTGCACACATCAATGATATGGCTCGGTACTCCCGAAGGGTGGGCTGCCCTTGACCTTCGGGACCAACACTACAACTGCTGTTACCTGCTTCTCCCCAACTTACCCTTCTCCTTCATATGATTAAATAACCTAACTATAAATTCCCTTATTAACGTCCAATGTTGTAAATAAAATTCTACTGGGAGACCGTCAATACCTGGCGCTTTCCCCTTCCTCATTCCCCTTAACGCATTCTCTATTTCCTCTGCCGTAATAGTCCCACCTAAAGCCTTTCTATCACTATTTCCTACATTACACGTCACATACGTGTGGCCCGGTGGCCTGGTGGCTAAAGCTCCCGCTTCACACACGGAGGGCCCGGGTTCGATTCCCGGCGGGTGGAAACATTTCGACACGTTTCCTTACACCTGTTGTCCTGTTCACCTAGCAGCAAATAGGTACCTGGGTGTTAGTCGACTGGTGTGGGTCGCATCCTGGGGGACAAGATTAAGGACCCCAATGGAAATAAGTTAGACAGTCCTCGATGACGCACTGACTTTCTTGGGTTATCCTGGGTGGCTAATCCTCCGGGGTTAAAAATCCGAACGAAATCTTATCTTATCTTACGTAAACACCTTGTCCAACGCCATGTCACCCACCCCCCCACTGTTCCAGTACTTCTCGTACCAAGTCTCCGCATACGCACACATCCCCTTCTTGGTTCGTATCTCCTGCCCTGCTCTATAATTCCCAACCATCTCCGTTACCTCTAAACATGGAATAGCTGTCACCGCCTGCCTTTGCTTTTGATGCCGCAAAACACACGCTGACGGCTTGTCGCCCCAAAGCACTTCCTCCACCCTGCCTGCACCCTTACAGCTTGAAACCTTTCATTTTGCAACACCCTCAACCTCCCCTTTATTTGGGCTATTTATCCATAGAAAATTATTCCCCCCACCCCCCCCCCCATAGCAACCTCTTAACCTATCTCTAAATAGTTAGCCAGTCCATATTTTAAATTATAATACGTTTTCCTTCTCTCACATAAAACTTTCTAATCCTTTTTATTGCAACACAATCCCACCATGTCACAATGTCATCCACTCCCTGTTCTTCCACACTAAGCTCCCTCCATAGGACTGAAAACCCCTCCAACCCCTCCTCATCACCTAACACACTTATATTTAATTTCCAATAACTTCTACATATGTCTGCGAGCGTCCCCCACCCAACCTCCACCACCACTGCCCTATGATCTGACATTGTAGCCTCCACAGTACTGAAAGATTTCACATCCCCCCCCTGAGAAAGGTAACTCAAATCTAGTCTCGCAAGCATATCCACTCCTAACAAACGTATATCAGTCTCCCCACCGCCCCCCCGAAGGCATCACGAAAATCTAACATCCCTTAATAAATCCCTAAGAGCCACAGACATAAATCCAGCCCCTCTTGGCCCCAAAACACCACCCTGATTACACATTCCCAGTCCCCCCCAAACTAATCGCCACCTCTGGCAGTGCACTTGAGAAAAACACAAAGATCCTCACAAAACAAAATCATTCTTTACCTTTATGTTATTTCTGCCGGCACATACACACTCACAAAAACACACCGCTTACCCATCCACCCCCCAAATCCACACGCAACACCCTCCCTCCCCCTCCTCCCTCGCTTCTCTGCAAAACAAACGGGCTCGTCTCCCTTATTAAAATTCCCACACCACCTTTTAGACGGGGAGATGGCAGGGTAACTACTCGAAATCCTGCCACCTCCAACACCCTCCCCTCTTTAAATTGTGCTCCTGCAGGAAACAAACATCCACTCTAGATTTATTCAGGAAATAAGAACCAATTTCTCTTCATACCGCTACATAACCCCTTAAAAATTTACAGACATACACCTAAGGCCTATAAAGTTTCCACCCCTGCTTCCTCTCATCACTCTTTACAACTCCAGACTTGAATTTAAGTTTGACACCTTCAGAGTGCTTTTCTTTCCCTCCCCCCTTCTTCCGGTTTCCTCCTATCATAGCTACCACCACCTACACCACTACCTTCACACTTCACCTCCCGTCTGTTTCCCAGGGCCCTTGTGCAGGGATAAGGACGTCATCAGAATCTGACGTAGCCGCCCCCTTTCTCGTGACCGTCAATGTTACACATTTCTTGGTCAGATGTTGCCTCTCGATGAACCCCCACCCCTACCTGAGAATGGTTTAATGATTCAACGGACGACTCCAAACCACCCCCTCACGTCCCAAACTATCATGTCTCCGACTTTCTGGAAGCGAAAGACTCTCCGATGACACCACCTCAGATGTAACGTCCCTCTCTGGCGGTGAAAAAAGTCTTCAACACCTCCACCAATTCCTCCTCAATCTCAAGAACCTTCTCCTGTAATTGCTGCTCTTTCCTTACCTACAGGAGACGATACCTGATCAGGCACTGGGGGCGGGACTCCCAAATCACCGCCAGTCCTGTGTGCCCGATCCACTATCTCGCTCCACAAAACACCACGCCCTCCATCCGATGTTTGTTTCTCACCTGCCACCTTTGAAGCAGGGGCTGCGACGTCCACCACAAAGGGCCAGGCACACGTCTTCGCTTGTCACAGGTCGCCGCTATTGATCATACTCACCACATAGGCGGCATGTACGTCGTTGTCCTGGGTACATTTTCCATGACCTGCGTCCTGAAATCTTGGAGATACACGTAGGATGGTATTGGGTGCCTCAAAGTCATTTTGAGGTTTAAAGAACCCTCTGGAAAACCAGCATAAGGCACCTGCCGCCCCGTACCCATGTTGAGCATAATGCACCGTCCCATACGTCTCAAAAACTTTCATTATATCTGCCTCGTTGCCTCAAAGGGGAACGTTGCGTAACTTTATCCACGTATAATGCCGTGAAACATCTACCATTCTTACACTGACAGCTGGTGTGACGCTAAGACTTACGTCCAGAAACCTGGGGAACTAACATTCATAAACCGTAGCTGATAGCAGTTTGACGAAAATTTCTTTGCCTCCGTTTAATGCTACACCATACAAGTCACTTCTGTTGCCATAGTCTCACGGATGATCTTTGGCAATAAGACTTGCGCAGAAAATAGGCGTTATCGTTCCCTTTTAAATAGCTCAATCATCCAGTATTTTTCCGGGGTCCTGACTAACCGCCATCTTGACCATCAAAAGTGCCCTATGTTGTTCACAGAGGCGTTTACAGCACCACTTCAAACCACTGCGCCCGGTAACTGACAGGGAGCTCACCCACAAAGCAGAGGGTGCAGAGCACAACCGCACTCTAAACCCTGGTCCCGGAGCGAATATGATTCATCACTATTGACCCATCAAAAGTGGGTTTTCCCTGGCCCTTAACCTACACTGTCTTCACAAGAACCCTGGAGTCACTCCACACTGGTGATCCAAAAAGCAGGTGGTCCTGGAGAACACAACACAAAACACACAGGAGCACATTCAGACCCAAAGGTATGGGTTTAAACTTTCGCAGTCAACACCGTACCCCTACATTGATCCAACAATCCATACAAACCCAAAATCACAAGGTGAGGCTCACCGCCAACATAAGTAAGCATACCTAACCCTAGGCATATACTGACGTGACTACACCTAAAACACACAACACATACACTCTTGGGGGAAACTATACCTCCCCCCCCCCTCAACCAGGCACCGAACTTCAGTCCAAGGTGTCAAAAATGCCATCTACTCACCCACTGCCCAAAAACCAGAGCAGATAAATGGTCTACGTTACATTAGGTACAATACACACGAGAAAATGCATGAGCAACAACGTTCCCTGTCCCCTTCACATAACGAATTACCAAAGTGAGCATTTGAGTGTAGTTCCTCGATAAGTGAAGGAAATATACGACTGTGATCACTACACTGAAAAAAAATCTGCAGTCGCGTTGGCCCAGTGGCTAACGCGACGGTCTGGAGTTTGAGACTCTATGGCAGCGTTTTCAAACCCCACCCGTGGTATGGTTTGTTTGCAATTGTTTCATTACGATTTCGTGAGTCAAGATCCTCTTTGTCTGTTGTGGCATAAATTCTCTGGTGGCTTTTAAGTTTACTGGAAGTAACTGTCCTGCTGTTTTCATTTTCAGCAACACAACACTAACGCCAGCAGAACTGGCGTCTACTTACAGAGAATATTGCAGTGCAAAATTGGGGCTAGTCAATACAGGAACAGTAACACTATTAATACTTTGCAAACAGGCTGTGTGAACCAAGTTCACATTACATTTAGAGTTATACAAAAATTTAAAGTACCTATAGAATACAATTTCAAACACAGAGATATGACTGGCACACTGGGTCATGGAAATCAAAAAACCTGCCACATACTCACAACTTTTGTACCTAGTACATGAAAGAAATTATTCATAAGAGGAAACCTTTCAGCTTTAGTTATCAAATTTATTTTGCGGCAGTCAGTGAACACGCTGAGAGTGTCGTCTAGAGTGAGACCCATGAAGAGTAACTTTCACAGTCAGTGAACACGCTGAGAGTGTCGTCTAGAGTGAGACCCATGAAGAGTAACTTTCACAGTCAGTGAACACGCTGAGAGTGTCGTCTAGAGTGAGACCCATGAAGAGTAACTTTCACAGTCAGTGAACACGCTGAGAGTGTCATCTAGAGTGAGACCCATGAAGAGTAACTTTCACAGTCAGTGAACACGCTGAGAGTGTCGTCTAGAGTGAGACCCATGAAGAGTAACTTTCACAGTCAGTGAACACGCTGAGAGTGTCGTCTAGAGTGAGACCATGAAGAGTAACTTTCACAGTCAGTGAACACGCTGAGAGTGTCGTCTAGAGTGAGACCCATGAAGAGTAACTTTCACAGTCAGTGAACACGCTGAGAGTGTCGTCTAGAGTGAGACCCATGAAGAGTAACTTTCACAGTCAGTGAACACGCTGAGAGTGTCGTCTAGAGTGAGACCCATGAAGAGTAACTTTCACAGTCAGTGAACACGCTGAGAGTGTCGTCTAGAGTGAGACCCATGAAGAGTAGCTTTCACAGTCAGTGAACACGCTGAGAGTGTCGTCTAGAGTGAGACCCATGAAGAGTAACTTTCACGGACTCTCCCTGAGTGCAGTGAAAATATGAAAAACTTCACCTCTTCCACCAAATACATCTCTTCGAAAAACAGTCGTATACATCACATTTTAAAGTTCTTCAGTGGCTTAACTAACTGTACAAACCTTTCTTAGCAAAAGCATCTGTACACTTATCAAGGTTTTGTACTGAACCTTTCACTCTAATACTGGCCATTTCAGATTACCGATCCAACAATGCATATAACACTCAACCATTTTCTGATCGGGTGTGTGGGATTTATTTTCGTCAGGTACCATTCACTACTATTCAGAGCATTCCCCTGAGCCATCTCCAGTACCAACACCATCTCTCTAGCCTCCAGAGTATGTACCACCACCTCATGGCCCTACGTCATCCTGGTCAGACTGGCAGACCATATACTACGGGTGGGGCTTGAACCCGCGGTCAGAGAGTTATATCACAATATGCAAAACAGCCACTATGTAAAAATAGCGAATTCCAAGCACTTTCATGACTTCTCACATTATCAAGGAACAAAATATCAACAGGAAGGCGTATAAAGGGGCAAGACTACACCTCACCATCACGTCACGTGACAACACCCGACTCTGTGAAACACACATGATACTCTACCCAAGCATTAAGATTTTTACTTGTCTAATACATCATTAAATTCTTCCCAAATTTCATTAATTATAAATGAATCCAATTTATATAAACTAAAAGAAATATTCAAATTATTTTCAAAACTGTTTTTTATATTCCTGTCGATTATGGACTTGCTTGATTCAACTTTCTCAACTTTTTGAAAATCAATTGGATGGTTAAATTCACTCAAACGAATACATAGAACATTAAAATCCTGTCCAATTCTAATGCTATATTTATGTTGTTATAATCTTAGTTCGAGACTTTTACCAGGTTGACCGTAATAAACTTTATCTCATATCTTACAATGAATTTTATAGAAACATCCGTCAGCATTTTGGGGAGAATTTTTTTATCAAATCTTTTTTGAAAATAATATATTTCTTTTGGTTCATATAAATTGGATTCTGGGTCGAGTGGACACCATTACTGGGCTGTGATGAGAGCATCAACTGGCCTTAATCCTGCCCTGGGCTGCTTCACGATAAAAATAAAAAAAAAATAATGTTTTTTTCTTGCTTACTGATCTCTAAGACCGTCATCTACTTTTCAAATTTCATGGTAATATTTTTCCATGGTCAAAGTAATTATTTAATTTATTTTAATACATCAGCCACCTCCCACCAAGGCAGGGTGGCCCGAGAAAGAAAAACTTTTAGCATCATTCACTGCAACACTGTCTTGCCAGAGGCGCACTTACACTACAGTTATGAAACTGCAACATTAACACCCATCCTTCAGAGTGCAGACACTGTACTTCCCATCACCAGGACTCAAGTCCGGCCTGCCAGTTTCCCCTGAATCCTTTCATGTTACTTTGTTCACACTCCAACAGCACGTCAAGTTCTAAAAACCATTTGTCTCCAGTTGCTCCTATCTAACATGCTCACACATGCTTTCTGGAAGTCCAAGACTCTCACAAAACTTCCTTTACCCCATCCCTCCAGCCTTTTCTAGGCTGACCCCTTCCCTACCTTCCCTCCACAACAGATTTATACACTCTTGAAGTCATTTTATTTCGTTCCAGCTTCTCTAATGTTCAAACCACCTCAACAACCTTTCCTCGGGCCTCTGGATAATAGTTTTGGTGATCCCTCTCCTCCTCCTAATCTCCAAACTACTAATTCTCTGCATTTTATATTCACACCACACATTGCCCTCAGTCATGACATCTCCACTACCTCCAGCTTTCTCCCTGTTGCAACATTCATCACCCATGCTTCACACCCATACAAGAGCGTTGGTATAACTATACTCTCATACATTCCCCTCTTTGCTTCCATGGATAAAGTTCTTTGTCTCCAGAGACTCCTCAGTGTACCACTCACCCTTTTTCCCCTCGTTAATTCTATGACTCACCTCATCTTTCATAGACCCATCTGCTGACACGTCCACTTCCAAATATTTGAATACATTCACCTCTTCCATACTCTCTCCCTCCAATTTGATATCCAGTCTTTCATTACCTAATTTTGTTATTCTCATCACCTTACTCTTTCCTATATTCACTTTTAATTTTTCCTTCTTTTACATATCCTGCCAAACTCATCAACCAACCTCTGCAACTTGTCTTCAGAATCTTCCAGAAGCACAGTGTCATCAGCAAAGAGCAACTGTGACAACTCCCACTTTGAGTTAGATTCTTTATCTTTTAACCCCACACTTCTTGCCAACACCCGAGCATTCACTTCTCTTACATTATATATTACATCATGGGGGGACGCTAAACCCATAGGATTATTTAGCGTACGTGGGGGGGAAATGGAAAGGTATTCAGGCTCAATTCAGGGAACTGGAGCACAGATCCAATTCCCTAGATCAAGAGCCCTCACCAGCATCAAGGAACCTCCCTTGAGGGGACTTCTCTTACAACTCCATCCATAAATATTGAACAATCATGTTGACATCACACATCCCTGTGTAAGACTTACTTTTAAATTATATATAAATTATTGCATCCCGAGGATACTAGCAGACAACCAACATAGTCATCTTCACCACCAGAGAGAGTTCCAGCTCCTGGTCTCTGGCATGCACAAGTTATCTAGGCTTAATGCCTTGGCAAGTTTACGAAGTATACATGTCATGCTCTTGTTAAGGGTTACTAGCCTTGAAAAATTCTAAGATTTTCTGGTCTTTACAAGATTTCAAAATTACTGGTCTCTGAAAGCTTTTAATAAATAAATTTACTGTCCTGCAAGTTTTTAAGGGTTATATATCATGTTAAATTTTCAAACATACTCGTTTGTATTTAACGTTTTTCAAATATAGAGTAGTTGTAGTAATAATAATATTAATAGTTAACAATAATAAGAATATAATAATAATAATAATAATAATAATAATAATAATAATAATAATAATAATAATAATAATAATAATAATAATATAATATTACAATGTTATTGTAAGTGTATTAACACTAAAAGCCTGGGGAAGTTCTCCAAACATCGTTGGTCAGGGTCAGTTTTCTCCGCTGCAATCATCACGACACGTTCTTCAACTTTCAAGGTCAAAACACGTTTTCCTAGGCAACTGAAGTACATAGCAATCCACAATTATCATTTCTGAAAAAAAAAAATATTCCCATTACTCTTATAAAACACGTAAAGAAATAAGATAAATACAGTGATAGTTGCTTGTACCAGCCACTTCCTGAAACCAGTTGAATGCTATATTATATTGTTATTATATATGTGATTATATAGGTAAAATTGGTCAGTTAGTAAGAACTCATTTAAAATTTAGTCATTTCTAAAATTTTCTCTTATACATTTAAACACATTTTTTTTATTTATGTTAACGTAAAAATGAATAATTTTTACTAAAATAATCTATTTTAACAAGCGTCAATTTAATTTAGCCTAATTCAACTAAATATATTTTAGATAAGTTTACATTAATTTAATAATAAAAAAACACAGTTAAATATATTTTATTGAATACACCAAGTTTTACTGAGATGGACACCATGCCCAGCCCTTCTAGGGCAGGGTAGGTGCCTGAGCCAGAGCTTGTAACTCACAACACTGTCGTTCCCATCAGCCCCTTGGGGCGGGGATGGCAGACCAGAGAGGCCTAGCTTCTCCCTACGAGAAGCTAGGTCTGGGGACAGTTAGTCCCTAAGATGAGGGGATACTTGTGCCTCCTCCCATGGCAGACTTAGGTCTCAGAGACACTCCCTAGAGAGGGAGCCAAGGCCGGGCCACCACTTGGAAAAGGCCCGGGCCGGGAGAATGCCGGCGAGTCTTTAATAATAAATAATAATATATACATGTCGTGTCGAATATGTAAAACTGGTCAATTAGCAAGAAAATTAAGTCCTTTCTAAAATTTTCTCTTATACGTATAAAGATATATTTTTTCCATTAATGTTGATGTAAAAATTTATAATTTTGCACCAAAAGAATCTTAAAAAGTTACCTAACCTTATTATAACAAGCGCAATTTATTTTACCCTAATCCAACTAAATATATTTTAGATACGTTTACAACAGTTCAATACTAAACACAATGAAATATATTTTTTTCCGTTAGGTTCAGAATGATTTTTGCGAAATTATTGCATACACAAATTTCCAAATATTCTTCTTTGAAGTATGTTTAATGTATATATATATATATATATATATATATATATATATATATATATATATATATATATATATATATATATTATATATATATATATATATATATACATATATATATATATATATATATATATATGTCGTGTCGAATATGTAAAACTTGCGATCTTGGCTTAAATAGCAACGCTCATCTTGCCATATAAGACAAGCGAAAATTTGTGTATGCAATAATTTCGCAAAACTCATTCTAAACTAGCGATGAAAATATATTTCATTGTGTTTGTTTAGTATTAAATTATTGTAAAGTTATTTAAAATATATTTAGTTGGGTTAGGCTAAAATAAATTTAGCTTGTTATAATAAGGTTAGGTAAGTTTTCTAAGATTCTTTTGGTACAAAATTATAAATTTTTACATTAACATCAATGAAAAAAATATATCTTTAAATGTTTCTCATCCTTATAGCAGACATCGATTAAAAAAACCATCACACTTTTGCATCATCATTTGCAGATGACACTAAAATAAACATGAAAGTCAGTACGGTAGAGGACACTGAAAAATTACAGGAAGACATAAGCAGGGTTTTCCAGTGGACAGTGGAGAACAACATGACGTTCAGTGGTGATAAGTTCCAGCTGCTGAGGTATGGAAAGAATGAAGAACTCAAGAGGAACACTATATACAAAACTCAAGAGGGTCACCAAATGGAACGTAAGGAACACGTAAAAGACCTGGGAATAATTATGTCAGCTGACCTTTCTTTTAAAGACCATAACAAGACAAAGATCACGACAGCGAGGAAGATGACTGGGTGGGTATTGAGAACTTTCAAAACAAGGGAAATAATGCCAATGGTGACATTCTTCAAATCACTAGTGCTCCCTCACTTAGAATACTGCTCAGTGTTGACGGCCCCGTTCAGGGCAGGAGAAATATCTGAGCTGGAACAAATACAGAGATCGTTTACTGCTCGCATTGAGCTAGTAAAGCACCTAAATTACTGGGAATGTCTTCAAGTCTTGAACATGTACTCAGTGGAGCGGAGGAGAGAGAGGTACAGTGCAAAATAAACCCAGTGAGAAGCATGGGTGTGGTGGGGATAATAAGGGAACACTGTATCAACTTTCGGGGTCCCAGACTATTCAAGATCTTACCAGAAGATATCAGAAACATGGCAGGAGCAAGTGTAGAAGCCTTTAAGAGGAAACTAGACAAGTATCTTCACCATATACCAGATCAACCAGGCTGTGATGGATATATGGGGCAGCGGGCCTCCAGCAACAGCAGCATGGTTGACCAGGCAAGCACCAGACGAGCCTGGCCCATGGCCGGGCTCAGAGAGTAGTAAAACTCTGGAAACTCTTCAAAAGTATATATGAAGTCATCTCCTTGAATTCTACAATACAAATTAAATAGGGTTACATTCCCTTGACCCCAAAAATGAGAAACCACTTTTTTAGGTCGCCAGATTAAAAAATTAAATAAAAATAAGAATGATATTGTAGTTGGTGGTCATGATGTATTTTTAATGCACTTCTTAAGGTTATAATTGTTACAGAAATAATATTTCTTACTTCCACGTTGCAGTGTGTCTGTGTGTGTGGTAGTAATGCTGGAGTGAAGTGATGGTGATACAGACGGTATTGCTGATGGTGACACTATTGTTGGAGGATTTTTTGTGATGGTGACAGTAGTGTTAGAGGAGTGTAAGTAAGATTGACAGTATGAACATTAAAATGGTATAAAATACCGACAGATTGTTAGGTAAGACACATATGCAACAGTTAGGTATCTTTATTTCGAAACGTTTCGCCTACACAGTAGGCTTCTTCAGTCGAGTACAGAAAAGTTGATAGAAGCAGAAGATACTTGAAGACGATGTAATCAGTCCATCACCCTTAAAGTTTTGAGGTGGTCAGTCCCTCAGTCTGGAGAAGAGCATTGTTCCGTTGTCTGAAACAATATGAAGTTGAAGTGACAGGATGGAGCCTTTATATAGTGCCAGGAGGTGAGACGTAGGTTGCTTTGGGAGGGCAGGTCCCTCTCAAACCCAGCCGTTCTCACTAGTAGAGGTCGAAGTTGATGGTCTGTACCAAGATACACTGCAACACAAGGGTATCTTGGTACAGACCATCAACTTCGACCTCTACTAGTGAGAACGGCTGGGTTTGAGAGGGACCTGCCCTCCCAAAGCAACCTACGTCTCACCTCCTGGCACTATATAAAGGCTCCATCCTGTCACTTCAACTTCATATTGTTTCAGACAACGGAACAATGCTCTTCTCCAGACTGAGGGACTGACCACCTCAAAACTTTAAGGGTGATGGACTGATTACATCGTCTTCAAGTATCTTCTGCTTCTATCAACTTTTCTGTACTCGACTGAAGAAGCCTACTGTGTAGGCGAAACGTTTCGAAATAAAGATACCTAACTGTTGCATATGTGTCTTACCTAACAAGATTGACAGTGTTGCAAGGAGGAGTTTGGGTAAGACTGACAATGTTGCAGGGAGGAGTGTGTGTGGTGATGGTGATGTAGGAGTGTGTGATGGTGTCCGTAATGTTGCAGGAATTTGATGTTGCAAGTATTATTATTATTATTATTATTAAAAAGAAGCACTAGACCTGCAAGGGTGATAAAGAACGTTAAGCATGGGAGACAATGAGATGTGTTCCAAGGAAAGAAGAAGCTGCTCCAATTTCTTGGAACAGAGCATATCTCTTCAAAGACCCAGGAAGGTTGATCATATTCATGGGAGCAAAACCCATTCAACAGAATGTAAGTTCTTTGCTTAAAAACTGTGAGGGAAAAGTTCAATAGATAGGAGTAGCGAGGGAGTATATAGTAACAACAGTTTCATTGCCGGCTACTTGTTAAGGTAGGGTAAGTCCAGCTCCCGCTATTCCCACCTTTTTCCCCCACCCAGAAAGTGATAGTTTGACTGCCGGCTGCTTGTTAAGGTAGGGTCAGTCTAGCTCCCGCTATCCCTTCCCCTCCTCCCCCCCCCCCCGAAAGGTGACGTGTGGGGCTCTGGTCAAACAGTAAATCACTCGACTCACAGCTCCCAACACTACTGTAAGTACATGCCTGCCTTGTATTCTAGTGGATTTATTGGTTGAAAGCTTCACTTTTGACCAATAATAAACTTAGTCCTTTCAGTCTTGCTCTAAGTTGACTGTTGTAATAATCACCACATCTTTTAGGTATTGTACTTACCATGGAGAGTGATTTCTTAAGCAGTGGGTAACCTGTCTATCTTTTCAGCTTGGATGACAGAGAGGGTCACCTGTCAATCAACGAGTAGAACTGATGGAGATAGACTAACGTCCTGAGACTTCCCCTTTTTGGATTTAATTACCTGTGCACCTGTATGAAATTGCAGGACGTAACCCCTCATCATTGCAACGGTAAAGAACCTGCTTTCCTGTCATCGGGTTAGAATACTCAAGGCTATACTGTGAAGAACTAGCCAGTGGGTTGTAACCAACACCTGCGACCCTCCCGCCCATCATCGGCAACGGGTACGATTTCAACAACACAGTGTCACCAACACCAGACACCCAAGTTTTAAATTAGCGTTGAATTCAGTTATTTATATTTTTCATTTTCTTTAATGTAGGATTAATATTTCATATTTAAGTGTTTTATATTTTATATTTTATATATTGATAAATTAGACACATGTGCAACTCATGGGTATCTTTATTGAGGAAACGTTTCGCCACACAGTGGCTTCATCAGTCCATACGTAGGAGAAACTAGAAGAACAGGAGGAGAATGAGGTAATCAGTCCCTCAACCTTGAGTCGATGTGTTCAGTCCATCAATCTTGAATAGAATACGGCATATGAGCTGAGAAGCAGCTTATAAACCTTATGGCAGGAGAGGTGCAGCAGTCATAGGTGGTGTCACATTTGTTCAATGTGGAAGCAGGTCGTGCCCAAGAATTAGGCAAGCGAAGAATTCCTAAGTATTAAGATCCCAAGAAGTTGCAGTGTCTGACAGATTGTAGATGAATGGTTCAGAGAACCGACATGTTGATAAATTAGACACATGTGCAACTCTTGGGTATCTTTATTGAGGAAACGGGATCTTAATACTTAGGAATTCTTCGCTTGCCTAATTCTTGGGCACGACCTACTTCCACATTGGACAAATGTGACACCACCTACGACTGCTGACCCTCACCTGTCTACGGTTTATAAGCTGCTTCTCAGCTCATATGCCGTATTCTATTCAAGATTGATGGACTGAACACATCGACTCAAGGTTGAGGGACTGATTACCTCATTCTCCTCCTGTTCTTCTAGTTTCTCCTACGTATGGATTGATGAAGCCACTGTGTGGCGAAACGTTTCCTCAATAAAGATACCCATGAGTTGCACATGTGTCTAATTTATCAACATGTCGGTTCTCTGAACCATTCATCTACAAATATTTTATATATAATTAAGTGTTTATGTTTGTCTGTTATTATTTCTTTTTCTATTCATTAATTTTCCTGAGGAGGAGCCAGCCTGGGTAATACTGTCTGAAGTTGTTACAGGGCTGAGTAAGCCTTCACAAAAACACTGAAAAGGAATTTAATTCTTCTCCATCGTGTCAAGAGGCCTTTACTGACATTAGGAAACTTCCTTTGAAGGGTTTAGAAACTGGAAGGGTGTTCCATTTCCCTGGATCAAAAGATTTTAAGCAGCATGAAGGCACCTACCAAGAAGTTTTGAGACAAGTAACAAGAGATACTTACAAGACGAAGGAGAACCCCAGGGAGGTCTCAGCCAAGGTGTACACCTGGGTCCTTTGTTCATTTGTTAAGGTGATGCTGCTGTTGACTACCAAACCTTCACTAGTGACGCTGGTCTTAGTTAAGCCAGTGATGATGTCACGAAGACCTGCCTCTGAGAGTGCACTGTTGGCACACGTAATCCAGTAGTACCTGTTGATTATGATACACTGAGTGACCTGTTCCAACACTGTTGATGATGACACACCTACAGTAGCCCGTTCCATCACTCCACCATCACTGATGATAATGACACTTTTAGTGACCTGCTCCATCGCTGTTGATGGCACTTTTATTGACCTGCTCCATTACTGTTGATGACACTTTTAGTGACCTGCTCCATCACTGTTGATGACACTTTTAGTGACCCGCTCCATCACTGTTGGTGATGACACACTTTGAGTGACCTGCTCCAGCACTGTTGATAACACTTTTAGTGACCCGCTCCATCACTGTTGGTGATGACACACTTTGAGTGACCTGCTCCAGCACTGTTGGTGATGATTATGTAATAGACTGTAATGTAAAATATCCAAAATGCTTCATTACCAAAACTTGCAAATTTGCAAGAAATACATTTTACAATCCTAAAAAATACAAAGAACCATAATCCTCCAAGAATGTTGGTTCTGCCATATCATGAAAATTTTCTTGATACACCCTCTCTATTTAAGAACTTCAAAATTAAAATTTATAGTTAAAAAATGATATAATAAAAACTAGGTAATTAAGAATTCCACCAGAATGCCGATGGCTGTATATAAGAAAACTGTACAAAGTGCAGTATATATTTTTTTGAGAAAACTGGTAATAGTCTTGAGATTACAGCAATATCAGTACAGAATTTTGAGAATTTAAGATAAGGGCATTATTCATATATCTGTACCATTTACCTTTATCAGGATGAATTTTGTTAAACAATCTGGTTATTAAAAATCCATAAACAAATTTCTAAACTAGCGAAATAACGTTTCAGAAGAGTTATTGTATTTTTGAATATACATCAATACCTTCTCAAGACCTGTCAAAATATACGATTCTCAATATATAAACATACTCCAGGTACAAAACATGTCCAACACTCAACCACTGATCTATAATTATGACTTTCAAAGGGAAGACCTAATACGAGTCAGAACTCTCCGTTCATGTGTCTGTCAGGAGTCACTATCTGTGACCCTACCGTCTCTTCCCGTCCATTCTTCTGTTTACACATGGACGAGTTGTTTATTACGACTTATCTTGAACTTATAGACCATATGGATTTAAGATGTATGAAAATATATTTTCTATGAGAGCTGTAGGAGGCAAGTTGTGATAAATGACTGCCAGTGCATAAATAGGAGACTGGATGGGTACTTGGATAGTGGTCCTGGCATGAAGCATTTCCAGCACTTTCCTATTAAACTATGAGTATTTTATTAGGAAGATCTCAAAGATAGACCTTCTGTTCATGTCTCCGTCAGTGGCCACCATCTACAACTCTACTGCCACATTCCACAATCCTAGCTTTCAAAGTAATTTATTGTCCTACCCATGAAAGCCATATAATCTACAAATTCAAGGTGTCATAATAAACGAATGTTGTATGACAGGACCATGATTCGAGTTCTTGTTCATTCTTCTAATTATTCACTAATTGTCATTCATTCCAGGTAAACTCCAGGTAAACATTGTGACTCATCTTTCGTTAATCGACTATATGGCTTTGAGAGGAATGAGAATAAATTCACCATGAAAGCTGCTGGAGTTATACAAAGAGACACCGTCACAGTTGATGTCCAGTGATGCAAACATAAACGGAAGTCGTCTCCGAAATCTGCCTATTGAAAATCTGGTATCTTAGTGGGTGTAATACAAATAATGATTATCTAAAAAAACTCCTAATCAGTATTAGGGTGTATTACTAATTTTGCTTATAAATTTATAATTATACAATTATTCAGTTAAGCTATAATTATATAATTTTAATCGCCTATAATTGTATATTGTATTGTTTTCACTGAAGTCATGTATATGGGTCATAGGACTTGTTCATACCATTGCATTAAATCTGACTTACTAGAGAGCCTACCACTCATTTACAGGCCATGCAATCCTGAAGACCAACCTACCAGATATTAGCTAAATATCCTCTTCTGTGTAGTACGTGTCGAATGTTTGGGACTTGCTGCTCTGACCTGTCTATTGCTATTTCATCAACGAATAGTTGGGGTAACTTATGTTAATTAAAGGTAATTACCCTTAGTCTCTCTCATTTCCCTCTTTTATTTTTCACTTGCCCTGACTTCAGCCTGCTGGAGTGTAGTCACTCTTACCACGCGTGCCAAACCTGGCACGCCAACGACTTCTTTCCGGCACGCTAACCTCTGGTCTCAAAAAAAAAAAATGCGACATTTATCACGTATCCGTTCCAAGAAAAGCGGGGAAATAGTCCCCATATGTTTCCAGAGATTTTGTATCAAACATATGTCCGACTTTGGCACGCACACTTATAAAGGTTACCTACCCCTGCACTAGGATTTTGAAAGATGACTTTTTATCCCGAGGCTGGATTCTTGTGTCCACTTCATTTCACTCTGTTCTGTCCTTTGACCTTCTCTGCCTTTTTCTTGTTCAGTTACAATTTGACAATAGTTCACGAAGGTCAACGTCAAGTGTAGCTTTTTAGTACAGGTGGGCCCCGATTTACACAGCTTCGCTTTTTGGCGTTTCGCTAATGCGGCAGTTTTCAATTATCGGCCTGGTCACAGACCGGGCCGCGGGGGCGTTGACCCCGGAACTCTCTCCAGGTAAACTCTTCATTTATTCAGATTTCCAACAATATATTCACTACCACTAAGAATGAAAATATTTTAAGATAAGTAATGTGTGTACAGTATATGCCTTTTTAAGGCCTAGCTCTATTGCTCACTTAATATATGATAGTGTGAACACATTATCAGCCTTTTATATGGATTGGAAAGTGATTTTCACTTTACAGCGGTAGCTCAGAACCTGCTGCATAAGCGGGACCCTCCTGTATATTTTTCCAGTCACGGTACTGTCATGTATGTAGTTAAAGAGAACTTTTATCTTTAAACTTCGCGCTCTCTCTAATCTCTGTCCTCTTGACTCTGATTTTGTTCAAAGTTGCTGTCTTATCTGTCTCTCTTTTCCTTATTTCAGTGGTGGCTTTTATTTTGGGATTATCGTTCCTGTTTATCGAGTATCTCTCCAGGAAAATTTTGATATTTGTCAGCAGAGAAAATGTAACATAGCTAATGACTCTGAAATAACTCATGAGACAGAATGGTTGAGAATATTTAACTGGGGAAGTATAAATCTTACAGGAAGTATAAATTTTACGGGTAGAAATATTAGGACGAGTTTCCTCAAGGCCGCTGTCCATGTTCACCTTGTGGCAAAATAGGTACCCGGCTGTTAGAGGAAATGGTATGGTGATACCGACAAGATGTGGAAAAAAACACTTATGTACAGTTCAGGACATTTATTAAAGGAAACGTTTCGCCACGAGTGGCTTCTTCAGTCCTAATACAGAGAAAACTAAGAAAACACACATATATATAGTGGCTGGAGTCAGGTGAGGTGATGCGTGGGTAGAGGTGGTAGTAGTAGTAGTAGTAGTAGTAGTAGTAGTAGTAGTAGTAGTAGTAATGGAACTAAGGAGGTGAGGCAGAGAGGGACCTGCTGGCATCAAGTAACACCAGTTCCCAGGATGGGTAATATCCTCTTGCTTAGTAATTTTGAAATACTGTAACTACCGGATTTTTGCTTTATAGTGTATTTCAAAATTACTAAGCAAGAGGATATTACCCATCCTGGGAACTGGTGTTACTTGAGCCAGCAGGTCCTCTCTAGGGCCCCACCTCCTTAGTTCCATTACACAACAAACATACTACTACTACTACTACCACCTCTACCCACGCATCACCTCACCTGACTCCCGCCACTATATATATGTGTGTTTTCTTAGTTTTCTCTGTATTAGGACTGAAGAAGCCACTCGTGGGGAAAGTTTTTCCCTTTTAAAAAATGTCCGAACTTACAT
>NC_069425.1:3559737-3587054 GCF_026875155.1 Cherax quadricarinatus | reverse complement strand
GATTTTTCGGGGCCTTTTATGTGCATCAAATTTTTTACTAGTGTGAGATGGACACTGGGAGCATAAAAGAGTGATCTGTCCTTGTGTTAGGGCATGTGTTCTTTGGGGTTTGGAAAGGAGAAGTTTAGGGGGGGGTTTATACCAATTTTTGTGTTCTAGATGTATAGGTACAATAATAAGTAGGGGTTTTCTTGTACGGTGAGAAAGTTTAGAGTTTTGAATTTTGGGTGGAGTGTCTGCCTGGAGGGGAATTTTTTTGTCATTCTGACTGCAGCCTTTTTTTGGGAATTTAATGGTCTGAGACATTATTGTTTTTTGAGCCCCATGCAAAAATTTCCCAAATGGGTGAGATGGGGGTAAAAAGTGAGTGATATAGGGCCAGGAGAGCTGATTGTGGAATAGTACCGTATTTTCGTTTTATTCTACGGTCTTGGAGATTTTTTGGGGAAATTTTTGTTGTACAGTGTTTAAAAATTGAGTCTATTATCAAGGTGGTTCCCAGAATTTTCCCTCTGTGATTTTTGTAAAGGGTGATCCGTTTATCTTATTTTAAGAGGAACATCTGTAGTTCTGTTCCATACTGAAAGAAGGTTTTTCAATATTGAGAGAAAGCTTGTTAATCATATCCAGGTAGATATTTTCGTAATTCAGTATTTACTTTGGCTAGTATGATTTGGGCTTGGGTGAAGAAAGACGTTTTAGTGTCCTGCAAATGGTGGGGGTTTGAGTATTTTGCGGGCATTTGGTAATTTATTAAAAAGAAAGAAGAATGAGTTATTACGTAAGTTTACAAAGTGTTATTTTTAGTTATACTGCCCAAATTATCTGTGTGAAAATAATACGGTCATACCTGTGAACTTCGGCACATATATCTCACAGAAATTGTTTAAACTTTTGTGGGATTTTTCGGTGTTGGCAGCAGGCATTCCTTAAACGTCCGATCCTGCGTATTGGTGTTTGAAATACTTTTTGGAGGTCTCTGAATTTTTTCGCCTCATAAAATTTGGGTTGCAATCGTTCCAAGGGGTTATTTTTTACCCTGCAGGAATTGAACCCCGGGTTTTTTCCTGCTAGTATGTCTTTGTGGTGGGGGGGGCGGGGGAGATAGATACTGTACTTGGAACCCCCTGGATACGTGTTTTGGCAAGGGAATTGGTTGGGAGGACTATGTATTCCTTCGTAATATCTTGTCTGGATTATTGTTATTTCACGGTTTGCATCGCAAATGAATGACGGGGAAAAGTAAATTTTAGAAAGTACTTGTTCATGAGAAATTTATTGCACGGTTTCGGTGGACACGAAGAAAAAAAATTTTGTTCGGGGTGAGAGTAAAATGAAAAAAGATCGTTTTGGGTTGGTGTTTTCGATAGATTTTAAAACGAAGTTTTTTGTCAGTTTGGGCAAGAAGAACTTCGGGGAAAAAAAAAAGGGGGTTGTCGACTCTATGAAAAAGGGGACTGACGGTTTATCGGGTGAAGCTTGTGTTGGGGAGCTTGAATTTTGAAGGTCTGGGAGTTATGTGAAATGTCGTCATTATAACGGGGCCAGATGACAGAAGAGGGCCTGTTGGCTAGGGGCCCCGGGGGCCCAGTGGGCCTGTGGCAGGGCCCCGGTGGCCCAGTGTCGTGTGGGGGGTAATGATTGAATAGGAAAAAGTGGGGAATATGGGGGTAAGGGATTTGTAGGCAGGGGGGAGGCAGGCGGAGGTGGGAGGAGTGAGATGATTAAGCGGAGGGAGGGAGGTAAATGACAGGTCAGGGTGACCACCACGACACTCTCATTAACCCCAAAAACTACTCATAAATATGCCTCGCCCATTTTTCACTCTATATAAACATAATAACAACAAGAAATAGGAATACAAATAAAGGGGACAGTTAAAATTACATTCTACTCAAACACAGTTTATTTTAAGTCTTTGTACAATAAAAATTTGGGGAAAAGAACTTATTTTGGTTTAGAAAATGGGGTGTACACATAACAGTGAGACAGGGAACACAAACAACTTACCAAAAAGAATGTAACAAAAATTTAGTCAGAGGGCAGTTCATCACAGGAAACTAAGCCCAGGCCCAAAACCTACACACCGAGACTGTGCCCAAACCCTACCTGCCCAATCCTCCAAAGTCTCCCCAGAGACTTCAGCACCTTCTCCCGAGCCCCGCACCCCCAGCAGAAACCCCGTCGAAGTCCTGCTCGGGAGCCGCACCCCGCGCATTTTGCTCGAAGTCTCTGCCGGGAGCTCTGCACCCCAGCAGCAGCTCCGCTCAAACCCCTGACATGCCTTCCTTGGGCTTTTATGGTGGCCCAAAACCCCTCCAAACCAGTGTACGACCTGACGCCTGGTCTGACGCGTCAAGACAAAAGACCTCAAGGGGGCGGGGGCTACAGACTTTTTGGCCAAAGGAAAAAAGGTGTGACCATATAATTGGTTAAAATTGGGTCTCCCCAGAGACCTCACAAGCCCAGTGAACAAAACCACCGTGGCCGGTGGCTAAAGCCCCGTTTCCCACCACGGGGGGCTGGGTTTTTCGATTCCGGGAGGGGGGAAAATCCGATGGTTTCCTTAGACCTGTTGTCCTGTTCACCTAGCAGCAAATAGGTACCGGGGTGTTATCACTGTTGTGGGTCGCATCCGGGGGGAAAAGATGGAGGACCCCAGTGAAAAAAGTTCGTCCTCGTGACGCACTGATTTTCTTGGTTATCGTGGGTGGCTAACCCCCCGGGGGTTTTAAAAATTTCAAAAACGAAACCTTATCTTATTTTTTAATAGGGGAAAATCGCTCACTTCCAGATTTTTCCATCTAGGAAGATCTTTGTGGCCCTTTTAAATAATAATAAAATTTATAACAATAAAATATCTTTATTTTGTAAAAAAAAAGGACACAAGTGCAACTAATGTGACTTTTATTGGGGCCCAAAACGTTTCGCTCTCCGTGCTTTGCAAGCTGTTCAAACAGAAAATTGGCACGGGGGGTAATAATAGGCTCAGACGGGTCAATACTGTGGTATAGTAGTGACATAAGTTGTAGTAGTAGTGTAGTAATACAATATGGAAAGAAAATCAACTTGCACTTAAAGAAAAAGGTAAAAAAAACTTTTTATTTGAGATATTAAAATAATTAGACAAATATTTTGTTGGAATTGGGTTTGAAAGGTCTGTTTCGTGTTCCTTCTCTGTTGTATTTTTGTGTAACAGGACGGATGGCGGGGTTTTTTTTTTTCGAAAAAAATTTTTGAAAATACTTCAGAGATGATCAGCTCCCTTTTATTTGCTTGATTGTGTTAGAAACACGATAATTTCTTAAAGGGCATTTACCCTGAGGAAATTTGGCTCTCTGTTACTATCGGAAATTGTTTGAATTTTCCGAGGTATTGGGGAAATTTTCCGGTGTTACCAGGCGTTTTCCTACATGCATTAATGTGTTCATTGGGGCGGGTTTCGGGTTCCTAGTTTTTTCCCCAACATATTCTTGTCAAAAAGCCTCCAAAAGGTTAGTGTAAAACTCCTGCATTGACTTTTTCAGGGTGGTGGTTTTTTGTTTTGGTTAGATCCCTTAGGGAAGTGCTGGATGCTACGGCGACTCTAGTGTTAGTTTGTCGAGTACCTTGGAAACGTTCAATGCAACCGGCTTTTGGGGAAGGATGATACTTGTTAGGAGGGGTGTTGGTGCGTGGAGAATTTATGATCTGAAGAGTTCTTTTCTTGCAGTCTTTGGTGAAAAAGGGAAAGGAAATTGGACCGAAGGTTTGGTGTTTTTAAAAGCTTCTTCGTAAAGAAACTAGACAACAAATTGGGTTGCCTTAGGGAAAATCCGATATGATGCCTCTTTTCGTCTAATTCTTGACGGGAAATAGAAGTGGGTGAGACATTTTTGTTGGTGGGTTTTGCGATAAACTTGAAATCTTAGGGGGCGAAACGTTTGCCAAATAAAATGCACTTAGTTGCAGTTCTGCCCTTTTTTTCTTTACTTTTTGTCGAAATTCCCTACGAACGGCCAACAGGCCTCTGAGTGTTCCCCTTTTTATGTTCTTATGTTCTTTGATCTTTTTTTCTACAAGTACATGTAAAGGTATACCCTACCTGACATAAATGGAAACTGCTTATAGAAAGCCACTTGTTATGGGGCATTTCGGACAATTAGGTTATTTTGCCCCAGGTGCGACCCACACCGTTGACTAACACCCGGTCCCCATTTTACACTGATGGGTGAACGGGGACACAGGTGTTTAAAGGAAACACGCCCCTGTGTTTTCTAGCCTACATCTATAAAGGAATGGAACAGATTTTTTGGGCGTCTAGCTGTCACCTGAACTTATGAAAATTTCCCCGTTTTCCTCTCTGACCTAGGCTCTCCACCCCCGGGGGATTTTACAGAAGGACACTCCTTTTGGGTTAATTTTTTGCGAGCTCCATTTTTTTTTGCTGGTTTTGATGGGAAGCCTTTTTTTAAAAATCAGGTGATTTTAGGGGCCCCGCTCGCTGGGGCTTGTCAAAGGGTATATTTGATCTAAATTGGGAATTTTTTGGTTTTTGTTTCTATTTTCAAAGGGACTCCCGTTCTCTTTGTTCATTGCTCCATAAGGGAACGTCTCACACACCGGAAGCAGAGATCAAGCTGGGGAGCAATAAGTGGCCTTTACAAACACAACAATGGCAGAGAGATCTGGAGTAATACAAGTTTTAAAACCAAAAAATCCCCACGTGGGAGAGGAGGTGACGATTTTGCTCCGAATTTGGGCCCTTTATATTGGTAAGCATAGCTAAAAAATTTTTGTTGTTCGTAGTCAGGGGAGTTTCATAGAGAACGAAAAAGTAAATAAGGTAAAAAGTAAGGTTTGCAAATTGGTCATTCGTTTCGTTATTTCCTGATCTAGAATGTATTTGTAGTTTGTTGATATAAATCTTTTGGGCAAGAGGATATATAATATGGTAAACCTGAATATAGATCATGACTCCCCCCAAGGTATGTATATAAATTTTGGGAATTTATTTTCGTCTGTTTTTTTCTCAACAGACTTATTTTGCGACGAATTAAATCTGAATAATTTTTTTTCAGGTTACTTAAATTTGATTTAATTTCTTTTAACTTTGATTTGGTAATTCGGTAAAATTCTTACAGAGAATTTAACGTCTGCAGCGGGGGGAAAACACAAGTCACTGTATAGAAAATATTATTTTGGACTTTCTTGTGTGGGAGAAAAAACACTAGGATCTTTATGAATAAATTCTTATTTAAAAAATATTTATTCGTAGATGGTTCATGAGATAACGTGTTTGTTTTTTCCCGTGTTCATTTTTGTATTTTGTTAGTCATTGTTTACTTTGTCATGCGGTACGATTTTTGTGGGTTTAGCAAAAAATCCGCTGTCACTTAAAAGGTCGACACTCAGACCTGACGCTTTGACCGTGACACTCAGACCGTGCACTCAGACCGGGACATCAGACCTGACACTTAGACCGGACACTTAGACCGTGACACTCAGCAGTGACCTTAGACCGTGACACTCCGATCGTGCCTCAGACCCTGACACTTTTTGACCGTGACACTCGACATGCACTTGACCGTGACACTCCGATCGTGACACTCAGCCGTGACACTCAGACGGACACTCAGACCGTGACACTCAGTCGTACATCAACCGTGACATTCAGGAATTCGATCTTGCACTTAGGCCGTGAACTTAACATAAAAACTAAGAAAGGGGGGAACACTCAGGAGGGCCGTTGGGCCCCTACTAGCAGGGCCCCCTTTTCAATTCATCCCACTAACAAACATTTGCCCAACCCCGTTTTCAAGCCACCCCCAAAAATAAGCTCTGATGTAAATCCCACTCAAATCCAACCCCCCCCACCATGTACTTACCAACTTTAAATTTGAAACTACCCAAAGCCCCGCCCCAAACCCAAATTGGTAGACGTTTTCCCCTCATCAAAATACCCTATTTCCAAACCAATACTTTCCTTTTCCCCTTTTTAAATCTAAATTATCTAATTTAAATCCATTACTGCAGGTTCTCTCTTGGAGAGCATCCTCAAGACCTTTTAATATCCCCTTTATTAATACCTATCTTCCACTTATACACTTCGATCAGGTCTCCCCCCTAATTTTTTTCTTTCCAAGTGGAACTAAGATCTTCAATTTTTCTTCTTAAGGAAGTTTTTCAAAAGCTATGTTTTAAATTTTAGTCATCCTACCTGAAGTTTTCTAACGAATTTAGTCCTTTCTGTAATAGGGAGACCGAACGGCTGCTAATCTAGGTGAGGCTTACTAATGATGTTAAAGCTGCAGTATCCTCGGACTTGTTGCTACCTTTTGATATAAATCCTAGAAATCTATTTGCCTTTTAACGTACTTTTGGCATTGCGTTTTTTTTAAGGGTTGCTGCTCCCCAAAAACCCCCAACCCTTTTTTGCAACTGTATGGCTAATTTTTCTACTCATTTAATTTATAAGTACTGGGGTTTAGGGGCCCCCCCAAGCTTCAAAACCCTTTGCATTTATTAAATTGAACTGCATCTCCCACTTTTCTGCCAAGAATAAGTTTTTTTTAAATCCCCTGAAGTTCCATAACATCTACGTGTGAATAAATTACCCTACCTATCTTTGTGCCCTCGGCAAATTTGTCATATCACTAGAAATTTCCCTTTCATCAAGATCATTTATTATTTATAAACAACAAGGGGCCAAGACTGATCCCTGGGAACCCCACTTGTTACAGATCCCCACTCGATTTAACTCATTTATGGACCTCTCTGCTTCCTGCATGGCCATGACTCGACCCACGAGAGCAGTTTTCCCCCCAATCCCTTTTTGCTGCCACTTTTTTAACGTCTAGGGGCGAACCTATAAAAAACCCTTATAAAATCTAAGTAAATAAATCAAATTCTTTATCGTGGGTCAAAAGCCTCAAAAGCTTTTAGAAGAAAGAAAATAAATTAGTTAGACAAACCGGCCTTTTGTAATCCATGCTGAGTACATTAACAAGCATGCAATCAAATGGTTTTTATATTCTCAGCTATAATTGACTATAGTAATTTCCTACAATTGGGTCAGGCTTATTGGGCGGAATTGAGGGTAACGACTTGTCCCCGTTTTAAAAATAGGAAAATTTAAAATTTCCACTCCACATATCAGACCACCCCCCGTTTGAAGAAAAATTAAAAAAAATTTGTTAATGGTTTACAAGTTCCCTTTTGCATTCCTTTAAAAACCCTTGAAAAAACCTCATCAGGGCCCGGGGACTTTTTTTGCTTTGTCTGTCTATTGCTTCACAATCATTTCACAGACTGTGATGTTACATAATTTATCTTCTTCAGCCCACTATAAAAATTATTACTGGAATTTTGGGAAAGGGTTACTCAGGGGCCCGTAACAAATTCAGTAAGTTTACTCAGGGTGGCTCCCTTTAGGAAAATTAATGAATAGAAAAAAAAAAATAATAACAGAAAACTAAAACTTTATTATATGAATTTAAAAGTAAAACACTTAATATAATTTATTAATCCAAATTTAAAAAAAGAAAATGAAAAATATAAATGATAACTTAATTCAAGTAATATATATGGGGTGTCTGGTGTTGGTGACACGGGGTTTGTTGAAATCAACCCGTTGCTGATGATGGGGGGGGGTCCAGGTTTTGGTTACGACCCCTGGCTATTCTTCACAGTAGAAGGGCCTTAGTATTCTATCCCGATGACGGGGGAAACGGTTTTTTTCCCGCGAATGAGGGGGGTTACGTCCTGCAATTTTTCCTACGGGGTGCACAGGTAATTAAAATCAAAAGGGGAAGGGTTTCTCCTTTTTTTTTTTTTTCCTTCTCGTTGTTTGACAGGGACCCTTCTGTCCCCAAGCGGGAAAAGATAGACGGGTTTCCCCACTGCTTAAGAAATCACTCCAGGGAAAGAAAAAAACCCCAAAAAGATGGGGTGTTTATTACAACATCAACTAGAGCAAGACTAAAAGGACTAAGTTTATTATTGGTAAAAAAGTGACCTTTCAACCAATAAATCCACTAGAAATACAAGGCGGCATGTATTTACAGTAGTTTTGGGGAGCTGTGGTCGAGTGATTTACTGTTCCCAAAGGCCCCCATGTCCCCTTTGGGGGGGGCGGAAGGGGAGGGGGGGGGGATAGTGGGAGCTAGCTGACTTCTTTAAAAGTACCGGCAATAAAACTTCCTTTAGGGGTGGGGGGAGAAAAGGCGGGAGCTTGACTTCCCCTACCTTAACAAGTAGGGAAATTTGAAAAATTTTTAAATTTCACTCTCTATTCCTTCTATTGCTTTCCCTCACCTCCCCATCCCAAGATTTTAAGTCAAGGAGTATAAGAAGAATAGGCGAGGAAAAAGTTTAACATAAGGAAGTCGCTAAGGCAAGAAACTTCTTCTATGTCACGACTTAACCAGTCAGAGAAAAATTGGTTTTGAACTTGATAACAAAAAAGGAACTTAAAAGCCTGGGGAAATGTCCACCTCAAGGGCGACTGTTGGTTTCCCCAAAAAAGTTTTTGGGTAATAAAAAGGTTTGTGGTCCGTTTCAAAATGAATTTTTTCCCCAAATAAAATTTAAGTTTGGAGAACCCCCCACAAGGGCCAAAACTTTCCCTTTTCTATGGTGGAGTATCCGTTTTGCAGGGAAGGAGTTTCCACTTGGGAAAGCATACGGGGAAGGGGTATCATCATGGTATTGTAGTAACCCCCGCACCTAAACCAGTTTTGGAGGCATCATTTTCTTAAAACAAAATGTTTTATTAATATCTGGAATTTTAATTAGAGTCTTTCAAAAAGATACTTTTAATCTCTTTAAAATTTTTCCCGAGCTACTCGGAAAGTTAAAGAGGTTCCTTCCAGATTTTTTTAAGGAAGTCGGTAAGATCCCGTAAGATCAAAAGGGTTTGGGGGATAAACCATGCTTTTAAAAATTTACAGAACCAAAAAAAGCTACCAGAGCTTCTTGGTTTTGGGGAATTAAATTCTATTTTAAAGTTTGTCTTACTGGGGAGGCTGCGGGTTATTAGAAAGATCAGCCCTATCTAATTTTTTTATCCCAAAGGGAAATTTTTCTTCGGCTTGGCAGTGAGGCCATGTGGCGTAACCTACGCAAAACTGATGAAAATTTTGGGGATATGTTCGCCCCCGTGGTGTCTTATGAAAATGTTATAAAAATTTAAATGAACTTTTGGATATTACCCAAGACCTTTCTCATCAGTCTCACGTAGGTAGTACAGGCGTTACCAAACCAAGGGGCTATTCTATTTTGCATCAGTCCTTGGTGTGGGGAAAAAGCGGTGACGGGTTTTAGAAAAAGGGGGATTAACATTATTTTGATATGCCTGTCAATATCAATCTCTAAAAAAGAAGGAAAGCCATAAATTTTTGTGAAATTTCGCATCTATTAAGGGCACGGTCAGCATCCCCCGAGTTATAGCATTAAGGCCCTTTTGAAGTCAATGCAAGTCTTTTGAATTATCCTCCTTTTAACCATGTACTGGTGAAAATATAAAGATACAAAGGGTTCAAGATCTTTAGTTTTAATAATTTGTTCCCCTTCTGGGTAAAATGCTCCTAAGGGGGGAACTGGAACGGGTTTTAAAATTTTTCCTTTTGATGGGGTTTGTCCGTCTAAGTAAATTTAGGGAACTCCCGTGGGGGGGTAACCCCGGTTATCTTTAAAGACGTCTAAAAAAGTTATTCAAACATTGAAGTAGTTCATGTCTCTTATGGTCCCAAAGTTTCTTTAATATTAATTTTGGTTGCGCCCGAGTGGTAAAGAGTCCCAAGTCATGTGTTCTTCATAAAGTCTAATTGAGGGTCTTTTACGCACACTTTACATTCTTCAGTTGTTTTTATCAAGTTCGTGGGGGAAAAAAAAAAGTCAAAGTTTTTAAAGGCGTTAACCGAATTTCTCTGTTATTTTTTTAAGGATTTTGATATGATAAACTTAGTTTCCCCTTTTGACTCTTGATAGTCAATTTCCCCAAAAATTTTTTAATATTTTATAGGGACCTTTCCAGCTACTAAAAAATTTATTTGACTTATAGGAAAAAAAGTCCAGAATTTATTCCCCTATTTTTAAAACTTCTCTTGACTTTTGGAATAAAAATAGGTTTGTATTGGTCCATTGACAAGCTTGGGGTTTTTCAATTGAGGGGTCTCCTCAATTTTTAATCTAAGGTCAAGGAGAAACGGGTAAAGACTGAACCCGCATTTACCCCCTCATTAGCCATAAGTCATGAAGGAGGGACAGTCCCTTTGGGGCCTGTCCCATAGAGAAGTTAAAAAAGGTGAAAACCCCAAAGAGTCACTGGAACTTCCTCATGGCAAAAAAAGCACGGGTAGGTAACAGCCACTCCTTGGTTTAAGGGGAGCAATTTTCTTAAAATGAAATTAAAACGAATTTGGGGCTCAATTTTCCTAAATGGGTGGGGGGGCCCCCCAAAAAGTTGGATAATTTTTAAGTCGGTAATTTCCCAGGAGCAAAAAATTTTTAAAGGGGCCCAGGGAAAAAACCCAAAAAGGTTAAACCCCTTTTAAAAGGCTTAAAGGGGAAGGTTAAAAACAAGTAAAAAAAATAATTTGGGGTCCCCCCC
Organism: Cherax quadricarinatus; assembly: GCF_026875155.1. Classification (NCBI taxonomy): domain Eukaryota; kingdom Metazoa; phylum Arthropoda; class Malacostraca; order Decapoda; family Parastacidae; genus Cherax; species Cherax quadricarinatus. The sequence goes on along the minus strand of NC_069425.1, from coordinate 3,576,463 downwards.
AAAAAAAAATTTTAAAGGCCAAAATTTTAAAAATTTCTTTTAAAGGGAAAAAAAGGCATTTTTCCCGGTCTCCCTGTAACTCGGGGGGAAATTGGAAAAAATTTTCCCATTAAAATTTTTTCTCGAGAATTTTTGGCCAAAAAAAAGGTTTCCCCAATTTTTTTAAAAAATTTTCTGCAAAATTTGGCCCCTGAGGATAGCCTTTTAAAATTTTTTATTTACTTGGAAAATAAATTTGGGTATCACTCTCAAAAAATTTTTTTAAAAAAAAAATTTTTAAAATTTAAAAAATTGAAAATTTTCCGGGGTTTTTTTTTTTTACGGGTTACTCGGGGGGGGGGTTTTAAAATTCCAAAAAAATCCCCCGTTTCTAAATTTTTTTCGGGGAAAAAAAAGGGGCGGAAAAAACCCTTTTGTCTACCCATAAACATTTTGGATCGGGGGATATCCACTTTTTAAAACAAAACCCTTTTCCCCCCCCCCCCTTTCAAAATTTCCCGTTTTTTTCCCCAAACGGGAAAATTGTCTTCCTTTTTTCGGGGCTTCTCTCCCAAAAGGAACTAAACCTTTAAACCCTTTTTTTTAAAAGGGAACCCAAACCCCCCCCTTTTTTAAATTCCTATTATAAAAAAATGTGGAAACATACGGGCCCGCCCCTGTGAACATTTAACCAATTTAAAAAGGGGTGGAAAATTTTTACCCCAAATCAAAATTGCTAAGAAATTTTTTTGGGTTAAACAGCTTAAGGAAAAAACTTTTTCATCCTTCTGTTTAAAAATTTCTAACCCCCTTAAAGTTCCCAAATGTTGGTTTATTCATCTTTTTAAAAAATTTTTAAACCTTTTTGGGAAAAAAACTTTTTTCCCTTAAACACCCCAAAAAAAAAACGGAAAAAAGAACATTTTTTCTTTTCCCCAACCCTTTATTTCTTAATTAGACCCTTTTCCCCCAGGGGAAAACCCTTATTTTTTTAGAAATTCCCCATATAATACTCCCAGCCTTCCCAGCCCAACATTACTTCTCTAAATTTTTATTTAAAAAGGTAAATTCAAAAAATTCTAAAATTCTCTTTATTCTAACTTCTTTCCAAAATCGAAAAAACAAATTTTCCAAAACCCCCCTTAAATTTCCCTGAAGGGGCCCCAAAACCCTGTAAAATTTTTTTTTATTTTTTAAAAAAATCCCTTTTTTTATTTAAAATTTCTTTTTTCCGAAAATTTTTAAACACCCCCCCTTTTTCCAAAAAAATTTCATTCCCAACCTTTTCCCCTTTCCAAATTCCCAATTTTCTATTTTCAAATATAAAGTTTTTATTTTTTACCCTCTTAAATTTTTAAAAGGGGGAAAATGTGCCTGCCCTTGTTCCTTTTTCCCCCCCCTTATTTTTTTTTTTTTTTTTTTTTTTTTAATTCAAAAATTTTTATCCACCTTTTCTTTTTTAAATTTTTATTCCCCCCTTTATTCCCACTTCTTTCCCACCCCCCCCCTCCCAATCTTAATTTTTTTTTCTTCCCTCCTTTTTCGCTTTCTTCTTTTTCCAAATTACCCTTTTTCCTTTTTTTTTCCCTTTTTTCAATCCTTTTCCTTTTCCCTTCCTTTCATTTTTCCTTTCCTTTTTTTTTCCCCTTTTATTTTTCTCTCCCTTTTTTTTTTTTCCCCTTTTTTTTTTTTCCCAATTTCTTCTTCTTTTCCATCTTTTAAAAAAAAAATTTTTTTTCCCTTTTTTCCTCTTCTTCCCCTTCATTTAAAAATTTTTTTATTTTTAAAATCTTAAATACAAAAAAACGGGGGAAAAAAAAACAGGGCAATTCCTGCCCCAAAATTAAAAAAAATACCCCCTTCAATTCAAATTATTTAAAAAATTCTTCCCTCCAGCAAACATATAATTTTTTTTGGGAACCAACTTTTCCCAAAAATCAAAATTTCCCTTTAATTCCTTTTAATTTTAAAAAAAAAAAAAATTTTCTGGGAAAAACTGGGCCCCCCAATTAATCCCAAAATTTCAAAAGCTAAAACAAAATTAAAAAAAATTCCCGCTTTTATTAAAAAATTTTTGTTTAAAAAACCTTTTTTTAAATATTACTTATCCTTTAAAAAGTTTTCAGGGGGTTTTTCTTTACGGGGAATTCCAAAATTTTAAAAGTTAATTTTTTAAATTATTTCCTGGTTAAATTTAACCCTTTCTCCCCAAAAACTTCTTATTTTTCAGGTGATAAGCCTTACAGAAAATTTTGGCCCTTTTTAAAAACCAAAAAAAAATTTTTAAAAATCAGCACATTTCATTCTCTTTGTCAGTAAGGCGCCCATAGTTTTTTTTAAGGGGACTTATCTTATCTCTAACTTTGTTCTATAGACCTGGAAAAAACTTTTTTGGGTTAGTTTTAGAACCCCTAGCAACTTTAATTTCACAGTCCTTTTAGCTTTTCTTATCCCCTTTATAATGTCCCTCTTAATGTAAATTACTGATTCATAAGATGACCCTCACCTCTTTTGATACGCCTATAAATTCCTTTCTTATGCCCTAGTAGATTTTTGGAGCCTATTATTCATCCATTTTGGTCATTTCTATTTGATTTAATTTCTTTATATGGGATAAACGTTCTTTGAGCAGCATGTATAGTGTTCAGAAAACTGTCATATTGATACCTCACTTCGTTCCCCCATCAACAAATTATAAGTGTTCTCTAAAACCCATTGTAATCTGCTAAGCGAAAATCTGGGACTGTTACTGAGTTATCGCTACTATCGTACTTCCATTCAATGCTAAATGTAATTATTTGTGGTCGCTAGCACCCAGTTCCTCTGAATTTCTAAATTTTAACAAGGGATTCATTGTTTGCCATAACTAAGTCAAGCAGGTTATTTCCCCTTGTAGGTTCTGGGCACAAAAATGCTTCAAAAAACAATCCTGAACTACTTCTAAGAAGTCGTATGACATTCAGATCGTGACACTCAGACCGTGACACTCAGACCGTGACACTCAGACCATGATATTCAGAACCGTGACACTCAGATTGTGACACTTAGACTGTGACACTCAGCCCGTGACACTCAGACCGTGACACTCAGACTGTGACACTCAGACCGTGGGCACTCAGACCGTGACACTCAGACCGTGACCTTAGACTGTGACAATCAGACCGTGACACCAGACTGGTGACACTCAGACCATGACACTCAGACCGTGACACTTAGACCCACTTAGACCGTGACACTCAGACAGTGACACTCAGGACCCTGATATTCAGACCGTGACACTCAGACCGTGACACTTTGACTGTGACACTCAGACCGTGATACTCAGACTGTGACTCTCAGACCGTGACACTAGACTGTGACACTCAGACCGTGACACTCAGACCATGATATTCAGACCGTGACACTCAGTGACACTTTAGACTGTGACACTCAGCCCGTGACACTCATACCGTGACCACTCAGACTGTAACATTCAGACCGTGACACTCAGACCGTGACACTCAGACCGTGACATTTAGACTGTGACAATCAGACCGTGACACTCAGACTGTGACACTCAGACCGTGGCACTCAGACCGTGACACTTAGACCCACTTAGACCGTGAAACTCAGACCGTGACACATCAGACCATGATATTCAGACCGTGACACTCAGACCGTGACACTTAGACTGTGACACTCAGACCGTGATGCTCAGACTGTGACTCTCAGACCGTGACACTTAGACTGTGACACTCAGACCGTGACACTCAGACCATTATATCAGACCGTGACACTCAGACCGTGACACTTAGACTGTGACACTCAGCCCGTGACACTTAGACCGTGCACCTCAGACCGTGACTCTCAAACCGTGACACTCGGACCGTGACACTCAGATCGTGGACACTTAGACTGTGACAATCAGACCGTGACACTCAGACTGTGACACTCAGACCGTGACACTCAGACCGTGACACTTAGACCCACTTAGACCGTGACGCTCAGACTGTACTCCCTAGTTTGTGTTTGCAGGGGTCGATTCATAGCTCCTGGCTCCGCCTCTTCACTGGTCGCTACTAGGTCACTCTTCCTGCTCCATGAACTTTATCATATTTCTTCTTAAAGCTATGTATGGATCTGCCTCCACTAACATCACTTCCCAGACTATTTCACTTCCTGACTACTACTGTGCTGAAGAAATACTTCCTAACATCCCTGTGATTCATCTGAGCTTCAACTTCAACTGTGACCCCTTTTTGCTGTGTCCCATCTCTGGAACATCCTGTCTTTGTCCACCTTGTCAATTTCTCTCAGTATATTTACATATCGTTAATCATATCCCCTTATCTCTCCTGTCTTCAAGTGTCCGTCAGGTTGATTTCCTTTAACATCTCCTCGTAGGACATGCCCCTTAGCTCCGGGACCTTTGCACTTTCTCTAGTTTCTTCACATTCTTGGCTAGGTGTGGGTTCCAAACTGGTGCCGCATACTCCAGGATGAGCCTAACGTACACGGTGTACAGGGTCCTGAACGATTCCTTATTGAGATGTCGGAATGCTGTTCTTAGGTTTTCCAGCGCCCATATGCTGCAGCAGTTATTTGTTGATGTGCGCTTCAGGAGATGTGCCTGGTGTTATACTCACCCCAAGATCTTTTTCCTTGTGTGAGGTTTGTAGTCTCTGGCCCCCTAGACTGTACTCCGTCTGCGGTTTTCTTTGCCCTTTCAGGAGCCAGTTGCTGGACCAGGCCTGCAGCCTGTCCTGTGATATTCAGACCGTGACACTCAGACCGTGACACTCAGACCGTACACTCGACCGTGACACTCATTTCTTACATCATTCTGCCACCACCTTTGTTACGTTCAAAATTTAAAAATTTCCAATGTAAATTATATCGTTTAATAAAAATTTTACCGAATTACAGGAGGTGTTTTATGAATATAATACTGGCAGGTGTTTTATGAATATAATACTGGGAAAAAATGTGAGGGAGCAGAGCTCGGTCCAACCCAGACTTCAGGTTAATATAGTGTGAAGTGGTGCTCAGTCTCGCGTCACCACGTCGCAGTACATACTCCTATGTGCTTCGATATTTTTCGTGGATTATCGTAGTTTTTTTTTTCCCTGCTAGAAGCATAGCGCTGTGCCTGTGAACTTATAAAGTTCATGTCTCCAACGCTTGGAGCTAATCTAGAAAAAAATAGCATCACTGAGTCAAAACAAGCAAAAAAAAGTTGCATACACAACGTGCCACACTTACACTAGGGGAACCAGTAAAGATCGAGAACCGAAACCTGGTCATTGTGGTTGTATATAAGCCTCAGGATGCAACTTCCCAACAGTTCCTGGAATAGCTTTTGAAAATAGACCACTGTCTGGAAAATCTTCCAGCTGCAGCCCCAAACATCTTGTTCCTGGGGGATTTCAACCTAAGGCACCTAAAATGGAGGAATGTAGCAAATAATGATGTAGCAGAGATAACCTCAGAGGCAGATCAGGTGTAAAACTTGCACACACACGAGGTTTTAAATCTGTGCACAAAATTCACGTTAACTATCCAATCTTCTCACCAACAAATCAAGAGTGTCCTACAACAGTTCCCTTGATATAATAAATAGAGCTCAGAGAAGTAACTTGTCACTGGAAAATCTCGGATCCCTAGAGTCTATTCCAGGAAATTGCTTTAAGCTCAAAAAACAAACGGTAGGAGTAGTACTAGTATATATCCTGCCCTGACTTGACTTACATAAAATTGAGACTATAACAATCTTTTAAATACCTTTACTGTAGTCCTACCACAGAATGAATACTCATTGGCTGGTGGTAACCATCTGCTGGCTCCCTTGTTGACGTTCCGTCTACGTTCGAACTCGTGGATGATCCTGGCAAGGTGGCAACTTTTGAAGGCTCATACAACACTATCAGACCCTCAAAGAACATTTGATAAGGCTGGCTTCTCCTTATGGAAACAGAAAGATAGAAAATTAAATAATAACATAATAAGATAAACAATTTTATTATAATTGAAATCAGTTAAGAATATGAAACATTTGAACATAAAATTAATCCTACTTTAAGCAAAAATGAAAAATGAAATATATTAATAATTAGCGATTCAAAGCTAATATGTGCATGATGATGTAGGGTAGAATGGTGCCGTGCCGATGTTCTGGGCACGTAGCTCTGAATTGTGGTTTGGAACACCTAGCTGTTGTTGATGATGGAGGCGTCACAGCTGGTCGTGACTGTTGACACAGAAGACAATCTCCCCAACAAGCTTATATATTCTGCTGAGGAGAGGTTGACTGATCCTCTGAGCACCACAATCTGTTGAAGCAGTTAAGTAGCCAGTCAAAAACAACCGCTGGTGTAATTACAACTGGGAGAAGGCTACTTGAATGGTGTGTAGCTGACTGGATGGTCGGCTACGTGTGGTAGGGGTACCAGTATAGGCAGAGATGCCAAGGTGACGTTCTCCGATCCTGGCATGGTCGCCACTTGTGAAGGTTACCACAGCGTTATAAAATACTCTTTGAGGGTCTGATAGGGCTGTGTGAACCATCACAACCACCGATCTGTACCCATGTACTTCAAAATGCACTTCATCTGAAAATGTAACTTTTCTCCATTATCTGTAGTCCATCCCTTATGATCGAATGCTCACCACATCCATTTTCTGTTCACAGCAGCAGTCGGTTATTGTATCTTTACCGGCTTTCTGGTAGTTCTGCCAACTTCACGGAGCCTTCGTCGAGCTGTTAAAGAATCAACATTTATGCCAACTGAAGCCAAATCTCTCTGAAGATCTTTGTTGGTTTTCTTGGGATCCTTCACACTATTTCTTATGATAACCTTGTCATCGTGAGGTGTTGTTTTGCATTTTTTTTTTCCACATCTTCATCGATGCTGCACTCCATAGTCACCAGACTTATCAGCTCTCTTTAACCAACAGTCGCCTTTGCTAGGCTAAGATTTTCAGTGATGTGATTGTCATATCAGCAAGTTTTTGAACAGTTGAAGAATCAACATTCACGCCAGCTGTAGCTAAATTTCTTTGTAGTTCTTTACTGGTTTTCTTGGATCCTTCACACTGTTTCTTATGACAACCTTGTCATTGCGATGTGTTGTCTTGCATTTTCTTTCACATCTTTGACGCTGTGCTCCACAATCATCAGTGTCATTAGCTCTCTTCAGAATCCGACCAACAGTTGACTTTGGTAGGCTCAAATTTTCTGTAAGCTGTCTGATACTCAAAACAGCATGTTTTCTAAGAGTCAGAGATAGAGACATTACGAGATATTCACAAAATTTACTCTTGCCCCAATTAATTTGCCACTCCCATAGTTCTTGAAGGTACAACTTCTCAGTCTTATATTCATGCTAGTTAGGGAAACTCCTGAGAATAAAGGGGGCCCTAGGATGTGTGCTAGAGTACGTAACACATTAATAGATTACAGGTACAATTCCTCTTTGCAGGTGGGCCGTTGAGTATGAAGTCTCATAGAGGTCAAGCTTGCCAGGGAAGTGTGAAAGGAGAATTCTAAGACAGACTCCGCTTCATGCACAGGGGAGTGAGACCCATTGGTCCTTCGTCCCAATTTTCTTTTCCAAAGACGTGGACCACGGGAGAGTGTGATGGTAGGATAGTTAATATTACATTAGCTACAGCAGCAGTGATTGCCACAGTCGAACACCTCATGTTTCCACTTGTCAGTTTGTCACCTGTTATATAATACACTTGTCAGTCTGCCACCTGTTATATACACTTGTCAGTCTGTCACCTGTTATATAATACACTTGTCAGTCTGTCACCTGTTATATACACTTGTCAGTCTGTCACCTGTTATATAACACTTGTCAGTCTGTCACCTGTTATATACACTTGTCAATCTGTCACCTGTTATATACACTTGTCAGTCTGTCACCTGTTATATAACACACTTGTCAGTCTGTCACTTGTTATATACACTTGTCAGTCTGTCACCTGTTATATAGTACACTTGTCAGTCTGTCACCTGTTATATAATACACTTGTCATTCTGTCACTTGTATTGTTATACACTTGTCAGTCTCACCTGTATTGTTATACACTTGTCAGTCCTTCACTTGTATTGTTATACACATGTCAGTTGGTCACTTGTAATGTTGCATATAAATCAGTCTAATGCTTGTAAATATCAAGCATATTTCAGTAATGTCTTTTTTTTATTTCAGCTATTCTAGTCTTCTGAAGATGTACCAGGAGCACCCTCAGCAGGAGCTCTGTTAGCAACATATCTGCAGATGCATCAAGCATTCCTTCAGTTATATCACTGCAGAAGCATCAGAAACACCATCAGCCCTATTTTCTGCAAATAATAGAGAGCACTTTAAGTAGCATTGTCTGCAGAAGCAGCAGTAGTTCTGTCAGAAACAACTGGATATCATACTATATTCCTTCTAATGTTCATGGCTTTAATACTAAGGAGAAAATAATAGATATCAGATTTTATTAAGGCTTTAAATCTGTGTGGTAGTGAAGGTTCTGCATAACACATTCTGCTGGGAACCCCGGATAAAGTTGGCCATGTAAGGCTGGATGAATATTTAAAAAACTTAAAACGAACATCATCAGCAAACTATTTAAAGCTCTCAAGGAGTCAAAGAAAGTTTAACAAAACACAGAAGAAATTGATTAATAAGAGTTCAGATGGAAGAGAGTTTGATATTCCATTGCTGTGCCTGAGCATTAAACTAGCTTGTGAGAATGTAGCTCCTATAAGTGATGCAAAATGGGACTCTCACAGCACAGAAATGGAGTATTACATCACTGCAATAAAGAACATGAGAAATGATGCTCTTCATGGCCAACTTGCAGTTGCCGATAAAGATTTTTTGAAAATATATCTGAACTTCGGGTGCTATTAACTGGTGTCTTAGTGCATCTGGCGAGCGATTACGGGAAGGATGAAGCCGATGTGGTCGAGGAGATCAACAAGATAAACACTGATCTTGACTTCATCATGATTGAGATTCTCGGGGAGAAGACATACTAAGGTATTGTAGCGATGATATAAAGCAGATTATCGTTAAGGACAGTTTGTGATAAACTGAAGGAGATCTTCCAAAAGATCATTTATGTCAACCCAGTAATCTTTTATCATTAAAGACTTTGAACTTAAAGTAGACAAAATTTTTGTTGATATTGAGGTCCAACAAGGAAAACGTGGAAGTGAGGGTGAACATGTAGATTATCGAAGCCTTCTTAAGCTTGTCCAAACTACAACTGTGCCATCAACAATGAGTACTGCTTCACAAAATCTGGGACTCTTGCGAGACCTCAACTTCTTCTTCTTGAAGGTTTGGCAGGAGTGGGCAAGACCACTCTAGTGACGCTGATAACAGAGGAATGGATACAGGGTGGTCAAGGTCACATCACTGGTTTAGATAATTATGAAATCCTGCTGTGGTACAGTGCAGGGACCCGAACCCTGAATTCTTACCAGGGTCTTCTAGACGGCCTGATACCAGATGTTTCAACAAAATTCAGAAAACTTCTGCCTCGAATAATAAATCATGTAAAGTGCTAATAATCGTTGATGGATGGATGAAATGAATAAGAACTCTAGATCATTAATCAAAAGCCTTTATACGAATTCCAGAACTCTTACTCACACAACTTTATATGCACCTCAAGACCGAAAAAGTTGAAATGTTCATGGCCACAATCCCTGAAAATTACCAAGTGATAAATGCAGAACTACAAGGCATAGATGAAAATTATATAATAGAGTTTGTGAGTAGGACTCATGAAGAGATAAATAATCGGACAAAGAGTAACAAAAACATTAAAGAACTGAAAGATATAGTGCTAAAGGTTGATGGTCTTGGAAAAACACTTAAAACTTCCAATGAATTTAGCATTTTTTGTTTACATTTGGGACCAGTCAAGTGATGAGATAAATAAATGACAGTAACTGAAACAGAACTCTACCAGAAAATACATGAACTTTGTCTAGAAAAGTTAATAGAAAGAATGTCGGAGTGTCCTGAAGACGAAGGTAATAGATAAATTGAACTTAAAGTACAGGATTAAAGAAATATTGAGTATGATATACATGGCATCACTTGAGAGCCTCTCACGTGAACAGTTAACCCTTGAAGAAAAAACTGTCTCCCGACTGATATCCGCTTGCAACAACCATGATATACCGTACGATGAAATGTTTTCTGCATTCTTGAGTTTGAAACCTATCTGGACATGGCAGGGCATCTTGGAACGGTACTCTGCGCCCCACAAAGGAATCCTAGATTACTACAGTGCTCTGCATATTGTGATGACACTCAAGAACCAGCTACAGTCCTTCGGCTCTTCCACTCCCATATGCCCAGCATCCAACACCACATGTGTCTTCCCAATCACCCGCCAGCAGTGCATCACTCTCATATACTCAAATTTTTACCTTTCCCATCCTCACCTACACACACCACCTACACCACCCACCCCCAACCAGAAACCACCTACACCAGCACCCCCTACACCAGCACCCCTTTACACCAGCACCACCTACACCAGCACCACCTACACCACACCACCTCACCAGCACCACCGTTAGCATTAGGAAGTCTTAGAACAGAGCGTCGTAGAAGCCAGGTAGACATAACTAAGTATCAAAATTTGTTTTGCTACATGTGGCGGGATTGTTGCACTTATTGCTAGATCACGTGCCTGAGGCTCTCTTAAAGGGAAGTTGTCCATCTTTTGTCCAGGCTGGGATGAGGGCAGGTATGAGGACGAATGAGTCTTTATACATGAACAACAAGGACATGTTTGACATGAGTAGCATTGACAATTGGCACCCCCCTCCTCGAGAACACCAAATACAATTTATAAATCGCCAGGGCCATAGCCTCTTTCTCAACACTGAAAACCTGTATACATAATGGATAATAATGTGTGGAGCTTATGGCTCTCCTAACCACACCTCAAAACCCTGCGAAGTGCACATTTAAATCAGGAGAGAATCAAGTTACGTACCCGCCTGCCCGACCTGCTAGCTGCCCTCGGCCGCCATTACCACCCCTGCACACAACTCCAACTGTAAATTTCCATCACAAGGATGACAAAAAAAAAAAGTCATTTTTCCCATGATATTCTACAGAGTTTACAGCCTCGGGGGTTGTTGGTTTTCGTTAATATGACTCACGTTGACAATACCGAGAATAACATCATTTTTTTTCTTGTGATTAATTTTTTCATTGTTCATAAAGCAAGGGAGGGGGAGAAGCCCTGATGGACGAAAGGTTTTTTACCTAATGAACTGGCGCTTCCATCCTGTTACTTGGATCAAGCCTGAACGCCTTCCATTCTGCAGGCCCCATGTGGGTCCATACGGGGTTTAGGGCCCACTTCATGGGAAAACAAATAGCATACAGATAAAACGGCTTATATAAAAAAATTAATCGCCCTGTAGTCAGACTTGGGAAAGGTCACAAGTCAGGTCATAGAGACAGAAAACCGAAATATAACATACTGTACGTGTGTAATATATATATAAATATATATATATATATATATATATATATTTTATATATTTTATATATATATATATATATGTATATATATATAAATATATATATATATATATATATATGTATAATAAAATATTATATATATTATTATAAATATTATTACATATATATATATATATTATTATTACATATATTATATATTTATTATATATTATATATATATATATATATATTATATATATATATTTTATATAATATATATATAAATATATATATATATATATATATAATATTATTATGCAAAAATTCGGAGTGTTTGGGAAATTTGGAGAAGGTGTGAGTTAATAAAAGCATTAGTCAGAGGGCAGAAGAGGGGGTTGTTGAGGTGGTTTTTGGTCATTTAAGAGAATGGATCAAAGTAAATGACATGGAAACTAAAAATCATGGGGGAAAAAGAGGGGTAGGGTCGCCCGAAAGGGTTGGAAAGGGGGGGTAAAGGGTTTTGGGCGAGGGTTTGGGACTTCCAGCAAGCGTGCATAAAGTTTTAGATGGGAGGAATGGAAAAAATGAACTTGGCCCTGACGTTGTTGGAGTGTGAGGGGGGAAATTTTTTTTATGAAGGGATTCAGGGAAACCGTATTTTCAATAGTCGGACTTGATCCTGGAAAGGGGAAAAGTGCCTGCATTTTAAAGGGGGGGGTTTTGGGATTTTGGGCAGTTTGGAGGGATAGTTTGTGTATCTTAACTATAGCTTCTAAACTGTTTTTATTCTGAGCCCTCTGCAAAAGCATGAAATTGTAGGGGGTGAAAGTGTTGAATGATTATGAAATATTTATTTTTGGGGATTTTTCTTTCTTTTTTGGGTCCCCCTGCCTCAGGGAGACGACCGACTTTTTGAAAATATATAATATACATAAATATAATATAATATAAATATATATATATATAAAATATATATAATATATAATATATATATATATATATATACAATAGGGTCCACCTGGTGTAAAATGTGGGACCATAGCCTCGGAAAGTGGAAAAAAAAGGCTTCAAGGAAGAAATTTGGATTTTTTTTCCTAAATATTTGGATTTTTTCCCTTTTAAAAAGTAGGTCTTAGACAGAGATGTGTAATGCCACCATTGTTTTTTAATAATTTATAGATGGGGTTGTGAAGGAGGTAAATGCTAGGGTGTTGGGAAAGGGGGGGATTAAATTAAAGGGAATCAAATGCAAAAATGAAATTTATCATAAGAACATAAGAAAGGAGGAACACTGCAGCAGGCCTGTTGGCCCATACTAGGCAGGTCCTTCACAATCCATCCCACTACCAAAATATTTACCCAACCCCAATTTCCATGCTACCCAAGAAAAAGCTTTAACAATTCTATTTACTCATGTGCAAATCCCACTAATCCGACCCCTCTCACCCATGTATTTATCCAACCTAAATTTGAAAACCACGGTGGAATGGTGTACTAGGCAGACTGTTCCACTCATCAACTACCTTATTTCCAAACCAATACTTTCCTATATCCTTTCAAAATCTAAACTTATCTAATTTGAATCCATTATTGCGGGTTCTCTCGTGAAGATATCCTCAAGACCTTTTTAATCTCCTTTGTTAAACTCATCTTCCCCTTTTGGGACTTCGATCATGTCTCTCCTCATTCTCCGCCTTAAAAAGTGAATGTAATTTAAGGGACTTAATCTTTCTTCTTACGGAAATTTCTAATGCTAATGAATTAATTTTGTCATTCTTCGCTGAGTTGACACAGTTACTTTTTGCTGATGATACTGTGCTTATGGGAGATTCCAAAGAAAAATTGCAAAGGTTATTGAACGAGTTTGGGAATGTGTGTAAAGGTAGAAAGTTGAAAGTGAACATAGAAAAAGTAAGGTGATGAGGGTATCAAATTGCTTAGACAAAAAAAATTTTTGATATCACATTGGAAGGAGGGAGTAGGGAAGAAGTGAATGTTTTCAGATATTGGGAGTTGACTTGTCAGTGGATGGGTTTATAAAGGATGAGGTTAACCATAGAACTGATGAAGAAAAAAAAGTGAGTGGTGCGTTGAGGTATATGTGGAGACTAAAAAAACGTTATCAATGGAGGCAAAGAAGGGAATGTATGAAAGTATAGTAGAACCAACACTCTTATATGGGTGTGAAGCTTGGGTTGTAAATGCTGCAGCGAGGAAATGGTTGGAGGCAGTGGAGATGTCCTGTCTAAGGGCAATGTGTGGTGTAAATATTATGCAAAGAATTCGTAACGTGGAAATTAGGAGGTGTGGAGTTAATAAAAGTATTAGTCAGATGGCTGAAGAGGGGTTGTTGAGGTGGTTTGGTCATTTAGAGAGAATGGATCAAGGTAGAATGACATAGAGAGCGTATAAATCTGTAGGGGAAGGAAGGCAGGGTAGGGGCAGTCCTCGAAAAGGTTGGAGGGAGGTGGTAAAGGAGGTTTTGTGGGCGAGGGACTTGGACTTCCAGCAGGCGTGCATGAGTGTGTTAGATAGGAGTGAATTGAGACAAATGGTATTTGGGACCTGACGAGCTGTTGGAGTGTGAGCAGGGTAATATTTAGTGAAGGGATTCAGGGAAACCGGTTATTTTTATATAGCCAGATTTAAGTATTGGAAATGGGAGTACAATGTCTGCACTTTAAAGGAGGTGTTTGGGATATTGACAGTTTGGAGGGATATGTTTATATATGCTTTCTAAACTGTTGTATCTGGGCACCTCTGCCAAGAGAGTGAATACGTATGAGTGAGGTGAAAGTGTTGAATAATGATGAAAGTATTTTCTTTTTGGGTCATGGTCGACTTGTTGAATATATATATATATATATATTATATATATATATATATATATATATATATATATATATATATATATATATATATATATATATATATATGAATATGTATATACACAAGGAATTCGCGAGAGCAGGCGAAATATACACAAACACTGATCTCTGGCTGAAGGAAAGTCGAACCTACGAACCTTAGGACAAGGTACGCAGTGCTTTACCAATCTACCCACCTGGACAATATCCTTGGCGTGTAGCTGGACTACACGTTTGATCCAAGGCAGCCAGCTTTCAGGGAGAAGGCTTACAGCTTTTCATCTCATCCCCTGCATGCATCAGCCTTAATAGAGATTTTAACAATGCAAGGAATTCGCGAGAGCAGGCGAAATATACAAGCCTTCTCCCTGAAAGCTGGCTGCCTTGGATCAAACGTGTAGCGCAAGCTACACGCCAAGGTATTGTCCAGTGTGGGTAGATTGGTAAAGCGCTGTGTATCTTGTCCTAAGGTTCGTAGGTTCGAGTCTCCTTCAGCCAGAGATCAGTGTTAATATATATATATATATGACTGTGAAACAAAAACCTGTAATTGTTTTGCATGATGGTAGGATTGGGCTGGTTTCTTTTCTGTCTCAAAAAACACGCAAGATAACAGGGATATCTTGCTACTCCTACTTACACTTTGGTCACACTTCACAGAACACGCACATGAAATATATATATATAAAATACATCTAGGTTTTTTCTCCTTTTTCTAAATAGCTCTTGTTCTTTTTTTTTTTCTTCTATTTCCATGGGGAAGTGGAAAAGAATCTTTCCTCCGTAAGCCATGCGGGGTCGTATGAGGCGACAAAAATGCCGGAGCAATGGGCTGTAACCCCTTCTCCTGTATACAATTACTAAAAAAGAGAAGAAGAAAAACTTTATAAAACTGGGTTGCTTAAATGTGCGTGGATGTAGTGCGGATGACAAGAAACAGATGATTGCTGATTTTATGAATGAAAAGAAGTTGGATGTCCTGGCCCTAAGCGAAAAAAAGCTGAAGGGGGTAGGAGAGTTTCAGGGGGGGAAATAAATGGGATTAAATCTGGAGTATCTGAGAGAGTTAGAGCAAAGGAAGGGGTAGCAGTAATGTTAAATGATCATTTTGGAAGGAAAAGAGAATATGAATTTTGTAAATTCAAGAATTATGTGGATTAAAGTTTAAAAGG
The DNA here is from genome assembly GCF_026875155.1 of Cherax quadricarinatus. Classification (NCBI taxonomy): domain Eukaryota; kingdom Metazoa; phylum Arthropoda; class Malacostraca; order Decapoda; family Parastacidae; genus Cherax; species Cherax quadricarinatus. The sequence continues at coordinate 3,560,971 of NC_069425.1, read as the reverse complement.
GTTTGGGTGTGAGAAGTGGGTCATAATAAGCGTGTATGCACCTGGAGAAGAGGAATGCAAAAGGGGAGAGAGAGATTTGGGAGATGTTAAGTGAATGTATAGGAGCCTTTGAACCAAGTGAGAGAGTAATTGGTAGGGGACTTGAATGCTAAAGTAGGAGAAACTTTTAGAGAGGGTGTGGTAGTAAGTTTGGGTGCCAGGTGTAAATGATAAGGAGCCCTTTGATTGAACTTTGTATAGAAAGGGGGTTTAGTTATAGGTAATACATATTTTAAGAAAAGAGGATAAATAATAAATATACACGATATGATGTAGGGCGAAATGACAGTAGTTTGTTGGGGTTATGTATTGGTAGATAAAAGACTGTTGATAGACTTCAGGATGTACATGTTTATAGAGGGGCCACAGATATTTTCAGATCACTTTCTAGTTTGAGCTACACTGAGAGTAAAAGGTAGATGGGATACAAGGAGAATAGAAGCATCAGGGAAGAGAGAGGTGAAGGTTTATAAACTAAAAGAGGAGGCAGTTAGGGTAAGAATAAACAGCTATTGGAGGATAGATGGGCTAATGAGAGCATAGGCAATGGGGTCGAAGAGGTATGGGGTAGGGGGTTAAAAATGTAGTGTTAAAAGTGTTCAGCAGAAGTTTGTGGTTACAGGAAAGTGGGTTTCAGGAGGGAAAGAGCGATTGGTGGAATGATGATGTAAAGAGAGTAGTAAGGAGAAAAAGTTAGCATAGAGAAGTTTTTACAAAGTAGAAAGGATGCAAGAGGGAAGAGTATATGGAAAAAAGAGAGAAGTTTTAAAAAGTGGTGAAGCAATGTAAAAAGAGACAAATGAGAGAGTGGGTGAGATGTTTCAACAAATTTTTTTGAAAAAAAGAAAAAGTTTTGGAGTGAGATTTAAAAAGTTAAGAAAGCCTAAAGAACAAATGGATTTGTCAGTTAAAAATAGGAGAGAGAGTTATTAAATGGAGAGTTAGAGGGATTGGGAAGATGGAAGGAATATTTTGAGGAATTGTTAAATGTTGATGAAGATAGGGAAGCTGTGATTTCGTGTATAGGGCAAGGAGGAATAACATCTTGTAGGAGTGAGGAAGAGCCAGTTGTGATGTGGGGGAAGTTCGTGAGGCAGTAGGTAAAAAAGAAAGGGGGGGAAGGCAGCCGGGATTTATGGGATAAAAATAGAAATGTTAAAAGCAGGTGGGGGATATAGTTTTGGAGGGGGGGTTT
>NC_069425.1:3542298-3559237 GCF_026875155.1 Cherax quadricarinatus | reverse complement strand
GAATCCTCTTGTTCCCTCCGTTAATCCCGTATCTCCACTTAGCAACCTGAGTTTTTCTCCACTGCTGGAAAGTTGCTCAAGAGGGGGCACCTGGCCACCCCATATATCATCAAGCAGAATAGAGGACACTTAACATAACAACATAAAAAAGGGGGAACACTACAGCACCTGTTGGCCCAACGGCGGGTCCTTCCCAAAACCCAAAACCCCCCAAAACAAAATTTTTGCCCAATTAAATTTTTTAAGATCCAAGAAATAATTTTGATATTCATTACTCATTATCAAGCTCACTAAAATTCAACCCCCCTCACTCTGTTTTACAAACCCCAAAATTTTAAACTACCCAAGTTTTAGTTTCAAAAACCCCTACTGGGTAACTGTTCCACTATCAACTCCCCTTTTTTTCCCCAAACCAATACTTTCCATGTCCTTTCGAAACTAAACTTATCTAATTTAATTCTTACTGGGGGTTCTTTCTTGAAGTGATACCCCAAAAACCTTATTTAATCCCCTTTATTAAAACCCTATTTTCCCATTTTATAACTTCGATCATTTTTTTCCCCCATTCTTCTTCTAAAAGTAATGTTTTTTAAGAGTCTTCATCGTTCTTCGTACGGAAATTTCTATGCTATTATTTTTTTTTGTCATTCAACACTGGATGTTTTCTAGCAAATTTATATCCATTCTGTAAAGGAACCAGAACTGAGCTGCAAAATCTGGGTGGGGCCTTACTAATGATGTATAAAGCTGCATATACCTTGGATTCTGTTGCTTACATTTTTTCTTGATATAAATCCCAATAATTTTTTGCCTTTTTTACGTACGCTTGGCTTTGCGGTTTTGGGTTTAATTTTCTGCCACCATAACCCCCAAGTCCTTTTCGCAATCTGTAGTTTAAAGTTCTACATTATTTAACCCCCACTTTAAACCTTGCATTTATCTACATTGAACGCTCTGGGCCCCTTCCTGACCAGGAATTTAGTAGCTAAATCCCCTTAAATTTTTTGTGGGCATCTATATTTAATCATTATCCTACCTATCTTTTGTCATCGGGAATTTGCTCGTATCACTAGTAATTCCCCTCAAGTCATTGATTATAAAAAAAAACAACAACGGCCCAAGACCGATCCCTGTGGAACGCCACCTGTTACAAAATCCCCACTCGATTTAACCCCACTTAACATATTTCTCTGCTTCCTATTGGGGAGCCATACTCAATCTATGAAGCACTTTTCCCCCATGCCATGAGCCCCCTTTTTTTAACATCCTATGCGGTCTTCACCAAAAGCCCCTTTCAAAAATCAAAAAAACAAAAGAAATTCTTTTTTCATGACAAAAGCTTCAAAAACTTTTCTGAAAAGGTTTAAAAATTAGTTTGACAAAACGGGCCCCTCGTGAATCCATCTAGTATCATTTAAACAATTATCTGATCCAATGGGTTCTTTTAATCAAGCTAAATTGACTCAGCAATTGCCTACAATTTAAGTCGGCTTAGGGCGGGGAATTTGACGGTAACGACTTGTCCCCTGTTTTAAATAGGAGTAACATTACCATCTCCCATATCAGCCACTACACCCTGTTTGAAGAGAATAAATTAAAAATATTATGTTTACTGGTTCACAAGAGTTCCATTTGGCATTCCCTTAAGAACCCTTGAAAAAAAAAAAAAAAAACCTCCATCAGGTCCCCGGCGACTTAATTTTGCCTCAGTTGGTCTTTTTGTTTCATAATCATTTGCACTAGTGACTGTGGTTGTTGCATAATTTGATCTTCTTCAGGGCCCATTATAAAAATTAATTACTGGAATATTGGTTAGTGTCTTCCTGTGACAAACCGAGAGAAAATAATTATATAAAATCAGCACAGTTCATTCTCATTGTCCAGGTAAAGATGCCCATAGTTTATTTTTAAGGAGACCTATCTTATCTCTGACTATTGTTTCTGATACCCTGGAAAACCTTTTTGGTTAGTTTCAAATCCCTACAACAGCTGCCCAGCACGCCAGCCGCAGAGCTCCCGTCCTCACACCAATCACCCCCCATGATGAGGCCAAATAGGCCTAACCAATTACTTCATGTCTGAATACGACCCATGCCTGAACTCAAGACATTAAGGTTGATCGAGACACTCTGGGAGTATACATCAACAGACACGATCACGTCTGCTAGTCAACACTTATTAATGCTGCTGGTGTTGACAGACCATCTGTCCAGGCTGAGTCACTGTCAGTCAGGCCACCTACTCAGCTGAACGGGACTTCATACTTCCTGAAGGACGATAGTCCTTGCTGGGGTGGTACACAACATGCCGCCGGCGCATAAACAGTACTGGAGAAGCAACAATGGTGTTTAAAACAACAACTTGAGCACCACGAGGAAAAACTTACGAGGTTTGCTAATGAGGTACAAATCAACCCACAATATAGTCAGCCTTATGAAAATGAGGAGTGTTTGATGATGAACAAACTGAGATTGCAGTGGTTTAAAAATAACAAAAACGATGAATCTGAAGTCGTGGGTGTTGTACAATCACAGTGAAGATGAAAATGGCAGTGGAAGACCATCATATAGTCAACCCTGATGAGTGTAATGTAATGATAAGATACTGAGTTGGAGATGACCCGGTTGTTTTGATAAAGGTTTTTGTATCACTGGTCATAATGATGAGGGTAAATGATACTGTGATGATAGTGATAGTGTAATAAAAAGCGGAGAGATGGTGCGAGGGATAGTGTCACCGCCATAACATTCACAGACAAAGAGCGCAGTGTACCCTGTGTACAAAGACTCCCAAAGGTCCTCACTAATGGAAGTGACACTAGGAGACTCATTGGATAAGGATAATTACTGATATAATGATATTGATTATGTCTGTTTGTTTATTAAGTAAGTTTTTTCAGTTTTGGCTGAGAAATGAATACTATCCCTGGACTTTTATAATGGGAACCAAACTCGTAATCCAACTAGCCATTTTAAGTTGGAATATTGCGTCACATAGAAAAAATTGTCTGACCTGCATCATAAAGTAACCACTAAATCCATTGATATTGTGTGTCTACAAGAGTGCAGAGTCCGAAAAATCCCAACCCCCCTAAATTTGCCATCGATTGTTTGCATATAACCTCAAATCTACTATTCTTAGTTCTATATATTAAAAAATCACTTCCCTCCCATCTTGCACATAAGAAACGAGGGGCTACAGTATCAAGGGTGTTAGGAATTATAATGGGAAGCCTGCTCTCAACATATTTAACTGTACTCCTGCAGATAATTTTAATTACTTGGAGCTCCCAAACTTGTGCACCGTCGAACCTACTCTCATTATTGTTGATTAAAATGGCAAGAACCCCCAACCAAAAAGCATTGGAAACTCGCAGTTTGGTAAATCTAATGGCAATCAACTGTATGTCACCTCTAAACAGTCATGCATATTGCAAATTGTAGGTGACCTTGAAACCCACACATATCTATGAGGCGTCCTTGATCTGTGCCTGGGCTTCAACATTACTTCTGCCAGCTGTGAGTCTTCCATTGTAACAGATATATCGTCTGATCCATTTCCCAAGGCTAGGCTAACCTCTCTAGAATATGTTAATGCATCCTCCCGGTGGATATTCAAACGAAAAACGTTTTAATTGTCCCACTGATCAGCATGATGACTTTGTTGCACAATACTGACTGGAATAATTCTATGAGTGTACCGTCTGTCGAGACTTTTAACAATGACCTTGATGACAGTATTCAGTAACTTCTTAGAGGGCCGTCCTCGAAAAACCTCCTACTACTCTACTCTAAATCCAAATGACTTCCATAATCAATCATAAAGTCTTATAAAAATCATACCTATTACAATGATTTCAAAACTTCGAACATTGAAACGTAACTGCTCGCAGACTAGGCCTCAGCCTATAGAAACCATCGTATCCCCTGAAATGTGAGGGCCTCAATCCAAACCTGCCCTTGCGCTTGCCAGAACGTATGACAGAGCTGCGGCATAACAGACAGGGAAAATTTGTCAACGGTCTCAATGCACACACCCCACTTAGCCGACATGGAGGGACATAAGATAAAAAAAATTTAAGGAACAGAACTGGTCAAATCGGCCGCACTCCTCATCCCTTGCATCGGGCGAATGAGTTAGTCAGTGGCTTGGGCTGCTACAACTAGCTATGACAATCTTACCCAGTAACCACACAGGGGCGAAATTTAATGGACAAATATGATGCAAGGGAGAGACTTGTTATGCTTTAATGTCTCAGCAAGGAATATGATTGCAAACATTCCTTTCACTAATTATGAACTTGATGCAGCACTAACTAAGGGCAACTCCCCAGCGTCGCCTAGGTGAGAATGGTATACTTACAACAACATCAGATTGCTGTGTCGAGTACCAGGTTAATCCTTTACTTGAAATTAAATAACATAGTTATGTCACTGGGGAGCTCCCTAAAATCATGGACCAACAATAGCCTCATTATTCCATTCCAAAAGCCCAATCAACAAAACTCATTTCGCGACTATATCCCTTACAACTGCTTGTTGTAAAACAATTGAACGGATGATTCTTAACGTCTTAATGCCAGAATTAAGGAATTCTTTCACCCCCCCCACCCTCGGTTTGCAATGCTTATCATCATGAAGGAGTGAGGCCATCATTCAATTACCACCTTTCCACGCTGCACACTGACAGCTCATACACTACTATTCCTTGACCTTAAATCCGCTTTTGATGTAGCCAACATACATGTTAATCATTAGTGACCTGCCAGATGTGATGTTGGAGGATGGCTTCGCCCTGGATTAACGGTTACCTGTCAAACAGAAAGTCGTCCATGTGTTTGTTCCAGGGACATAGAAGTTTAACTAAAGATTTTGAATTAGAACCCACACGGGAGGTGTGCTTAGTCCCCACCCTTTTCCAACTTTTTGATTAATGGGCCTTAACTTAATGCCAAGCCTAGCCAGCCCCACATTATAAATGGTTAGTTTTTGCTGAATGACACAATGATCACACTACCGGATCACTCCAACACAACCCAATAACATTCCTTAATCAGTACTAGCCTCGTGTCAGGACCTGGTTTAATAATCTCAGGGATAAAACAAAGATACACAACAGGCGTCCTCCCGCGCAGAAAGCACCGTTTTCGTCAGATCCAGTTGCAATGATGGGTCACTTTCGTTCTAGATTATGTAAGCAGATACAGGTATCTAGGCTTTGAGGTTACCACTACTTGGACCTGTTTGTAAACGAAACTTTGTCGCCAATACAGAAGACAGGCTGGAGAGCACTTTAGAGTTGTGGCAGGTTTTTTCATTCCCAGGTATGGTGCTAATGTTAATATTGTGGAAAATGATGTATCTTGCTCTTATATTAGATCATATGTTTGATTAACAGCGCCACTACTTGCACTCTGGTCTGACTGGAAGCTTGGAGGGCTGGAAAAAGCTGCAAAACGAAGCAATGAGGATCATCCTAGATGCCCTGCGTACTGCCAAAATTTAAATAAGTGCGGAAAGAACTTAATATTCCAAGCATTAGAGATCTGTTACTGAAAGACATTATCCTTATTGTGGGTCAATATGCTTAGGCTAGCCCATTCAAAACCCCTGCACAGAAAGCCCTCCAAACTTTCCTCGCACTGTAGAACTTCCTTCCAGAATGGAATCGAAAAAACTGGAACCGACCTCCGCATGAACCAGCTACATGATTCTATATCAAGTGGATCAACAGAGACATTTTCCCTGGCTCCAATTGGGATATTACCCCATTCCAAACTACCATTCCTCTATTTCCCCCCAAAACTCTTCTTAAATCACAACCAAAGCTACGTCTTGAAGCCAAACATGATGCCTTAAGCCGTATTGATAACTTAGTCACACGAACAAATCATTCACTCACAAAAATTGTACGTCGATGGTTCTGTTCACCAGTCCACTGGTGCCACAAAAAGAAAAGCCAGAAGCGGTAGTGCTGCTGTTTGTCACACAGAGTTAATGCTCTCAAAAGAAATTGGAGCACGGCATCAAAAACTGGGCCTCTACCCTTCATACAGGACTGTTTGCCATACTCCTTGCACTCAAATGTGTCCAATGATCTAGGTTGACACTTTAATTGTAGAACTGATTCTCCTGTCATCCTAAATGCTCTCAACTCATTAAGTATAAATTGTGGCATGCTGTATGACAGAAGCCATAACAAACGGTAAAGGGAGATTGTGGGACAGTGGATGTCAGAGTGCACATGCTGTGGATTCCATTCTCACATTGGTCTTTCAGATTCATGAAAGAACTGATAATAGCTAAGCTGTAATGCTTTTCAAAGAGGGGTAGATTACTATCTTGGGTTGTCATATAGCATTTGAGAAACAATAATACGAAAAGAACTTCAAATGAACTTTATTGACTTAAGACTTAGGGAGATTGACAAAAGTCAGTCATCTATCATCATTCCAACATTGCAGGAGGAGCCACATGACAATGGTGCATCCAACAAAATAAGCAGACTCAATGGATGTCACACCGCCCGCTCCTCTGGGATACAAGTAACTATGTTGGCAAGTTAAATCACCTAGCACCCCCAATGTAGACCCAAACGAAATGTAAACACTTTGCCAGATGGACCATTGTGTCACCCACTTGCGTCCCCATTATGTAACTGGATGGTGATCAAATTAAATGAATTTAGACACAACTCACTCAGAAATGTTCAAGAAATGTCAAAGGTATTTTTATCCCCATGGTATCGTGCAGACCATTCTGGAGAAATAACCCTGAACTTTGCTAGCTTAAATAAAGCCTTACCACATGTTAGCCTGTGTGTAGTACTCACCTAGATGAGGTTGCGGGCGGGGGTTCGAGTCCCGAGCTCCTTTTGTGTGTGTTGTGTGGGTGTGTGTGTGTGTGTGTGTGTGGGGTTGTGTGGGTTTGGGGAGGGTTTTGTGTGTTGGGGTTGTGTGTTGTGGTGTGTGTGTGTGTGTGTGGGTGGGTGGTGGGGAGGGGTTTTGGGAGGGTGTTGCGGGTGTGTGGGGGTGTGTGTGTGTGTGTGTGTTGCGTGGTTGCTGTTTGTGCGTGTTGGGTGTGTGTGTGGGGTGGGTGTGTGTGTGCGTGTGTGGGTGTGTTGTGTGGGGTTGTGGAGGGTGTGTTTTGGGGGTTGTGAGGGTGTGGGGTGTGGGTGTTGGTGTGTGGGTGTGGGGGTGTGTGTGTGTGGGTGTGCGTCCTTGTTTTATACTATATTTGAGCTCGTGTCACTTCCGTGCGTGCCCCTCGTGGTGATTGCGCGCGCGCAAGGGGGGATGATCCATTTAAATATTTTATTAAACTCTTTAAAATTGTGACCAGGTTGGACGTATCAGGGGGTTCTTTACTTCGAAATTTGCTCATGACGTAACCATGTATGGGAGTGGGCTGATTCTTTACCTCTTAACTTGCCATGATTGACCCAATCTCCTGAGTTCATTACCTTTGTAACTTTTTCACTACATAACTTGGGTCCAGTCACTGACCCATTAGTCCCTTTTGTAATTTTTTGACTACCGCCCACAGGAGGGGTATGGGTATAAAAAATTTTAAAAACAAATGGTGGTGGTGTGGTGTGTGTGATTGTGTGTGGGGATGTGTGTTGTTGTGTGTGTGGGTGTGTGTTTGTTGTGTGTGTTGTGGGGTGTGACCAACAATCAAAATTTTGCACCAATAACTCCTACAGTTTACCGAGTGTGGAAGTGTAATTGCCTTTACCCCATAATTTGTTCATGTTTTAGCCAGTATAAACGTAAGTAAACCATTCTACAGAATTCATTACCTTTTTAACTTGTGAGCTCATTACCTTTACCTAGTTCAGCTTCAAAAATTTGGGGGCCCAGGCCCTGGACCCATTACGACCTCGTAATCGTAAATACCTTTGTAACTTGTTTTTGATTGTGACCAGATTACCCGGGGTTCATTACCTTTGTAATTGTGATTCATTACCTTTGTAAAATTGGAGTTCATTACCCCGTAACTTGCCAGCTATCAAAACTTTGGAGCCCCTTCCCCCGGCCAAATTATTACCCCTTTAATCTTTTTTACACCGCCCACAGAGGGGATGTGGTGACTACCGCCCACAGGAGGTTGTGGTGACTACCGCCCACAGGGTGGGGATGGGGGTTGCATGAAAACAATTAAACTAAACTACAACTTTAATTTCATTGTCCCTTTTAGCTTTTCTTTTAAACCCCTTTTAAAAGTCCCTCTTAATGTCAATATACTATTTATAAGTGACCCTCCACCTCTTTTGATACGCCACAATTCATATTTATACCTCTTCATTACCCCAGCAACAATGAAAGTGTTCCCCCTAAGCCCATTTAATCTGCTAAGCGAAAATCTGGACTGTTACTGAATTGTTCCACTATCATACTTCCATTCAATGCTAAATGTAATTGATTTGTAGTCGCTAGCACCAAGTTCCTCTGAAATTTCTAAATCATTAAAAAGGGATTCATTGTTTGCCAGAATCAAGTCAAGCGGGTTATTACCCCTTTGTAGGTTCTGTCACAAACTGCTTCAAAAAAAAATCCTGAACTACTTTTAAAAAAGTCGTTAGATTCTAATTTCCCAGTCAGAAAATTCCAATCAATATTACAATGGTTTATGTCTTGTGGCCTTAACAATTTCCTCCCATAGTGTCTCCCCTTGGTCCCTATCTAAGTTTTGGGGGACGGTATATCACTCCTAAAATAAATTTTTTATGCCCCTCTGAAAATTCTATCCAGACTCTGTATGTGTTACTTCAGACTTAATACCCGTTTTTTAGAAACAGTTCAAGCGATCTCGGACATACAATGCCACCCCACCCCCCTTCCCGATACTTCTATCTACTTGAACAATTTAAAACTCTGAATGTGACATTCTGCAGGCATGTCCCGTCTTTGGAATTAAACCATGTCTCAGTGATGTCAAGTACATCAATGTTACTTGCACAAGCAACTAATCTCAAACTCATCCATTTTATTCCTAGCACTACGGCTATTAGCATAATATATTTTTAAGACCCTCCTTTCTCTTTACCCTTCCTGCTCATATCCGTTTTTCCACTAAACCTATTACTGTCCTTGTCGCCTAGTGTCACTGGCTTTCCAATATCCACCTCATTCTACCTATTACTGGTTCCCCTAGAACTCATAATATTATTACACTGGGACTTCACTGTATTCCCACCAAAACCAATACCCTAACAATTCCTAGTTTAAAAAACCCCTTAACAGCTCCCTCCACTGCATTGCCAGGGGCCCCCACCTCAGACCTAATAAGGAACCCCATCCCGGGCATACATGTCATTTCTGCCATAGAAGAGTCCCAGTTGTCAATGTTACAGACGGAGTTTTAGGCGCCCTTATCAAACACAAACAAAAAATATAAAACAGGAACGTACACCAGTAAGCTCGGTAGTCAGTAAATGCAGTTATTTCTGAAGCACAATGATGCAAGAAATGCATAGATAAGAATTTTAACTAGCAATTCAAGGCACTGGTAAAAAAAAAATTCTAAACGGTAACAAGCGGTTCGTACGCAGGAGGAATGCATAAAAAATGACCTCGGGGGAAAACAGAGCTGTATTTGGGCAACAAGTGTAGTCAAGGACAAGATAAAACCAATATTACAAACTAGTAATACCACTGGAGATAGCAAACAAGGGGACTCCACTAGCATTAGTGAGGATGCATTACCAAAAACAACTGGTGAGAGCCCCATTGTTAGTGCTAGTGAGGATAGGAAAGAGACAGGTAAACATGCACCAACAGGGAATACAGTCACAGAAACCCAAGGCAAACAGAAACCAAGCCTGTGCAATGCACTTGGTATCTGTAGGCATGGGAAATCTTGAAAACAGAGGGACGTGCAACTTTGACCACCCTAGAAAATGCCGTGCCCAAAAACAACGGGAAAATGCAAACTCCCTTCCTGTAAGCTTTTTCACCCTGAAATGTGTCCCTCTTCAGTACAGGAAAGACTGTGCTATAACTTAAATTGCCAGGCTACCATCTAAAGGGGACAAAAAGATACAAAACATCCAGGCCATGGGAAAACCTGGGTAGCCACAGCCACTCAAGAGGGAGAGGTTTTTTAGTGCCAGGAAGGAAAAAAAACTGGCTGGAAATGGCAGAAATCGTACACCAAATCCAGTCATTCCTGGAGTGGAACCACAGTCGATGGCCTCCACTGCAAATCAACAGACACAGATACTAATGCCGGATAAAAAAAGTCCCCCCAGTAGCACCAATACCACCAGTCCGATGACATTTTTCTTTGCAAATATACAGGGTCTAAAGCCAGCAACGAACAACAAAATACCTTTCATCCGTGGACTGCTTGCAGAGGCAAAGGCAATGTTCGTGGCTCTCACAGAGGCCCACATAAAGGATCACTTGGACAACGAAATATGGATCCCAGGTTACAACCTATACAGATGCGACAGAGTGAACAGGCAAAAGGGGGGGGGGTTGGCCTGTACATTGCAGAGTCACTTGTTTGCACAGAACTGCTTAATGCCTCAAATGATGTAGTGGAAGTTTTAGCAGTAAAGATCGAGAACCAAAACCTAGTCATTGTGGTAGTCTACAAGCCTCCGGAGGCAACGCCCACAATTCCAGGAACAGCTGTTAAAAATTGACCACGGGCTGGAAAAAACTGTCCAGCTCCTGCACCCAACATCTTGCTCCTGGGGGATTTCAACTTAAGGCACCTAAAATGAAGGAATATGCCAAATAATGTTTTTTGCAGTAATAACACCAGGAGGCAGCTCTTACGAAATTCACACACACACGAGCTTTTAAATCTCTGCACAAAATTCAACTTAAACCAGCAAATAAAGAGCCTACTAGAAATGGAATACACTAGACTCATCTTCACTAACAATGATGATTTGATACGAAATGTCACCATATCAAAAACAATATACTCAGATCACAACATAATCGAGGTTCAGACATGTATGCGCGGAGCCCCAGACCGACATAATGAGATTAGTCACGAGGGAGCCTTCACCAAATTCAACTTCAATAACAAGAACATAAAGTGGGGCCAAGTAAAAACCCAAATCCTAACCGATATAAGCTGGGAAAATAGACAAAGCAACACAGACCCCAACTTATGCCCAGAACAGATTAACTCGGTGGCACTCGATGTATTCTCAAGCTTATTCCTTTAAGAAAAAGGAGTAGATGTAAAATTTGAAAGAGACAGGCGCCCCTTACAGGCGACGGGAAAAGAATAACAGAGCGGCTAAAAGAGGCCAATATATCTGAAATGCGTAGGGATCCACTGGTCAGAGAAATAGCAAAACATCGAACTTAAAAAATAAAGGAATCTTATAGGAGTCAGGAACGCGGGAAGAATTAAAAGCCATAAATGAAATCGAAAGAACCCAAATCAAAGTCGAGAACAACGTCCAGTATTGGGGCCCCTACTTAAACAAGATGGGTCCCAACACAGATGACAGCAAGGAAATGAGTGACTACTCAAGTCCCAATATGACTCAGTTTAGCAAGCCGCTAACCAGACTGAGAGTCGAAGACAAAATGAATTTTTTATGAGAGAGCCACAGAATTTGGTTAACACAAGCCTATCTGATGTTATCCTGACACCAGATGACTTCGAACAGGCGATAAATGACATCCCTGCACTCTGCCCCAGGGCCAGACTCATGGAACTCATGTTCATCAAGAACTGCAAGAAGCCCCCCTATCACGAGCTTTTATCATCCTATGGAGAGGGAGCAAGGAAAACGGGGGTCGTCCCACAGTTACTAAAAACAACAGACATAGCCCCACTCCACAAAGGGGGGGAGTAAAGCAACAGCAAAGAACTACAGGCCGATAGCACTAACATCCCAATCAAAAAAATCTTTGAAAGGGTCCTAAGAAGCAAGATCGCCACCCATTAGAAACCCAACAATTACACAACCGAGGCAAAAAATGGGTTTTGAGCAGGTCGCCCTGTCTGTCTCAACTATTGGATCACTACGACAAGGTCCTAGATGCACAAAAAGACAAAAAAAATGCAGTGTAATATATACAGACTTTGCAAAAGCCTTCGACAAGTGTGACCATGGCGTAATAGCGCACAAAATGCTTGCTAAAGGAATAACGGAAAAGTTGGTAGATGGATCTATAAATTTCCTTACAAACAGAACACAAAGAGTAGTAGTAGACAACAGAGTAAAGTTCGAGGCTGCTACGGTGAAAAGCTCTGTTCCACAAGGCACAGTACTTTGCTCCCATCTTGTTTCTCACCTCATATCTGACATAGACAAGGATGTCAGCCACAGCACCATGTCTTCCTTTGCAGATGACACCCGAATCTGCATGACAGTATCTTCCATTGCAGACACTACAAGGCTCCAGGCGGACATCAACCAAATCTTTCAATGGGCTGCAGAAAACAATATGAAGTTCAACGAGGAGAAATTTCAATTACTCCGATATGGTAAACACGAAGAAATTAAAACTTCGTCAGAGTACAAAACAAATTCCGGCCACAAAATAAAGCGAAAACCAACGTCAAAGACCTGGGAGTGATCATATCGGAGGATCTCACCTTCAAGGACCATAACATTGTATCAATCGCAGCTGCTAGAAAAATGACAGGATGGATAATGAGAACCTTCAAAACTAGGGATGCCAAGCCCATGATGACACTCTTCAGGTCACTTGTTCTATCTAGGCTGGAATATTGCTGCACACTAACAGCACCTTTCAAGGCAGGTGAAATTGCTGACCTAGAAAATGTACAGAGAACCTTCACAGTGCGCATAACTGAGATAAAACACATCAATTACTGGGAGTGCTTGAAGTTCCTGAACCTGTATTCCCTGGAATGCAGGCGGGAGAGATACATGATTATATACACCTGGAAAATGCTAGAGGGACTAGTACCGAACTTGCACACGAAAATCACTCACAACGAAAGCAAAAGACTTGGCAGACGATGCAACATCCCCCAATGAAAAGCAGGGGTGTCACTAGCACGTTAAGTGACAATACAATAAGTGTCAGGGGCCCGAGACTGTTCAACTGCCTCCCAGCATACATAAGGGGGATTACCAATAGACCCCTGGCAGTCTTCAAGCTGGCACTGGACAAGCACCTAAAGTCGGTACCTGACCAGCCAGGCTGTGGCTCGTACATTGGATTGCATGCAGCCAGCAGTAACAGCCTGGTTGATCAGGCTCTGATCCACCAGGAGGCCTGGTCACAGACCCAGAACTCTCTCCAGGTAAACTCCAGGTAAACTGCATTTTCCTTACAGTATTTGTCCAGCCAGCAATTGACACCAATTGCCCTGGACAACCGTTCGTTTCCAACTGCTCTCCTTGGCAAAATGCCACATATGACAGGGTTCCTGCCCTTCTTCCTAATTATTTCTACTGCTGACCTATACCTGCTAATGATCTCCTCACTCCTACGTCTGCCAACGTCGTTGCCTCCCGCACTGAGGCAGATAATAGAATTGCTCACATTACCTTTCATGATGTCCATATGGCTAACAATATCCCCCATCCCAGCCCCAGGAAAACATACCCTCTGCCTCCTCTTCCTGTCCCTATGACAAAAGGCCCTATCCATGAACTTAACCTGGCTGTCTCCAACTAAAACAATGTTCTTACCTTCACTTGTGGAATTCGTCATGACGTTCTCAGTGGTCTTCATTGGGGTTTCTAGGGATATCTCACTCACATCTGCCAATGCTTCACTGGTGCTCATTGTGGTGGCCCGGTGGTCTGGGTGGTGGCCCAGTGGTCTGGTGGCTAAAGCTCCCGCTTCACACACGGAGGGCCCGGGTTCGATTCCCGGCGGGTGGAAACATTTGACACGTTTCCTTACACCTGTTGTCCTGTTCACCTAGCAGCAAATAGGTACCTGGGTGTTAGTCGACTGGTGTGGGTCGCATCCTGGGGGACAAGATTAAGGACCCCAATGGAAATAAGTTAGACAGTCCTCGATGACGCACTGACTTTCTTGGGTTATCCTGGGTGGCTAACCCTCCAGGGTTAAAAATCCGAACGAAATCTTATCTTATCTTACCCAGCAGACAACCCACATTCGTCAGGTAGCACCGAAAATGGGTTGGAAGTTTCCACAGTAGTCTTCTGGTTCTTCGTTGTTTCTGTCTCTTCAACAGTCTTCTTGATCCTCAGCTTGGTTCCATGTTGCCCGGCCACTGACCAGGTTCCCATTTTAGCCCGAAGACTCACAACAGGAGGATTACTACGAATCCTCTTGTTCTCCTCCGTTAGTCGCCGTATCTCCAACTTAGCGACCCTAAGCTCCTCTTTTAGCTGCTGGTAGAGTTCATCATCACCATCACTGAGTGTGGGAGACAAGGAGACTCCACAACAAGCACCAACAATATCACCATCACAGAGTGTGGGAGACAAGGAGACTCCACAACAAGCACCAACAATATCACCATCACTGAGTGTGGGAGACAAGGAGACTCCACAACAAGCACCAACAAATCACCATCACTAGAGTGTGGGAGACAAGGAGACTCCACAACAAGCACCAACAATATCACCATCACAGAGTGTGGGAGACAAGGAGACTTCACAACAAGCACCAACAATATCACCATCACTGAGTGTGGGAGACAAGGAGACTCCACAACAAGCACCAACAATATCACCATCACAGAGTGTGGGAGACAAGGAGACTCCACAACAAGCACCAACAATCATCACCATCACAGAGTGTGGGAGACAAGGAGACTCCACAACAAGCACCAACAATATCACCATCACTGAGTGTGGGAGACAAGGAGACTCCACAACAAGCACCAACAACATCACCATCACAGAGTGTGGGAGACAAGGAGACTCCACAACAAGCACCAACAACATCACCATCACAGAGTGTGGGAGACAAGGAGACTCCACAACAAGCACCAACAAATCACCATCACAGAGTGTGGGAGACAAGGAGACTCCACAACAAGCACCAACAAATCACCATCACTGAGTGTGGGAGACAAGGAGACTCCACAACAAGCACCAACAACATCACCATCACAGAGTGTGGGAGACAAGGAGACTCCACAACAAGCACCAACAACATCACCATCACTGAGTGTGAGAGACAAGGAGACTCTACAACAAGCACCAACAACATCACCATCACAGAGTGTGGGAGACAAGGAGACTCCACAACAAGCACCAACAACATCACCATCACTGAGTGTGGGAGACAAGGAGACTCCACAACAAGCACCAACAACATCACCATCACTGAGTGTGGGAGACAAGGAGACTCTACAACAAGCACCAACAACATCACCATCACTGAGTGTGGGAGACAAGGAGACTCCACAACAACCACCAACAACATCACCATCACTGAGTGTAAGAGACAGGATAACAACACACAAACGTAGAGTTCTGACAAAGACATAACACATCACCAGTAAACGCAATTTCTCACAGCATGGCGACAAAGACCGTTAAACAGTGCACCACAATACCACCAATGGACCATAACACACATAACAACACCACTACACACCATCACACCATGCACCACCAACACCAACATTCACAGATACAGTAACAAAACAGTAGCCATCTAACAACACCAACACATAACATCACTATAGGGAATACCAGAATGCCCAACAACAGTCACCACAGTTAGGATACTAAGGTACTACAAAACTAAACTGATTACTAATAACACAGTAATTCCCATGCACCAAATTAAAAGAAACAGCAGATCACAACTAATATATAATTTCCCTACTAGTTCAAACACGGGCTCCACAACAACCAACAACTCACCATCACTGTGTGAGACAGGAGATCCACAACAAGCACCAAAATATCACATCAGCTGAGAGTGAGACAAGGAGACTCCACAACAAGCACCACAATTCACCATCACGAGTGTGGGAGACAAGGACTCCACAACAAGCACCAAAAACATCCATCACAGAGTGTGGGAGACAAGGAGACTCCCCAACAAGCACCAACAACATCACCATCACTGAGTGCGGGAGACAAGGAGACTCCACAACAAGCACAACAAACATCACCATCACTGAGTGTGGGAGACAAGGAGACTCCACAACAGCACCAACAACATCACCATCACTGAGTGTGGGAGACCCAAAGGGGACTCTACAACAAGCACCAACAAAAATCCCCCATCACTGAGTGTGGGAGACCAGGAGACTCCACAACAAGCACCAACAATAATCACCATCACTGAGTGTGGGAGACAAGGAGGACTCTACAACAAGCACCAACAACTTCACCCTCCACTGAGTGTGGGAGACAAGGAGATCCACAACAAGCACCAACAACATCACCATCACTGAGTGTGGGAGACAAGGAGATCCACAACAAGCACCCAAAAATATCACCATTTACTGAGTGTGGGAGACAAGGAGACTCTACAACAAGCACCAACAACATCACCATCACGAGTGTGGGAGACAAGGAGACTCCACAACAAGCACCAACAACATCACCATCACTGAGTGTGGGAGACAAGGGGACTCCACAACAAGCACCAACAATATCACCATCACTGGTGTGGGAGGGGCAAGGAGATCTACAACAAGCACAACAACATCACCATCACAGAGTGTAAGAGACGGATTTCACTACACAAATGTAGTAGTTCTGACAAAGCATCATAACAGCATCACCAGTAACGCAATTTCTCACAGCATGCGACAAAGACCGTTAAACAGTGGCACCACAACTACCACCAACACCATAACACAGCATAAAATCCACCACTAGCACCACCATCACCACCATCACCACCATTTACCCCCACCCCCATCACTAGGATTATCAGTAAAAAAAACCAGTAGCCATCTAAGCAAAACCATCACTAACATCACTACTAGCAATACCAGTAGTGTCATCACTAGTACCACAGCTAGGAAACTAAGTACTAAAC